>CM052810.1:38530345-38590993 GCA_028533885.1 Nasua narica
GGTGGCTCAGTTGGTTAAGCAACTGCCTTCGGCTCAGGTCATGATCCCGGAGTCCCGAGATCGAGTCCCACATCGGGCTCCCAGCTCCATGGGGAGTCCGCTTCTCACTCTGACCTTCTCCCTTCTCATGCTCTCTCTCACTCTCTCTCTTTCCTAATAAATAAATAAATAAAATCTTTAAAAAAAAAAAAAAAGAACTGACAACATAATTCCCTGTCCCTGTGTTAAACAAAAATGGGGCACAGAGTTATAATTTTTTGTCTCTTTTAATGTAAAACAGCCTATTACTCATATTGTTTGTCCTTTTTTTTATTTTCTTTTGTTTTTAGTTTTCTATGTGGCAAAAACTCTTGAAAAGTTAAAGCCCATTAGAGCCAAAGCAATCTTGGAAACAGAGAACAACACTGGTGGCCTCACAATTCTGGACTTCAAGCTACATTACAAAGCTGTTGTGATCAAGAGAGTATGGTACTGGCACCAAAACAGATGCATAGATCAATGGAACAGACTAGAAAATCCAGAAACGAATCTACAACTATATGGTTAACACACCTTCTACAAAGCAGGAAAAAGACAGTCTCTTCAACAAAAGGTTTTGGGAAGATTAGACAGCCACATGCAAAAGAATAAAACTGTACCACTTTCTTTCATCATACACAAAAATAAACTCAAAATGGATTAAACACCTATTCTGAATAGACAGCCCCGACAAAAGATGTTGGGAAGACTGGACGGCCCCATGAAAAGAATGAAACTGGACCATGGTCTTATACATAAAAATAAACTCAAAGTGGATTAAACATTTATTTTGAATGCGCAGAATGAAACTCATTTTGAGTTTATTTTTGTGTATGGTATACGAAGGTGGTCCAGTTTCATTCCCTTGCATGGGTCTGTCCAGTCTTCTCAATACTATTTGTTGAAGAGACTTTTCCTCATTGTATATTCTTGCCTCCTTTGTTGTAGATTAATTGACCATATCTGTGTGGGCTTATGTCTGGGCTCTCTGTTCTATTCACTGATCTATGTGTCTATTTATGCTAACCTCACCTTCTTAAAAGAAGGAAAATGACAAATTTCTCAGTTTCAATAAAGATGTTTTAAGCTTTCCTCTAGATCTTTTTACTTCAATAACTAGTATGGTGTTTTTTATCACTGTTTAAGAAGCTCAATACATAAAATGAAAATATTATCCTAACAGAAAACATTTTTGCAGTTTTTGGTGTTTGTTCTGTTTTGTTTTGTTTTTAACCCTGAAATCCCTGGGGTTACATAGCCAAACCCACTGTTTCATTTTCTGTGGCTATAATGACAGAGTAAAAAACTACAATCCACTCTTAACAGCAAATTTTAAAAATGCATCAAAGCTCCAAAGGGAAAAGTACACCGAGAATTATAAGTTCTATTAGGCAGTGTCCCACTTGTAGGGCAGCGTTTATGTGCGTGCTTACATCGTATTATTCCTCACGAGACACCATGGATTGCTTTAGAGTCAGCAGTGATTCACCCACTAAAACAAGCACCAGGGAAGCATTAATGTTACTTTTTGGAATCGCCTTTCCAGATTTTTAGATGTGACCTTCAAAAGTAGCATGCATTTTCACCACTCTGAGATCTAAAATACAAAAACATATATACTGTTTGAAACATTTCATTAACTTCCTAAGGCGCAAATATCATAACTTTCCCTGTCAGAAATATACCAGATGATTTTAAATTTAGAAAAATAGTAAACAGTTTGTATGTTTGACAATTTGTTCGTTTGGGGGTATGTATGTATGTATGTATGTATTTATGGTCTCTCTCTCTCTCTCTCTCTTATTCTGTTCCCTTGAGCTAAATGTTCCAAATTAGTGAGACTGAGTCTCTGCAAGGGATGTAAAGCACGGCATTTGAGAAAGGCTGTCTTTTGGGTCCCGCATCTGCTGACAGCATGATGAAAAGTTAATAGGCCGAATACACTTGCTATTTACAGGTGTACGGGCCTTACTAGTGAATTCTTTTCACAGCTGTCACTTTGTGCCCCAAGATACACCCATTGTCACAAGCAACCTGTTTGTTAAGGAAGTTTAACCTCTGCAGAGTCAGAGCTTGAAATTTCAATCAGTAGAGAGCAAGATTTATAAATGACAAGGATTTAACAATGACACCGGTGGAGATGTTTCTACAAGGCAGGGACAGAAACAACAACCGCCGCAAGACAGAACCCACTGTATGAGAATCTTGGAGCAGTCTAGTGGACTGACTGACTGTCACCCCTCATGTAATTCTCCCACAGATTAGACCCTGTTGGGGTACACCAATGTCATCGAACTTGTCTAATCGTGAGGATCATCTGCACGGCTTGTGGTTACAAATGCAAATTCTTGAGGCTCCCTGGAGAATTGAATTCAGCAGATTTGAAGCAGAATTCAAGAAATTCAATTATTAATGAGTACCCCAGGTGATTTTATTGATTCAGCAAGTGGGAGTTGTACTGATTAGTCAATGCATGCCATCGGCAACCCTCTTCTTTCTACCTATAGCTTATGTCAGTACACCATGAAAGTTAGGTTTCTGATAGGCTTTACAAAGGATTCTTCTCCCTGTGGAAACCACATCACTGATGTGCTCCACAAATACCTGTACGTAAGTGTCCCTATTCGAGTGTGCACCGTGCAAACCCTGTGAGCTGTTGCTATATCCTAAGGAATAGCTCTCTGCTGTCCGAATTCTCACGTGCTCATTCCTTCCTTTCACAGAAAACACTACTTCTGGTGAGTTTTTGTTTGTTTGTTTTTGTTTAGGACGGTGAGCTCTGTGTAACTATTCACAGTGTAGTAGCCATACAAATACCTGTGGTTCCTGGAAGCAAATGCACCATATTTTTCTGGGGTAGTTCTTCTCTAAGTGAAAATGCATGGGTTCAATCTTCCATCTCGTGTCTCCTCCATTTCACGTTTCCAGCTGCATGTAAAGGGAAGGAAGAAGGAGCTGTGACTCTCTAAGGATATTTTAGGACTATGATTCCCTTAAAAGAACTAGTGATCTAGTGATTCCCTCCATGCATAAACAATGGATCTTGGAACACTGAAAAAATACAATTAAAAAAAAAAAAAGAACTAGTGATTCATCCCTAACAAAGCTGGGGATATGTTCTTACTGTTTCTACATATATGGCAAGAGGAATGGGACACATCGAGCATGCTTCCAGGCTGTTCCACGGCCCTATTCAAGTTGAATAATATAACTTCTCTCTTCCAGGCTCAACCATACAGACTGATTTGTACCAGATTTTAAATTCCTGAATAGGCTTCTACGTGTGTTTTAATTTTTTTATCTTAATAAATAAATAAATAAATAAATAAATTTATTATAAATAATAAATAAAATGGTACATATTTCAATCATATTAAGAGCCCAGAAGGGGAGGTAGTATAACAGCAGGTATTTATTTGTTTCTTCCTTTTTGAACAGGAAAGCTTTTGAAGATGCATATTAAAAAAAAGCACATTTTTATTTTGTTTTTGTGTTCAAAGTTCTAACTTAGAGTCATTGTTTAAATACCACTGAGTTTTAATCCTCTGAGAACAAAGAAGATTATTTTTCCTTTCACACAGAGAGAAAAAGGACCCAATCCTCCCAGCACATACTGGTAATACTGTCAATAAATGAAGTGCACTCTGAAACAAGGTCGTCTATACAAAACAGTAAGAATATCTGTTTTTCTCTTTAGACCTTTAGAAATATAATACGGCTTTTTATTTCCCTTTTTCACGTCTTAGTTCTAGAATCATTTATCCGTATCATAATATTCAAGGCTATTATATCTTTGATTTTTCATTCAGATGATGTACACTATGGATCTTTATGAAAATACTATAAAAGTTTCAGGTTCTTTCTCCAAAAACAAACCAAAGACATAGAAACAATAGTTACGTATAGTTTTCGTCAGGTTCAAGCCTCTTCGAAGGCAATCCATAAATCACAGATATCTTAGATAAAACCTCAGTAACTTTTGATTTAAGATGGAAAACTAAACAATGATAATAATTTTAAAACTCTGTAGACTGCATGAAAACAAAAGGCTACATTTGCAGAAATAACAGGTGACTGGTATGTGTAAGCAGTGCCAGCATACATCTATTGTTTGCAATTAGTTTCATTTTCTATTCCCACAAATAATTGGGAATGTTCTTCCCACACACAGTACTGGAAAAAAATAAATCATTGCTCCTTGGCTTTCAGAAATATGACCTGGTTTATATCAAAATTTCTGTCTTGTAGCTGTCTGCCTTTCCAAATTGTGTGCTTATTTCTACAAATCCTTTTAACAGAAAAAAAAAGTTACAAGTTTTTTGTTCTGCTACATGTTCCCTGACTTGAACAATTTCAACAACCATTTCTTCAGTCAGCTTTAACTTTAATCAATTTTGACATTCTGACTGCCCTGTTCTTGGAGAGGTTGATTACTTCATACTCTTTGACCCAGAAGTGATATCCTGCTGTTTTTATACATCCATATCCCAGATTTTCTAAAATTTTCTTAGTGCTATCTTTACTGTTTTGAGCATTTCAGTAACTAGACTGAAAATAATTATCATTCTTCAGACCACATTAATGCATCATACATTACAATGATTTCTATATTCAGCAAAAATTGGGAATAGAATATGTGTATAAATTTGGATAAGCATCTTAGTGCAGTGAAATCTAGATTTGTTTATGAAAATAATGCTCAAGTATGTGTAAGTACAGATCTGTATTTGTTGCCTATTGCTACAATAACAAATTATCACAAACTTACTGGCTTAAAACAACACAAATTTATCAGTTTCCAGATCTATGGGTCTGATACAGTCTTACTTCTTAAGGCTAAAATCAAGGTGTGGGTAGGACAATGTCCCTCACTAGAGTCTGTTAGGGAGAACCCTCTTCCTTTCCTTTTCTAACCTCTGGAAGCTGCTGGCATTCTATTTCCTCCATTTTAAAGAAAGCAGAATTGTGTTTCACTGACCCTTCAGTATTACATTTTCCTCTGACCACAACTGGGAAAGGTTCCCCAGTCTCAAAGATTCATGAGATTAGATTGGGCCCATTCAGATAATCCTGGAAAACCTCCCCATCTCGATGTTCTTAACCTTAATCACACCTGCTAATTTTTTTTTTTTTGGTCACGGAGGTAACGTAAAACTTTTGTGGATTAGGATATGAACATTTTGGTGTTCATTAATCTACCTACCACAATATGATAGTTTATGCTATATGACATATCACATATAGTGTGTGTGTGTGTGTGTGTATGTATATGTGTGTATTACATTTTTATTTTGAAGCATATCATACATAAAAAAGTGTATGTGCATATATATATGTATATATGTGATAGTAATCAAATGAAAACACATATAACTACTAGCTAGGCTAAAAAAGAATATTACTGGTAGTTTAGACTCCTTCCTCCTCTGGTTTGCTCCCCTCCTATGTACATATCCCTTCCTTCTTCTCTACTTCTAAGCAACATTGATATTGGATTTTGTGTTGACTACTCTGATAGACATTAATAGTGCTCATTAATTCTTTCTGTACCTTTCGTATCTGGACATACAGGAGGCAAAATTTTCCACTCCCTCCCCATCCAACAGGTAGGTAAGGCTATGTACTACGGAAAAATGAAATATGACTGGAAATGAAATTTCTTACAACTCTGTGAAGCAAAGTAAAGTTCTATGTGGTCTTCAATTCTCTTTGGCCTTTTGCTAGGAATAGTGGTAGGGCACAAGATTAAAGCAGCCTGGATTTGTGTGTCACCACATCGAGAATGCCATCATTTGCATTGAAATTCGCATGAGCAAAAATTAAACCTAAATTCTGTAAAGATACTGAAATTTTTCTTTGGGCAAGTGAAACAGACTTACTTATCTAAGTCATATCATTTAATTTTCTCTATCATTTTCCCAATTCTTCAATAATTCCTAAATGATAGGTAAGTTTCCTTATTTTTCAAATTAATACGTATGGAATAACATCATATATATTTTCTGGCTTTTAATCTTTTACTCATTGTTTTAAATATTTTTCTAGGGCACCTGGGTGGCTCAGTTGGTTAAGCAACTGCCTTCGGCTCAGGTCATGATCCCAGAGTCCCGGGATCGAGTCCCATATCGGACTCCCGGCTCTGCGGGAAGTCTGCTTCTCCCTCTGACCTTCTCCCCTCTCATTCTCAGTCTCTTGCTCTCTAATAAATAAATAAAAATCTTTAAAAAAAATAAAAAATTTAAATATTTTTCTATGTAAAAGTGGGATGCTTTTTTCATTAATTTTCACTAACATATATTTTATCAAGCTGATAAATCATCTTTTAAACTTTGTACTTTGCAATTAAGGACATTTGCATTATACTACACCAGAAGTTTTTCTGGTATGAATAATTTTGTATACGTGTTCTTATAAATATCTCCTGGTGCATATGTAATGTCATGTCCTTAGTATATAAATAAAAGGGAAATGGTTAAATTGTAGGATATATACACATGTACAATATTTTAGAAACATTTCTTTAACTTCTACCAATTTGTAGCTCCACCAGTTTTAGTGAGAGTTGTCATTCCAAACGTTGTTGAAAATATTTCATATTGAGAAAACTTTTAATTGTTCCTAATTAGGTAGATCTGCTAGTTTATGTTATGGCCATTCTAATTTACATTTCTATATTAGTAATGAAGGGGAGCAACCATTCAAGTGTTATGGATCATTTGGAATAATTTTGCTAATTCTAGTCTTTTGCCCATTTCCCAAATAACTTGTTTCTTACTGATTTATTAGAGTTCTTTCTAGGTTCTAAATACAAACTCTTTCTCAATTACATATGTTACAAATAATTTGTTCCATTTTCTGGCATATATTTTTATTATTACACTGACTTTTCATTTACAGAATTTCTTAATTTTTTTTAAAGAAGACTTTATTTGATAGTGTGCATGAGTGGGGGGTGGGATAGTGGGACAAGCACACAAGCTGCTAAATGCTGAACAGAATGTGGGACTAATTCCAGGGCCCTAGATCATGACCTGAGCCAAAGTCAGACACTTAACCTACTGAGCCAGCCACCAAGGCAGACACCCCCAGAATTTCTTAATTTTGATGTAATAAAATGTATTGGTCTTTCCCCACATACCAATTTTTGTGCCTTGTTACAAAAATCCTTGCCTATACATACAAAGTCATAAGGATATTCTTCCATATATTCTCAATGTGTTATAGTGCCTTTAATCCATCTGTAATGCATTTTCAGGTGTTATGCAATGTTGAGATCTAATTTCATTTTTTCTCCTTCTCTGTAACCAAATCCCCTAGCACTATTGACTGAATAGTTTCAATACATGTATGATCTCTTTATGTTTTCTCTAGTCCATTGATTTGTCCTTCTGTACTATACAACATCAATTTGCTTTCTCAATTTCCCTTTTTAGAAATGCCTTCCCTTGGCTAATTTTGGCCTTTAGTTCTTACAAATGAATTTTATTTTATTATTTTTTTAAAAAGATTGATTGATTTGCAAGCACATAGAGGGAAAGCAGGAGCTGGGGGAGGGGTAGAGGGAAAGGAAGAAGTAGAGTCTCCACTGAGCAGGGAGCCTGAAGCCAAGCAAGGGTCAATCTCAGGACCCTGGGAACGTGACCTGAGCCGAAGGCAGATGCTTAACCTACTGAGTCACCTGGTACCTCTCACATATGAATTTTAGAACTATCTTGTTGAATTCCATATCAAATCCTCTATCTGATATCCAGGGCTAGCTTTTAAAAATTACTCATGTGCTATCCCCTGAACACTTTCACTGTCGAGAAAACAGCCACATGGCAATAACTAACTAGACAGATGACTGTTATACTGGAAAAAAGAGGAAATGATTTATGTAAAGAGCTAGTCAATTCACGTCACTATAACTTTCTTCTAGATACCAAATATTTATTTTAATGTTCTTCTTACAGATACAACAATCTGTTGTATCTGTAAGAATACAGATACAATGTCTTACGGCTTCCCCAAGACAGACAATTTAAATTCCCATCAAATCATTGGATTCAGTTCAATCATAGGCTCTCCATCCAATTTCTATTTTCTCTATTATATCTGAGCCTGCTTCCCTTACTCTAGCCACACATGAACTAAAAAGACAAGGTTTCTACCAACGCTTGACCAATTAACAGTAGTGAGAAAGTCTAGAAAAATTATAAAAAAGAGTCTTACCCATAAAAGGGAAGCATTTCAAACACACAGTAATCATTGGCCACAGTGTTTATGCAATCAAGCTTAATGGGCCTTGCAAGATTCTTCTGTTTTGTCACTTCAAGATACCAATTTCTTTAGTCAGCAGCTTGAACAATTAAACCTCATAATCTATAAAGATTGAAACAGCAAAAGACATTGTTCTTGTTTACATAAAGTCCAGAACATATTCCTATTTGATGGGTGGCTCTTCTCCACATAAATTCCTTCCATCTTATGGTTTCACCATCTTTATCTTAGGACTTCCAGATTTGCTGTGTTTTCCCAAACTTGCAAGAATATCAAGAGCATGGAGGGCAGTGAATGGGAGAAATTTATGGGTCTGGCTCTGGAAGGGGACCACATCATTTATTTTTTAAAAAATATTTATGTACTCATTTGAGAGAGAGAGAAAGAGAAAAAGGGCAGGAGCAGAGGGACAGGGAGAAGGGAAGAAGCAGACTCCCCACTGAGCATGGAGCCAGAAGTGGGGTTCAATCTAGGACCCTGAGATCATGACCTGAGCTGAAACCAGGAGTGGACATTTAACTGACTGTGCCACCCTGGTACCCTGGGACCACATCATTTCTGCTCAATTTCTAGTGAACTAGAACTTGGTCAGATGCCAGTTGTGATTGCATGAGAATCTAGTCAAGCTGTTGCCCAAGAGGAAAAAGAATTTGGTTTCACAAACATCTGCTTATATTTGCCCATACTTGGCAAATATATGCTCATATTACTTAATTTTCCTTGGAGAATAAATTTGGGATTCATGCCAGAAAGAAGTAAAAATATGAAGATAGAATCATATAATTTAAAAATAATGTCAATAATTACACTCTATATTTTATTTAGTTGGTGGTCCCTATATGCCAGTAGCTGTGATAAGATATTTAAATGTGTAACATTTAATTCTCATGGCATCTGAAATAAGTACCTTTGATATTTACGTTTACCCATGAAGACAGTGAAGTTGGGAGAAAGTTGCCCAAAGTTACA
This sequence comes from Nasua narica, assembly GCA_028533885.1. NCBI lineage: Eukaryota > Metazoa > Chordata > Mammalia > Carnivora > Procyonidae > Nasua > Nasua narica. The sequence continues at coordinate 38,539,592 of CM052810.1, forward strand.
TGGCCATAAACGTGACATTCTGTACCTTGAACCTCATTTATCTAATTCTGTAATTCTCATTGCTAAATATTCTACAGTATATCCAACAATCAAATGCAGATGAAGCCCCCTGCTGAGTAGTAAGGAAGGAGTTAAATGGAAGAAAGAACAATATGTTGTAAGTTAGGGGTTGAAGAAGGCAGATATAGACTAAGATACGTAGATTTAGGAAGAAATAACTTTTAAACTACCAGTAAATGGAATCTAAAGTATTACAATGTATATGGTATATCTCCAATAAACATATATTGAGATATAATGTACTTTTTTTTTCTTTTCCTTTTGGTAAAAAAATCATAACTAAAATTTATCATCTTAATTACCTGAAATACACAGTTCAGTAGTGCTAACTATATTCATATTGTTCTAATATAAGTTCCTAGAAATTTTTCATCTTGCAAATCCAATACTCCGTGCTCACTAAACTACAACTTTCCTCTTTGCACTCCTCCCAGACACCGATAAGAACCAATCTACTCAAAATGTGTTTTTAAGATCCTGTAATTTTGGAACTAAGAGAAATGAGAAGATCAATAGAGAATGATCTCCCTTTACGTATGGAAATCAACTCTCAATCTATGCTCCATCTACATTCAGAGATCTCAGTGTACCACTGCATATGCGAATATGCCACTAGCTACTTAGGGTAAGAAAAAGTATGATGCAAAGAAGGATAATACAAGCCCTTGAAAGATGAATACTCTCCTGTCTGGATTGAACTGCAATTATTGACTTACCAGAATCATGTATGGGTAGAGGGTCAATAAATTTTTGACACAGGTGCTGGCAATGAGCCAAAGTAGTGAATTGATATGCAGAATTCTTTGTATAGGCCATGTCACTTACTGGGTAAGAGTATGAATTTTAGAGTTAGTGAGACCTGAGTTCTTTTCTTTTCTTTTTTAAGATTTTATTTATTTATTTGAGAGAGAGAGAGAGAGAGAGAGGGTGCGCACAAGCAGTGGGAGAAGCAGGATCCCCACTGACCAAGGAGCCCAATGTGGGACTCGATCCCAGCACCCTGGGATCTGGACCTGAGCAAAAGGCAGATGCTTAACCAACTGAGCCATCCAGGCAACCTGAGACCTGAGTTCTAATACACTTTCTTACCATATAACAATTTGTTTTTAAATCATTGGTAAAGACGTAAAGTAAAAACTTTACCTCTCTGAGCCTGTTTCCTTATTTAAAAAATCCTGTGAAAGTAAAAGTGAGTTGGGGGAAATTGGAGGGGGAGGTGAACCATGAGAGCCTGTGGACTCTGAGAAAGAAATTGAGGATTTTGGAAGGGAGAGGAGTGGGGGGCAGTGTGAGCCTGGTGGTGGGTAATGGCGTGGTACATATTGCATGGAGCACTGGGTGTGGTGCATAAACAATGAATCTTGGAACACTGAAAAAATAAAATAAAATTTAAAAATTAAAAAATGCTGTGTGTAAAAATGCCTATCCCAGAGAGTTATTATTTTTTAATGTTTTTAAAGATTTTTATTTGTTTATTTGACCGAGAGAGAGATCACAAGTAGGCAGAGGCAGGCAGAGAGAGAGGGGGAAGCAGAGTCCCCGCTGAGCAGACAGCTGGATGGGGGGGCTCAATCCCAGGACCCTGAGATCATGACCTGAGCTGAAGGCAGAGGCTTTAACCCACTGAGCCATCCAGGCACCCCCAGAGAGTTATTATTAAGATAATCTCCACAATTACTTCCAGTGAAGTTGTTTATTGCTCCCAGGATCTGGTTAGTTGGAGACACTAGTTATTAGAGGCAGGAGTGGAAGCAGACCGAGATACACAGTAGAGTAAGGTAGAAAGAAAAATATCAATAGCATGAAAGTTGTAATTCACCTTAAGCCTGATTAAATAAGATCTGTTTCCCTTATGTTCTCACATAATTCTCATTGTGGGACCTAGAAATATCCAATTCTCCCTACAGAATCCTTCCAAAGAACATTACTTAATCTGTATGCAATCCTATTTTATGAGAGTGGATGTTGAAATACAGCAACACTAAGAATAAAGAGTATAAATCACTGAAATCATAAGATTCTCTATATCTCTATTAGAGATAAGGCTGTACAGATAATTTAAGAAATTCACCTTGTCACAAACTTTCCAATGTTGCCTGCTTTTGTCTTAAAGTAAAATTTTAAATATTCTATTAAAATGCTATATGTTATAATTCTTTGGCAAAAATGCTAGAACGATTTTTGCTTTGAATCTTTGTTCCAAATTTAAGTTAATCTGTCAAATTATTGGTTACATACTTCAAAAAAAATAGAGAACCGCAGTTTTGCTTTTGCTTCTAAATATGATTATCTGTTACTTAACTATGAGATAGGAAGGAAGAAGAGGTAAGTGTCTATTCAGGAGGAAAATTCTGAATAACATACAATACAAAATTACATTTTATAAAATTTAAAATGAAATTATATATATCAATGCATTAAATATATATGAAATTTTATAATATATGATGTGTTACATAATATGCACATAAAATTATATCTCTGTTAAACATATAGTACATAATTATTTGTAGGATATATGTTTGCATAGCAAGGTAATTATAGAAGCATGGCTAAAGAAATAAATATATTATCACTTCTTAACTCAAGCATTACTGAATATATAAATAACACAAATTTGAAGATTTCCTTTTTTGTTTGAGACTATTCTACAGTTAAGCAGCTTTGAAGATACTCTTTCTCCTTCCAAAACCCTCCTTCTCTTCCCTTGATATCTGAGAACTGATTGAACCTATAGCAGAATAGTGCTTGCTATACTGATATGATTCTTTTTCTTATTGGATTATGGAAAAGGCAGAAGTATCTGTGAGGATTTTGTGATAAAATGACTTACAAGATTTTCTTCTACAGGGAGATTATACATTTCAGTTTCTTAATAGTGCTTAGGTTCACAGTTACGCTTCAGTTATCTAGGCATGACTTACAGCAAGAATCCCTACTTGAATTTCTGCTGAATAGGGCATTCAGCAATTATTTGAGAAACTTGCTAGCTGTCAAAGATGAAAGCAGAATTAAACCAAATATTCTAACATATTGTTAGGGGAAAGAAGTCATTACTGACACTTTAAATATATACTTTGTTTTAAATCAGTTGCTCAGGTTGACAGCTTTAAGGGAACACAAAATGTCTTTGCCTAAAATGTACACACTAATCTTTCAGTAAACTCTCTCATTTTTTTCGCTGTTTGTGTGTGCATTCAATATTAAGAAGAAAGTTGCTGCACCAGTTTCCTCTCCATAATAATAATGTAACGAGATTTAAAATGCGTAATGAGTAGCACATTATCCAAGAATGACCCAAGAAACTCCTGTTATATCTCAAAACATTTCTTTGCAGAAGAGCTTTCTTAACAACGAGTGGACAAATATTTTTTTTTTCTAAAGTGAATTGGAAACCTCAAACCAGATGCTTTGTCTTTAAAGGATTCTAGGGTTATAAATAAGAAAAGAATCACATCATTTCCCATGATAATGAAATTCTGAGCAATGATCCTTGAGCAATGTGCTCAGAAATTTGGCTGCAGCTTGACGATGAGTCTGGATGATATGACAAATTTCCAGATAACGAGTGGTCAGACCGAGGAGAAGGATGTATAGCAATAATTTCTCAGAAACATGACCAGAGTTGGCATAAAAAGAGGCTGTTGGTACAACTTAAAATTCTCTGTGGTCTATGACTTCACTGTACTCTTTGAACTCCAGCTAATGGACTGAGTAGCCATCCTGAAAAACCACCAATTGGATTTCCAGTGTCTCAGGACTTGAGGGGAAAGCATGGCCTGTGTGGAGCTCCTATAAACTAATCAATCCGAAGCCCCCGGGGGTGGACTTGTTTTAACTGAACAATCAGTAGCTTCTGCCTTGAGTCCCATGCTTGCCTTGTAAAGGTATTGACTTCCCAGGGGTTGCTCTCCTTTATTATATTTAAATACAAGAAAAGAACCGATTCTTTTGATAATCTTGGGGTTACTCTTTGATGGGTCAGAACCCATCCTACAAGGTCTGGTTCTTCTGTGTGGGTCAGGTTTGCCTTGCTTTGCCTCACAGTACCCTCAGCTTAACGGTCACTGGCTTTCTGTCTCTGTTTATCTATTATTCAAGACTTCTGCATATTGCAAACTAACTCTGACTGCAAGAAAAATCACAGAAAAAGGCACAGTTTATAGAGCTCTAAAAACTGCAGGCCAGTAAGGAATAACCTGAGAGGGAATTTCTAATATTAAATGAGATTTTTTTTTTTTAATGAAGCTGACTGTATTATAACAAAGGTCTTTGGGATAACCACTAGCAGATTCTTGGGTAGACAGATGCAGAGGTGGATGTGGAGAAGAATGGTGATGAGGAGATTAAAGGTGAAGCAGTTTAGAGCAAAGTGGGGGAAAGGGTAAAAAAACTGATGATTTAAGGGAGTCATTCCTATTATTGTAATATGTTTGACATTTCTACAGAAGCCAAACCTGGGCACATCTCTGTCAGAACATGGTTTGGAAGAAGGCCTTAAGAAGGATTTATGGTATATTTACATTTTTGTAATTTGGGAAAGACAGACCCTGGATACAGGACAGAATATTTTCAGGTTAACTTTAGTGAAATTCTCTATGCTTAAAAACAAAAATTCGAGCACATCAAAGTGGTATGATATTGTGGGTATTTCTGTTTTTCCTGATCTTTCTTTTCTTAGACCCTGAGTTAGGAGCTAGCCTTTGACTAATTCCTGAAATTCCTATTTGAAGGAGAAGTTTTCAGAGTTGAAGAAACAGCCTACCTCTTCTATTGCAGAGGAGTCTGGGAGGGGAACAGCTGTATCAGAACCAGTGCTGTCTGAAGAGCCACACCTGCGCGACACGGGAATCTCAACTACAAATGCAGTATTTTCTCCCTGCTCCCTGACTTTTAATTCATAAAATATGTCATTTCAGCTTTTATGACTCCCTCTTCTTTAGAATGCACAGAACATAAAATGTGGAAGTCCGAGAACTTGCCAGAGTCTGGTTGTCAACTCAGTACTTCTTCTAATACAGGGCCCCAATGGCATAGAATTTTTTTTTTCCAATCAGTCAATAAAAACATTTAAACATCGTCAGGAACACAACTTACATATAAATTATACCAGCGCATCAGTGTATCTGATTTATGTTTCACTAAGCGCTATCATCTCACCTGATCTTCAAGGCAGGAATTATTTTCTGCCTTTTACGCACACGGTTATGCAACCTTTGGCAAATCACTTGCAGTTCCAGATTCGTCCTCTATCAAGTAGTGAGACTGAGTGACTATTGTTTGGCATTGTTTCTTTATGTTCCATTCTTATAATTTATTTGGCCTCTGGAGTTCTTAAGCTATAAAAACCAAAATGACTAACTCTGTAAAGGAAAAATATCTTCCTTTGCAATTACACACATCTATTCTTCTACCATACCCCGGAAACACAGCAGAAATGCCTCCAGTTTGGAGTCTTACAAATGCCACAATCCACTTCTCCACTCCATCTAGAGACAGAGATTTTTAAGTTGCTCTACCTTTTAGAGAATTGTTAATAGAACAAATCATTGATTTTTTTGAGATTGGGTTTGTATCTCCTTCTTAATATTCACAGTCCCACAGAGGGGTCTACTCGGGATCTGAAATAATAAATTGCAAAATTTCAAAGTCACACAGTCATTGTGCACCAAGTTGAAACACACTCTTCATTTGTCTTGCTTACTGCTCTATTTGTAAGTAGACCTGACATGTAAAAATAGCTCCAGCAGTAAACCTTTGGTCTCAAAGTGGCTACCATTCCCCATGAGTGCTTTTATAACGATAGCTTACTTTGTAGCAAAGTTGTAACGACAGCTGTCATCAAAAGGCTTTCCACAAAGCATTTGCTGACCTTTAGAGGCTGCCTGTAACAAGTGCTCTTGTCAAGTCTTCAGGGTCTTGCTTTGGAGTCTCTTCCTTCCACATAGTTTTCCCAGGGTTTACTCTAAATATTCCTAACAAAATCTGATCATTCAAGCCTTTTATTTCCCTTATGGTTCTCTCATTCCCTAGGTATTCACTGAGTTCCTTTTATGTGCCAGAAAATATATTATGTCCTAGATATGTGATGATGAACAACATTGTCATGCCCATATCCACTTGCAAATTACCACCTAGCAGGGTTGTTAGACAGTAAACAAATATACAAATACATATACATCATTTTACCATGATTCTTGAACAGCAGGGAGATTCCTTTCTAGTTCCTATATCATTATATTGGTGTGCTTTCATCCATATTTTTCAAAAGCGTAGAACTTCTCAAGTACTCAAGGCTGATTGGCAACTAATGTCTGTTGAGGGACAAATAGTGACACTTTAAAAGACAGTGGACCAAGGCTCCTCAAAGAGTAGTTACCAAATCCTGAGTGAGGTGAGAAGGAATATATTCTTTTGAGGTCTGTCCATTTTAGAAGATTGTCATCATATATAAAAAATCAACTTTAAATTTCTGGTATTTATAATCTGAAAAAAAAACCTTAAACTTGATAACCTTCATGTCCATAATATAAACAAGTATAGTAGAAGTCTTTCGAAGTACATGTTTACATTTTACCTAATGCCTGTGTTTCTACACATACTCAGTGGCATGGTGATCATGTAAAGTGTCAATTTTTAACAATACAGTGTTTCTTATATTGAAATTTCATTATGCGTCATTTAGAAGTTGCTAGAAATAGACCATGCTGAGTTTAAAATTTATTTTCAAGTCTTCCCTCCTAATTTCATAAGTATAAAGTGACATATCAAGCATACCCATTGAGGAGGAGACATCTGTTTTCATTCCTTATAAGATCTTTTCTTTCCCCTGAGAACAGATTTTACCTAGCCACATGAAAAGATTTTTACTGTAAAGAAAGTAACTGTAGAAGAAGCAAACAAAATCAGAAAGACCTTAGAAAACCCTGTCCAAATTTTATGCTAGAAAATATAAATGAGGATAACTGTTAACAACCTTATATATGGTTTCCTTGGCCAGATTTTTTTTTTAAAGATTTTATTTACTTATTTGACAGAGAGAGAGAAATCACAAGTAGGCAGAGAGGCAGGCAGAGAGAGAGGAGGAAGCAGGCTCCCTGCTGAGCCGAGAGCCAGATGTGGGGCTCAATCCCAGGACTCTGAGATCATGACCTGAGCCATGATCTGAGCTGAAGGCAGAGGCTTTAACCCACTGAGCCACTCAGGTGCCCCTCCTTGGCCAGATTTTTAAATGTGCCTCAAAAAAATTCTGACACATGGGAGTTCTATCACCATGTTTTAACCTAAAGTGAACTTTATATGGCTCTTTGTTCCTGATTTTTCTAATCCCTTCACCCCAGTGGCTTAGTTGAGAGTCTCCAGCTCTATTTCAGACTTAATCAGTTCAGCATCTTCCCAGTTCTCATGTGAACACATATGAAAGATTGGGGAAGTGAAGCTGCTTGATACAATGGGGGCTCATTAACATTGTTTTAACAAGCCTTGGTTTATGCGAGTGGTTGTCTAACATGCAGCTCTAATTTGAATCCACACTTCTGAGCATGGTAATGAGGGCTCTGCTGAATGCCAGTGTTTGTGCATATACATGAGCACTCTGCATTTAATTCAATCAAGAAAACAGAAACTTTCAGACTTTAGCTTAACTTGACTTTGGATTAACCATTCTGACGACACTAGAAAGTTCTCTATGAACCCACATACCTTAAAGAAAGATTAAGAGGACATGATGAAAAAGTGTACAACTGGTATTTACTTTAAAAAGAGAAATATTTAAATTTCTACTTTGGGGGGAAGGTCATGTCTTCTGTTCCATTACTGCACTAATAATGTTATGTGCACTCACGTGTGGTTTAAGAGAAAGAGCACAGAGCAAGGTGTGGGTCTCAGTTTTTCGCTACATTCAGTTGTGTGGCCTCAACAAGTTACTCCTGTTTTTGGCATTTGTAAAATATACCCCACTACGATATGCTATTTAAGATCAGAAAATAAGATGTACATTGAATGATTAAAATAAATATTCATCTTATTCAGAATTGATGAAATCACACACACACAAAACACATATGAAGAGGCACTACTATTGTATACAATATTTTAAAATACAAATTTGACAAATTATAAGTCATGGAAATGTAATCAAAACAGCTATGCAGGAAAAAGTAGGTTTCCAGATTTTTTTACTAAAATACAAAATAAAACATTTCATTAACTTGAAAATTTGTTGTTTAACAAAAGCAAGTATTTTAGAGTATACATTTATTCTATAATGCATTATATGCTATATATAAATATACAAAAAGTAAATATTTTGGAATATGTATATATTTATTCTGAAGTTTTATTTTTCTTATAAATAAAATCTGAAGTTTTTCAATATTTACACTAAAATTTCATCTTTGCCTTCTATCCCTTAATAATGTATAATATACTGTCAAACTATTTGAACATTCTCCCTTTATTTGCTGGCGAACTTAATTACAAATTTTTTTTCATATCCAAAGCCAGACTGAAACAATTAATATGTAAAAGATACATTCACTTTATTTTCCGTAATTCTCCCTTTTGCTTAAAACTTTGCAATGACTCTCCTTTTTATTCATAATCAAAGATCAAGCTCTTATAATGGCCCATGAGGCTCCTATGAGTTCCCATTATTCTCTGGTTACCCCCTTCTCCAGCTACTTCTCTCACCTCATCCTTTATTTTCTTCTTACCCACTTGCTCCATTCAAACTGTTACGGGTTGTTTCCTTGTGATTTGAAAGTTCTCCCACTAGGTATCCTCGTGGCTAATCCCGTCTCCTTCAAGTGTTTGGTCTCATGTCACTTTCCTAATGAAGCCTATTTTGCAATACCATGTTTGAAATTAAAACACCTCATCACTTGCCTGTACTCTAGTCCCCCTTACCTACGTTTTCTTTTCTCCTCTTTTTATTTACAGTAATAATTACAATATAATTTAATTTATTTAGTTAATGTTTAATGAGTATAATGCACTTCATATCCCTGGCTAGAATGCAATATTAAATACATTAAATAATAAACTTACTAATTTTGCTTATTAAGCTTATTTTTATTTGCTTATTAAGCTTATTGTTACTAAACATACCGATTTTGCTTATTAAGCTTCAATGCTAACTACATCCTCCTCAATTTTTCATCTTCCTCTAACCACTGCATAAAAATTTTTAATTTTTTTGTGGGGGTGATGTTTTTTCAAAATTGGGCTCTCAAGTAGTACATGGATAATATGCTTTCTAAATTATTACATGTCTTTAAGATATCCTCACTTTGGCTGGCTACAGCATTTAAGGGTTGTAGTACTATACTTTCTTTAGTTTGTTTTCTTATATCAAGACTGGAAAAGGAGAAACCCAAAGCCAGTCTGACTTTTTTCTCTTTGTATGAAACCTGTACTTTTCTGCCTGGAAGCTTACAAGTCTAGTATGATTTTTTTTTTTCTTTTGAGAACTGGATTTATCAATATATGCATAGGAACATTTATTTTCTTATAAATCTTGTCTGGAATTTAATGAGATTTTAATCTGCAGAATTGGATTCTTACTAATCTCAAGGAATTTTCTCCTGTCTCTTCTGTAATTATTGACTTCTGTTCTATTTCATTCCATTTTGTTTTCTGAATTTATCATCTAAGTTTCAAGCATTCTCATTTTAGATTGATAGCTCTCTATATCTTACCCTATACTTGGAGCAATTTTTTCCATTTCATTTTCCAAGCCATTGACATAGGCCCGACTTTCATTTAGTACATTTTTGGTTAATTGGGTATTTATGTTTTCTTTTGTTTAGGAGTGTGTATGAATATTTTTTAACCAAACTGACTACATTAATTACTTACAACATTGTAGAGAGATGATTGAATAGGCAGCAAGTGTGTTTATTTTGTTTTGCTTCTTGGAATTAGACACAATGATGTAAATTTAATGCTATTAAAATGAAAGGTAACATTTTTTAGCATCTCCCAATTGCGAACCTTCCTGTAATCCAACTTTTAAGATTGTGACCACTTCAAAGCATACATGTAAAAATATGCATATTTCAAATTTTGTGAGCTACTTGTTTTTAAGAAAAGAGGGGACACCAGGCTCAATTTCCAAAATGGATTATCTTTTGATGTTTTTCATACTGATAAGTCTAGCAAGGCACATTTTTAAAATGATGCAGCTGTTAAGTTTAAGAAACTTTCATAAATTAGAATCATCTGGTTATGCCTAATCAGAAAAGTCCATGGAATACACAGAAGTAGTCCCAGTGGAATTCTATATACCAAATGTTGCATTGCCATATTTGTATAAATTTTTTATCCCATCTCACAATATAAATTTGACATAATTCATGATATACTAGTGAAAATTAGATATTTTTTCCTTTGAAATTAAAAATAAAAACTGATTACTATTTTGCTGAAGAGAATACTAAGAAAATGTGAAGAATATTTGCTCCCTCACTGTTTTATTAAAGAAAATGTTTAAACTCTTTATACTGAATGACACTGATAAAAAATTTAAAGAACAAAAGTTAAAGCTTATATGATAAAAAATGGAACTCATCCATATGGTTGCTTCGCTTGTATAAATATAGTGTATTAAATTATTCAAGATACCTTATTGTTATGCATATAATGCTATGGTTCAGTGATGCTTATTGTAAATGATGCAAAAGGCAATATCAGAAGAAGTCATCACCATGCTTGAAAAAAATGGAACTCTTTATTTCCTTAGGTTGAATTAATATTGTCATCACTGATGAAGAATAGCATACATATTTTTTAAGATGTTCTATTAACAATAGACTTTTAAGCTTTTTTTTTTTTTCTTTTTTCCTTTTCTTTAGCTCTAGAAGAAGAGCATCAGGAAACAAATTCTTTGTTACCAATTTCACCAACTACAAGACAGCATTGATTAGGGAAAATGTGGATGAGGAAGAATAAAATTTATTAATTTCCTGTGTTTGGCAAACTCATAGTTCTCAGATTATAAAGATATATAATAGATTATATTATCCAATTAAAATAATATGACAACTTAAAAACAATTACTGTATGAGGTACTATTTCACTACCTGATGTTTAATTCTTAATTTTTTCAGAGGAAAGTAGACTACAAGCATAAATATTGTCCTGAGACTTCATATCAAATAGTTTAAAGCTAGCATTATTTATATAACATTAATAAATTCATTGTTTATGTAATAAATGCTATGACTTTGCACTTTTTTCACTTCACTGAAAGTATCAAGCAATTTAAAGGAAAGCAATCTACAAAGAAAGGTTATCATATGGAGGAGGAGGAGGACAAGCTCTTCTGAATCTCCACTTTCAACCACAGATATGAAAAGAAGGTAGACTTCCAGTTTACAGTTAAGCATGAGTAGTTACAGGTAAAAGATAATAGTTTTCATAGATATCTTCTTGGAAAATTCAATCAAGTTTTATTGAAATAATACTAATTTCTGGTTTTCACTTAGAATAGAGTTTGAACAAGTAACATTTCTACCTGACCACCACCACAACTAACAAACTCTGGACAGCCTTCAAATTCATAACTTCTCTTTAATCTGTTGAGAACCAAGGTGACAGAGCAACCAACTAAACCTTAAACTAAGAAAAGTCAGATACCTCCAAAAGGAAATCAAATCTATGTCTTTGCTTATCTGGAGCTAATTCAGTCAGACAAGAGTGAAGCTCAGAAAAATATGGAATGATATATTTAAAAAATGTTAATAATTTAAATAATAATACAAGCATTGAAAAGGAAAAAATTCACTGTCCAATCAAAATTATAAGTTCATCAAAAAATCTTTCAAAGCTGAAGATAGGAAAAACTACTAGGCAAAAATTAAGAGGGTATATTGTCCATAGGCCTGTACCAAATCATGTTAAAGGGGGTATTTCAGACAGAAGAGTTCATACAAGACAGAAATCTGGATCTACCCAATTAATAATGGGCACTGTAACTTCTACTACTATTTCTATAAGGTAACTGAATGTTTAAAGGAAAACTAAGAGTAATGTATTTTGTTTGTAGCATGTATAAAGAGGAAATGTACAATAATAGTACAAAAAAAGAATTGAATTAAGAGTGTACTCTTTTGGGAGCCTTGGTGGTTCAGTCAGGCATCTACCTTCAGCTCAGGTCATGATCCCAGGGTCCTGGGATTGAGCCTGGCATTGGGCTCCCTCTTCAGCAGGGATCCTGCTTCTTCCTCTCCTGCTCCCCCTGCTTGTACTCACTCTCTCTCTCTCTCTCTCTCTCTCTGTCAAATAAATACATAAAAATCTTAAAAAAAAAAAAAAGTATACTTTTTTAGGGCCATTATACTACATGTAAAGCAGATATAATTTTATATAAGGTAGAAACTGATTAATAAAGGGTAGATATTTTAAATCCCATGCCCATTACTTAAAATGTGTAAAAAGAAGCCAATAGTAGGGATAATCAAAACAATAAAATTATTAGTATCAAATAAGGAGAGAGAGGAGAAAATAGATAGAAAAAATAGGAAACAGCTAGCAATAAGATAGATTTTAATCCATCCTCAATAATTACATTACATTAAAAAGTTAATTTAAAGCAAAGACTGTCATATTGGATATGTTATATATACCAAACTATATATTGTCTACAAGAAACCCATGTAAATATAAAGATAGAGATTGGCTAAAAGTAAAAGGATGAAATAGCATACCATGGAAGCACAAAGTGAAAGAAAGATGTAACAGTTATATTAATGTCCTATAAAATTGACTTCAAAACAAGGAAGTTTATAAATAATGGCATTGGAAAATGAGAAAGGTGATAGTTCCCTAAGAAAACATACAATTCCTAAATGCATATGCATCTTGTAACAAAACAAACATGAAGCAAAAACTAAGAACACTAAAAGTGAAGTAGACACATCCACAGTTATATTTGAAGACAGTAATATTCCCCTTTCAACAGCTGACTGAACAAGATCTGAACAACAATATCAAAACATTTGGCCTAACTGACATTTATAACCCTTCTTTAGTGAGAACAGAAAAATGCATATTGTTTTCAAGTTCACATGAGGTAATCAAAAAGAAAAGCTGTATTGTGGGTCATAAAACAAAACTTACAATATTTAAAAGACTAGTCATTATAATGTTATTTGACCTTATTGAACTGGAACAAAGCATCAAATGTATTGGAAAATCTGCAAATATTTGGAAATTAGCTCCCTTCTAAGTAATAAATGGATGAAAGAGAAAAACAAAAGAAAAATTTTTTAAAAGTTTGAGCAGAATGAACATAAGGACATAACCTACAATAATCCTTAAAGGAAATGTATAGCATTAAATCTTACATTAAAAAAGAAGAAAGTTCTAGGGGCCTTGGGTGGCGCAGTTGGTTGAGCGACTGCCTTCAGCTCAGGTCATGGTCCCAGAGTCCCGGGATCGAGTCCCACATCGGGCTCCCACCTCCATGGGGAGTCTGCTTCTCACTCTGACCTGCTCTCTCTCACTCTCTCTCTTTCCTAATAAATAAATAAATAAAATCTTTAAAAAAAAAAAAAAGAAGAAAGTTCTCAAATAAATCAACTATGCTTCCCCCTTGGAGGCTACAGAAAGAACAGCAAATTGATTCCAAAATAAGCATGAGGAAGGAAATAAGAGACAATAGCACAAATACACAAAACTGACAAAAGAGTAACAAAAAAATTCAATTAAATGAAAAGCCAGTCCAACTAGAGGACATTATGCTAAGTGAAATAAATCAATCAGAGAAAGACAATTATCAAACAATCTCTATGATATGAGGAATTTGAGAGGCAGGATGGGGGGTCGTGGGGGGCAGGGAGGGAAAAAATGAAACAAGATGGGACCGGGTAGGGAGACAAACCATAAGAGACTCTTAATCTCAGGAAACAAAGTGAGGGTTGCTTGGGGGTGCGTGGGGGGGAGAAATAGGGGGTGCTGGGTTATGGACATTGGGGAGGGTATGTGCTATGGTGAGTGCTGTGAATTGTGTAAGACTGATGATTCACAGACTATAACCCCTGAGCAAATAATACATTATATGTTAATTTAAAAAAAAAAGCTTCTGCATAGCAAAGGAAACAGCTGAGAAAATCAGAAGGTAACTGACAGAATGGGGAAAGATATATTTGCAAATGTCTTATCAAATAAAGGGCTAGTATCCAGCAAATAATACATTATATGTTAATTAAAAAAATGAAAATCCAATCCTTTGAAAACAAGTTGGTAAATCTGATCAAGCTCTAAAATCCAAGAAATAAAGAAAAGGAAAGAAAAGATACAAACTACCAATATTAGAAATAAATGATGGGACAATGTTACAGACCCTATAAATATTTTTTTAAAGGTTTTATTTACTTATTTGACAGAGAGAGAGCACAAGCAGGGGAGCAGCAGACAGAGAGGGAAAAGCAGGCTCTCCACTGAGCAGAGAGCCCGATGAGGGACTCCATCCAAGGACCCTGGGATCACGACCTGAACTGAAGGCAGATGCCTAACTGACTGAGCCACCCAGGTAACCCCAGACCCTACAAATATTAAAAATATACTTAAATAGTATTAACAAAAAATCCATGCTCATTGTTTAGGTAATTTAGGTGAAATACAAAAATCTTTGACAGAAACAAATTGTCAAAGCTCACTCAAAAAGAAATTGACTGCATAGCCCTGTATTTCACGAAGAAATTTTACCCCCAGTTAAAAATTTGTTTCAGAAAACTATAAAGTACTCATGAAAGAAATTGAGGTAGACACAATGAAATGGAAAAACGTTCCATGCTCATAGATTGGAAGAACAATTATTGTGAAAATGTCTATGTTACCTCAAGTAATCTACACATTTAATGCAATCGCTATCAAAATACCATCAACTTTTTTCAAAGAAATGGAAAACATAATCCTGAAACTTATATGGAACCAGAAAAGACCCTGAATAGCCAGAAGAATGTTGAACAAAACAAAACAAAAGAGAACAAAAGTTGGTGGCATCACAATTCCAGACTTCAAACTCTATTACAAAGCTGCAGTCATCAAGACAGGGTGGTACTGGCACAAAAATAGACACATAAATCAGTGGAACAAAATAGAAAGCCCAGAAATGGACAATCAACTCTAAGGTCAACTAATCTTTGACAAAGTAGGAAAGAATGTCCAATGGAAAAAAGACAGTCTCTTCAACAAATGGTGTTGGGAAAATTGGACAGCCACATCCAGAAGAATGAAACTGGACCATTTCCTTACACCACACACAAAAGTAAGACTTAAAATGGATGAAAGACCTCAGTATGAGACAGGAATCCATCAAAATCCTTGAGGAGAACACAGGCAACAATCTCTTTGACCTCAGCCACAGCAACTGCTTCCTAGAAACATCGCCAACGGCAAGGGATGTAAGGGCAAAAATAAACTACTGACTTGACTTCATCAAGATCAAAAGATTTTGCACAGCAAAGGAAACAGTCAACAAAACCAAAAGACAACAGACAGAATGGGAGAAGATATTTGTAAATGACATAACAGATAAAGGGCTAATATCCAAAATCTATAAAGAACTTCTCAAACTCGACACCCAAAGAACAAATCATCCAATCAAGAAATAGCAGAAGACATAAACAGACATTTCTGCAAAGAAGACATCCAAATGGCCAACAGACACATGAAAAAGTATTCAACATCACTGGGCATCAGGGAAATACAAATCAAAACCACAGTGAGGTACCACCTCACACCAGTCAGAATGGCTAAAATTAACCAGTCAGGAAATGACAGGGTGTGGGTGAGGATGTGGAGAAAGAAACCCTCCTACACTGTGGGTGAGAATGCAAGCTGTTGCAGTCACTCTGGAAAACAGTATGGAGGTTCCTCGAAAAGTTGAAAATGAGCTATCCTACGACCCAGCAATTACACTACTAGGGATTTACCCCTAAGATTCAAATGTAATGATCTGAAGGGGTACCTGCACCCCAGTGTTTAGAGCAGCAATGTCCACAATAGCTAAACTATAGAAAGAGCCCAGATGTCCATCAACAGATGAATAGATAAAAGAGATGTTATACTATTCAGCCATCCAAATACATGAAATCTTGCCATTTGCAGTGTCGTGGATAGAACTAGAGGGTATTATGCTAAGCGAAATAACTCAATCAGAGAAAGACAATTATCATATGATCTCACCCATATGTGGAATTTAGGAAACAAAGCAGGATCATAGAGGAAG
This sequence comes from Nasua narica, assembly GCA_028533885.1. NCBI lineage: Eukaryota > Metazoa > Chordata > Mammalia > Carnivora > Procyonidae > Nasua > Nasua narica. The sequence continues at coordinate 38,555,886 of CM052810.1, forward strand.
AGAGGAAAGAATAAAACAAGATGAAACCAGAGAGGAGACAAACCGTAAGAGACTCTGGAGGGGCAGGGGTGGGGGGATGGGGTAACTGGGTGATAGACATTAAGGAGGGCACATGATGTAATGAGCACTGGGTATTATATAAGACTGATGAATCATTGACCTCTACCTCTGAAATTAATAATATGTTATACATTAATTAATTGAATTTAAATATAAAATATATTATAAAAAATAAAATAAAATGCACCTTCTTTATTCATTAAATCAAGATGTATTATTAGAATTAAGAATTATTATTACTGTATTTCTGTAAGGCAATAAAATGATATTTCTTAAAAAAAAACAAAACTATGGAGACAGTTAAATGATCAGAGGTTGCCAGGGGTGAGAGTGAAAAGAGAATGATTAGGCTGAGCACAGAGAATTTTTAGGGTGGTGAAAATAATCTATATGATATTACAATGATAGACGTAAGTCACTGAGCTTTTGTTTGAACCCATAGAATGTACAGAACCAAGGGTGAATCCTAAGGTAAATGATGGACTCTGAATGATCATATGTCAATGTAGGTTATTCTTTAAAAAAAATGTACTGTTTGATGAATTATGTAAATAATAGGGAGGCTATGCATGTGTAGGGACAAGAGGTATATGAGAAGTATTTGTACCTTCCTCTCAATTTTGCTGAAAACCTAAAACTTCTCTAAAAACTTAAAGTGTTAAGAAAAATCTGCTCATTCCATTGAGTATCCTAATCTCTGATAGGTAGTAGTTTTTAGCCAAGGAAGAATGCATAAATAATACAGATGTTAAAAAAAAATGAAGTTAACCTTTAGACCTCCTCACAATCAGAGAGTATCTGATTTTCATCACATTGGAGAGAGATTTATTTAAAAATTGGTTGAATAAGTCATTTCTAGTTCATAGTCAGTAATCTAAAAAACAATTCAAAACTAAACATGAAGCAAAACTCTAAAAATAAGATCAAAATGGTTAACACTATGGTACTGGTACAGAAAAATAGATCAGGGAGTAGAATAGAGAGTCCAGAAATAAATCCCTGTTTATATGGTCAATTAATTTACAATGAAGGACACAAGAATAGACAATGGGGAAAAGACAGTCTTTTCAACAAATGGAGTTGGGAAACTGGATGGTTACATTCAAAAGAATGAAACTGAACCACTTTCTTACAGAATAAACAGAAATAATGTCATAATGGATTAAAAACTTCCAGGTGAGACCTAAAACCATAAAACTTCCAGGAGAAATCATAGGCAGTAACTTCTTTGACATCAGGTGTAAGAGTGTTTTCCTAGATAGGTCTCCTCAGGCAAGAGAAACAAAAGCAAAATTCAATGCTCAGGATTACACCAAAATTAATAGCTTTTGCATAGTAAAAGAAACCATCAACAAACAAAAAGGCAACCTATTGAATGGGAGAAGATATTTGTAAATGATGTATCTGATAAGGAGTTACTATCCAAAAAATATAAAGAACTTATACAACTTGGCACCAAAACCACTACTAATCTGATCAAAAATGGGGAGAGGACCTAAGCAGATGTTTCTCCAAAAAAGACATAAAGATGTCTTAATAGATACATAAAAGATGCTTAACATCCCTAATAATCAGGGAAATGCAAATTAAAACCATAATGAGGTATTACTTCGCACCCCTCAGAATGGCTAAAATAAAAGACAAGAAATAACAAGTGTTGGTGAGGATGTGGAGAAAAAGAAACCCTAGTACACTGTTAATGGGAAAGCCAATTAGTGCAGCCACTGTGAAAAACAGTAGGGAAAATCCTCAAAACATTAAGAATAGAATTACCATATGATCCAATAATTCGAAAGACTGGGTATTTACCTCCTCAAAACAAAAACACTAATTGTGAAAGATATACATACCCCTATGTTTATTGTACTATTTATTACTATTTACAATAGCCAAATAGAGAAGAAACCCAAGTGTCCGTGATAGACAAATGGATAAAGATATATAGATAGATATAAAGATATATACATATAAATATATACATATATGTCACATCTATATTTATTTTTTTTTTAAAGATTTATTCATTTACCTATTCATTAGAGAGCGAGAGACTGAGAATGAGAGGGGAGAAGGCCAGAGGGAGAAGCAGACTTCCCGCAGAGCCGGGAGTCCGACATGGGACTCGATCCCGGGACTCCGGGATCATGACCTGAGCCGAAGGCAGTTACCTAAGCAACTGAGCCACCCAGGCGCCCTATATTTATTTTTATATTTATAAAGATGTGGTACACACACACACACACACAGTGGATTATTACCCAGCCATAAAAAATAGTGAAATCTTGCCATTTGCAACAACATAGATGGACCTAACATATAATGCTAAGTGAAATATGTCAGTCACAGAAAGACAGGTACTATATAATTTTACCCATGTGTGGAATTTAAGAAACAAAGCTAATGAACAAATGAAAAGAGAGAGACAAAAAACCAGACAGAAATACAGAGAATAAACTGGTGGTTTCCAGAGAGGAAGTAGGTGAGGGAATGGGTAAAATAAAGTGGATTAAAAAGATATTTATCTTGTTGAGCACTGAGAAATGTATAGAATTCTTGAACCATTATATTGTACACCTGAAACTAACATAACACTGTATATTAATTGTATTTTTAAAAAATATCAAAATCAGGGGCGCCTGGGTGGCTCAGTGGGTTAAAGCTTCTGCCTTCAGCTCAGATCATGATCTCAGGGTCCTGGGATCGAGCCCCTCATCGGGCTCTCTGCTCAGCAGGGAGCCTGCTTCCCTCTCTCTCTCTCTGCCCGCCTCTCTGCCTACTTGTGATCTCTCTCTCTCTGTCAAATAAATAAGTAAAATCTTAAAAAAAAAAGAGTCAAAAAGTATCAAAATCATAAAGATTTTCATTTGAAATAAATAGTATATATTTTAAATTATTATATTTTATGTATTATACTACCAACAAATGTATTCTACTACCAACAAAATAGGAAGAAAAATAAATGAGGGTGCCTGGGTGGCTGTCGTTTGAGTGGCTGACTCTTGATTTTGGCTCAAGTCATGATCTGAGGGTTGTTAGATCTAGCCCAATTTGGGGCGGGGGAGTTGGGGGGGGTCCGAACTCAGCAGGGAGTCTGCTTGAGATTCTCTCCTTCTCCCTTTGCACCTTCTTGTCCTGATCTCTTTCTCTTTCTAAAATAAATAAATCTTTTTTAAAAACAGTAAATGTAACAGAATTTCATTTTTCCGATTTCGTAAGCTTTCAAATTGTATTTGATACTATAATGACTTTCCAAGGAAGTCACATTTTGTTTATTGAGGTATAATTGACATATAACATTATGTTAGTTTCAGGTATATGACGTAATGATTTGATATTTGTATACATTGTGAAATGGTCACAATTAAAACACCACCAAATAATTTCGAGAACTTCCTGTCAGAAAATGCAATGAAACTCCTGAATAGCAGTCGTTCCTGAGAGAAAATACCTGGATAAAATGCATTAGAGAAATTTTATATCATTCAGTAGGCCAGTTATAGCTTGATATGTAGCTAGTCTAACTAAAAATGCATTACTTCATATACTGTTGCTATTACAAATTCAGTGATAGATAAGAACTTAAGAGAATGGATAAAAATATTAGAGGAATGTGACCTAGGGTGTATTGCAATGTGTAAAAATATGTTTTGTTCAACATTGTTCCAACAGTTTTGTGTATTAACTTTGTAGCCAATTAATTTAATTCCTCTGAATGGCATATTGGACATGCTGCAAAAATTTTTTCATTATCTTGTGTATGTTCTAGTTAGATTTTACATTGTTTTATAAATCATTAGAATACTAAGCAAGCCAAAGATTCTTTATTATTAGCCAATATGCTTCATCAACAATGCAGTTCTCTCTCTGATCACCATCTACCTACACCCCACATCACAATCCAAATGATGGCTGGCATAGGCCCGCCTTTTTATATTATTATGTCACTTGCTTCTCTGAATCTCCAGCCTCATAATTACCTTCCTCTTTTCAGTTAGCTCTCAGTTCTGTCTCAAGTAGCATTATAACCTACACTATATTCTTTCATCCATGCTGTGTGTGAATATCAAGGCTTATCCACTGACATTATCGGATATATGCATGTATGCCCTTAAATAATCAAGTAACCAACATTTCTGGAAGACAGGGTACATTTGTTTTCACTAGCTTTCCATTTGTGCTTTGTTTCCTCTGGTTCACTCTTACCATTCTGTTACTAGCTTCACCTATTCTTTGTTGTTTTCAGAATTGCATGTACTCCACAGCCATCTTTAAGAGCTAAGTAAACAAGAAAAAGTTCTCAATATGGGCTACTCCTTACTTTGTAACCACCTCTGCTCTTTGGCAAATAATTGGCCACCCTATAATTGGCCATCCTTCTCCAATTCTTGAGGCTGAATGAGTATTCTCTTTTCTTGTTTAATTAACTACTGCAAACTGTTGACTTTTTCATAAGGGCCATTTCTGTCACATCTCCAGTGACTTGCCTGAGGGTAGGAGATGATACTGTCAAGTTTTTGTTACCATAGCCAAAACATTCACTTATTTCTATAAGTCGTTACTACAAGTTCTCAGTCAGCTTTCCTATATGATGAATGTGTTCCAAAATCAATCTTTTTGCATATGATTTTCCCATGCCCAGTGCATAGGATTATATGCTCTACCTCCTCAAAGAACTTTTGAGAGGCTTTCAATCACATTCCATAGCAAGAAAAGATCAGGCTCGTCTATCTCACAATAACTAATATAGTAATCATGTATTCTGGCTTACAATAATCATTTCTAACATAGGCAATTAATTTTAATTTCATTAATTTTTACTTCATTTCTCAGTGTATGCTCTCCATTTGTGAAATGTGTTTTTTGCGTGTATTTTATTGTGTCCTTAACATATTTGTTTAAGGGCTACTTCGGATGATATTTCTTTTAGAACCCTGACCTAATTTATAGGCAGTGACATTTTTTTCCCTTTTGTTATTCCTGTTACCATACACATTGTTTTATCCAGAGCATACTGTATATTCATTTTTTAACAATTCCTCTTACATGTTATACTGGTTTACCCTACTCTCCTTTTATAAAGCTCAATATGATACTTCTTTTGACATGTTTATGCATTTATCTTTTTATTCTTTTGTTTAGAACATAAGGTCCCAGATGGCACACAAGGAATCTACAAAGATTCTTTTGCATAACACCTGTAAATAAACTCGGATTTTTGTCTAAGTTTCACTTAGTTAATATAGAAATGTAAGTAATCGCTTATTTTTAATTTTAACCTCTGATTTATATCTTTGAAAAATCCATTAATTTTTACCCCTTTTCAGTAAAAATAACCCTTCCAATTGTTACTTTTCCACAGGCAGTGATGGGTCAAAGAGTTAACTATGCTCATTTCTTCAGTACTTTACATGATTCTAAGCACAAAATGAGCTTTTATTAAGTATTTGTTATATGCACTAATAAAACAGATTACAAAGACTCCAGGATACCAAGTAAAATTGGTTATACAGAAAGACTTCACCAATTTATTGAGCTCATCTTTTTTCTTCACTGAGAATGACAAGCTTTGTATTTTTTTTTCATCCTAGACATCTAGCAAAGAGCTTTGTCTCAAGTAAGACCAATATGATCTTAAAATATCACCTTTAGAAACATATTTTTTGTGTGCCTGAAATACAGCACTTATTGAAAGTCTAAATTAAATACAAGTAGAATGGCTTTTATAACATTCTATTATGGCTCAAAATTGAAGTCTGATAAGAAAGCCCATTACAGGACACTACCAGATGGTAATTGATGAGCTACTGACATTTCAGGTTTTTGTCCTTAATGCATAGGAAACCAATTATTATCCAAATGACAACATATTTCTAAGTCTCTTAAGGCTGAGAACCACATATTGAATCATTTAGTTTTAACAGTTCTGAAGTTTTCTTTTCACCCCTATTTATTGTTGTACGTTTGTGTGTATCTAAAATGTCCTTTGTGCACATGGAACAAATGAATCATTCATTCTTGATTTCTTGTTTTAAGAAATCTACTTGGTTTAAAAAAAAAAGAACTTGACTTGGTTTTTAAAAAATGCTAATTTATCTCCAAATGGGAGTAAGAAAGCAGCAAAATGGTATCTTTCAGTAATGTTATTCTTAAGCAAAAAATAGGTATGTTTTAAGGAACACTTTAAAAACCATTTATTTGATATAACAGAGATCTAGAACAAAAACAAAAATGAATAGCACAAACAGTTTAGAACTGTGTTTTTCAAAATGTACCCGAGGAACTCCTTCCTTAGGTTATTTAAAATGTAGATTTCTGGTCTTCATCTCCACTGACTTCTCAGTGTCATTTTCTTAAAATGTGGATTCAATTTATTAACCAATTCTTAAATTAAAGATTAGAACCAGTGATTTATGCCATATCTGTGGTTTGTTTGTTTTGCTCGTTTGTTTTCTCTGTGGAATTTGCAGATAGTATGCTTAGGAAAATGATTTTCAATACACCCAGTTTTGCAGTATAGACTTAGGAATATTCTGGAGTATTTTTCTACATGGTATTTTATACGCCTTAGAAAGATCATAGTCAGAGTCTATAAAATTACCTGGGAGGGTCAAAAATTTTAGGAAGACCTCCTTAGGATGGTACATTTCAACGTTGGTATCAGGATAATCTGTGTCACTGTGTGACATAAAAAAAAAGTTCACAAAATTGTCTTTATATTTGTTTACATTGCTGTAAAAGTAAATATTATGTAGCATAAGGCAAAACCACTCCTATAAAGAAAGGCTAAAATTAAACATGACTTAAGTGAGATCATAAAGAAAGTTTCCCCAATACCCTATGAATTTTCTGTATATCAAAATATATATGTGTGTGTGTGTGTGTGTGTGTGTGTGTGTGTGTGTGTACTTAATGTGTCAGTGTTGCAATAGTTTAATAATTAACCTTAAAATAGAGTCAGGTTTTTAAAAAGGTAATGAGGTGTTTGCTAGATTAATTAGGACTCAAGCAGGAAATAGCATAGATTATACAAATACGGCATATGACAAATGGCATACCACATGGTCTTTTAATGCACTATTAAATTGCAACTGTCCTGGGTAAAAGAAATATACATAAAGACCGTCAGGAGAACTTGAAGTAATATATCATCTTCTCATAAATAATAGTTAGCTGTCAACAAAGAACTGCTTTGTGTGCAGTAATTCAAGTTAAAGAGTTGTCTTTCGATTGCCTGTATACATGCACTGTTTCAGTATATATCTTTTGAATTCAGTTTCAGAAGTACTTAAGCCACCACTTATGACTAACAATAAAAGCATACACATGGTTTGGACAGGGGAGTTTAACTATCCCATAGTTTAAAAAAAGTCATCATATCCCCAGTTTCAAAGCATTCTAGTTAAATACTTCGTAGCCACCTGGTAGATACTATGAAAATTAGAATCAAATTACCACCACTTAATTTTATTTATTCTCACCTTCATTTAATAAGACTGCTTTTATAATATCATCATTTATTATACACATATAATTCTTACAGTTACCTTTATATGGAATTCAGTGTTATGATATACTACAATGATGTTGATAATGATACTTAAAAAAGTTCAATAACTTACACAATGTAACAGATCAAATATAATTTCAAAGGGTGGATTCAAACCCATTTTTGTTGCAATTTAAAGGCTTAGATATTTCTAAAACATTACATATTCTTTTTGTGTTCTATGTTGAGTTACAAGGTTATAATTATCTATGAAAGTGAACCTTTTAAAAAATCTGACTGTGATGTCTAACCAACATTTCCAAAAATTATTCTGATTAGATACTTTACTGGCTAAATGAAACTTGGGTTAAACAGAAACATGGGATAAATAAGGTTTAGAAACCTCTTGATGTAAATACAAACTAAAAATTACTTTGATGGAAATGTTGAGTAGATTTATCTTATCAAATGAATTCTTACCCATCCTAAATTTGTTCCACAAGAGAGTACAATAATATCCTTTGTACTGCAATACTGAAGTACATATTGGGAGGAATTTATTATTTCTAATAATAAAATTATTAGAAATAATTTTAGTATCTATGTTCTCTAGGCCACTGATGAAAGAACTGTATTTCCACTGTAAAGCACTCTCTGATTTCAATGAGGATGATGAAGTCTCGGAGTACCATATAATGTACAGCACACAGCAACCAGGGACACTGTAGTCATCACTAGTCATTACAATAAACAGCAGAATCAATATAGTCATCAGAATGGTAGGACAATATGTATATATAGTATTGACTATTGATCATGGTATCCAAAAACAAAAATAGATGTATCATCTATACTGGAATAATAAAAAACTTCCTTTTCAATTTTTTTATCAGCCCCCAAATTTTTATTTTTTTTAATTTTTTATTTTTTTAAGATTTTATTTTATTTATTTTAACAGAGAGAGAACACAAGCAGGCAGAGAGGCAGGCAGAGGCAGAGAGAGGAGCAGGCTCCCCGCCGAGCAAGGAGCCCGACGCGGGACTCAATCCCAGGACGCCGGGATCATGACCTGAGCTGAAGGCAGCTGCTTAACCAACTGAGCCACCCAGGCGTCCCAGCCCCCAAATTTTTAAAACAAGATAAGCAAGATCAACAACAACAAAATCCTTGAGTCATCCCAAAGATTTCTGGTCCCTACTAAATTTACCAATTCTGTGTCAGTTTTCAGACCTGGAAACCCTTGAGTGATGGGAAAGTATCCTGGAAAAGTGACTTCATTTTTAGCAAAAATTTTATATTATAAATATCCCAGGCATTTTCTGAAAGGACTTGTACAAGGTACAGATACCTGATACTTATAACCAGGGTAACTACATCAGGGAAAGGAAAATAGCAAATCATTTTAGTAATTAAAGATCAAAGCAAATATTGAATTTGGTCTATTTCAAACTTTTAGTGAATCCAGTAATTCTGTAAATACAATCTGTGGTTATTTTTCTAGTTTCTGAATACATAGTTGGAATGGATTTATAAAGCCACTGGCAGAGTCCTCCTACTTGCTTTCTTGACACAAAAGAATCTGGCATATCTGGCTTGTTACCAACCTGATCAACCTGAAGAAATGCTTCATCAAAGATTTGAAAAAAGAAAAGACCATGAACTTTTTATCATATCCCCATTTAAAATACCTAACTGAATTTATTGTATAGTGACTCGATTTATAGTGGCTGTTTGATATGTGGTTTCTGAAAAAAAGTATTAAAAATATTACTGTCCCAGCATCTTGTATGCCAGCAGTTTTTTTGGATTTTTTAAGCCCAATAAGTAGTACTAGCAAGGATAGCAAGCCACCTTCCACGTTTTGCCTCAGGGTCTATGACCTTTCTGGATTAGTGACTTATTTACACCACAGTATTTAATCATCTCTTCATTCCATATATCATCACTCATATCCACTACATTGGGACATCTTGTCAAGATAATATGGTGATACATACTGTTATTGGGAAGACACTGGTACTCAACTGAGCAATAAATCCCACCCAAAATGATGGATCTGTCATTTCAATAAAGTTACTTAGTATCTTATGGTCTGCAGTATATTAGGATATACTTTCCAAAGGGAAAAGCAAATTGCTTCGTTTGAATCACTTGCCCAAAGAAAGTGTCACAACGTTTCTCATATTTGGAAGAAATGCATAACTCAAATCTATGTATTACATTGCATGCTAGCCTACTGGGTTTGAATAGGGACACCAAAAAGAATAGTTGGCTGGTTTGTATTCACTTAGAGAATCCAGCGGTACACAAAGTATCAGCCACCGACAAATTTTGATAGGAAATATAGAACAGTTGGTTAAAGCGCAAGGATTTGTAGGAACAAGATTAGAGGATAAAGAACTAGATTAGGAGATTGAAAACAATGAATTTTGAAGAAAATTATATGGGTAAGTTTAAAATAAGTTGTAAATAGTGAGACCATCTGTGTTCCATGTAAATGTTCAAAAAGGCCTAAAAACTCTGAATAATTATCTAAGATCTCTTACCTGGTAGATATCAGTTGACTTTTTTCCCCAGCCACAGCAACACTCACATGATAGTTATATAAAAAAAGATGGCACAGAGGTGGAAAGTTGTGCATGCAAACAAACTTATGAACTGTTTACACCAACACTGTCTTGGCTACCTACCACTACTGAGTGCCTATAACAGATTGGTTAAAACAGTTACCAATCATAGGCCCCCAAATGACTATACTGGTGGCAGGGTGATTACATTGAACCCATGTTATTATGTAAATGGAAGTGGTTTATCTTGCTGGAGTAGAATATTGATTTGCCTTCCTTGCTATCTATGATTCTGCCAGAACCATCATATGGAAACTCAGTGAAAGCTTTATTCACCACCATCTTGTCCTATGTAGCATTGTTTCTGATAGTGGGAAATTTTCTGATAGTAAATCAAATAAGTCATTCAATAAGCTGAAGATTTTATAATTCATTCATTTTAAGATCTCCTGTCATCAGAAATATCTGACCAGGAAAAATGTTCCTCATTCTTTTTGGTCTATGAAGATGCAGTTTAGGGGCACCTGGGTGGCAGTCAGTCAAGCCACTAACTCAGTTTCAGCTCAGACTGTGATGTCAGGATCCACACTCAGTGTGGAGTCTGCTTAAGATTCTCTCTACTTGGACACCTGGGTGACTCAGTCAGTTAAGTGGCTGCCTTCAGTTTAGGACATGATCCCAGAGTTCTGGGATCAAGTCCAACATCGGGCTCCTTGTTCAGCAGGGAGCCTGCTTCTCCCTCTGCCTGCTGCTCCCCCTGCTTATTCTCTCTCTCTCTCTGAGACAAATAGGTAAATAAAATCTTAAAAAAAAAAAAAAAAGATTCTCCTTCTCTCTGCCTCTGCTCTAATAAACTAAAATCTTAAAAAAATAAAATAAAACAAAAAAACCCCTTCAGTTTATGCTCCAGATAAAAGATACCACTTGTTGAGTAAAGGGTATTTACCTGCAGGATAATGCCTACATCATTATCCCATATACTACACAGATGATGTTCAACTATAGCCAGTCCACCTGAATTCCAGAAACAGGGAAAGATAAAAGCAATGCAGCACATGATTTATACCTCACAAAACTAAAAGTATTGCTTCTTGTACCCTGGAATCTTGTTCTCTGAATTTTATAACCCTTGGTACCAGAGGGAGAAAATTTACATTATGTGTGTTAACCATTTATCTGTTAAACTGAAATTTGAGTTTTCCTTCTGGCCATTTGGCACCTCTCGTGTCACAGATGAAGCAGTCAAAATATGTGGCTAATATGCTGGACGAGGTGACTGACGTTGATCAGCACAGGAAATACATGATTGTATACAACAGAGTACAACCGAATATTTACAGGGGAGCCTCTTGGCTTCTTTTTACCCTGTCGTGTTCCATGCTAAAAGAGATTGATTTCATCTCTGAAGTATAACATCTTCCTTATTTATTTTATGTCATTGAATAAAACATTAAAAAGACATCCCTATTTTAAGCCGGATACTTTCCACTGTTAAAGTCTAAAGAGCAGCCTAAATTGCTAAAGTATCAGAAACTAAACACACAGCTTTTCTTTCAGGACACTAAATTTTGTTGGTAGCTTGTTACACAGCAAAAATTAACCGATATACCATGTGAAAGGCAAATCTTTGATGGCAGCATTAGCATTACTGGACCTGAGAGAAAGTCAAAAGAAACACCAGAGAAATTCTTATAATACCAAATAGTAAACCATTACACTTCTTTGTTTTCAGTATTTAATTTATTTAAATTTAAATGATTTAAAATAATAACAAAATAAATGACTTTAAGCTATTTTACCTAACCTTCAGTGGGAACCATTTAAATTTTAAATTTAAATTTAAATTCATTAAATTAAATTTAAATTTAAATTCATTTTTTAAATTTTTAAATTTAAAAATTAAATTTAAATTTAAATTCATTTTTTAAATTTTTAAATTTAAAAATTAAATTTAAATTTAAATTCATTCTAAAAACAAATAATACTGTATGTTTTTAAAAATACATGTTAAAAATCTCAAGCCTAAGTCAGTTTCTACAGTAAATAGATCAATAAAGAAGAAAATTTCCTTAAGTTGAAAAAAAAAATGAATTCTTCACCTCATAGAGCAACTTACACTATGTACTACAGATATTAGAATTGAGACTTCATATTGTTTTAAAGTAAGGGGCAAATTTTTATTCAGTTTTTAACTATACTCCACCTTGCCTGAGCAAAGGCCTGAATAATATTTTCTTAAATTGGAAAGCTAAATAGAGATGTTTGTCATTTATAAATTACTCAATTCAGTAAAGAGGAAAAGTATAAAATCCTTATAAAATCTGGAATGACTAAGGTAAACTCTTTTTCAATAATGGTAAACTCTTTTTTAATAATGGTAGAATTAATATGTTTTGAGAATATCCTCAGTCATGATCATTCTAAGAATCTCAGAAATCTTTATATTATGGAAATTGACAGAGAATAGCTTTCTAATTGTATGTGTGTATTGTCTGTCATAGAGGATGGGAATTCTAGGACAGAAATTATAGAAGCTGTAGAGAATGTAATAGGTGACAGCAATGTCCTTAGATTCCAGGATTGGGAAATTATAATTGCCCAAGGTGAACAGAATGCCTTTCAAGCAGTTATTAAATGCATTTCTAAGGAATGTAGGCACAAGTTTTCAAAACTGGCATTCATTTCACAAAATCTCTTCAATGATAGTTCAACCAAATAACAAGTCTCACGTATTCCTGATTTCTTAGGAAGAATGTTACTGGTAATACCAATGAATTAATATATAGCCTCTACCTTAAACTTTTCTGGTAATCTGTGAATTTTTAGACTTTACATTGATGGGACATGTTCAGAATCTTGCTTTTTTATAAAGTGTGTGTGTGTGTGTGTGTTTCCTTATTTTAATTAAAGTATTTTATCTTGACAGTGCATAAATACCTCTATTCCCTGGCCTATGGATATAGTATCTATCTTTCAGTTTTTATTATTTTGCTTTTTCACAATAGTTTCCAAAATAATAATATGTCATTTGAGGCACAAAAGACAAAACAAAACAAAAAAACCCCAAAGATATATCAAACACAGGCAACTTCTACAAATGATTCCTTAAAACACAGACCAAAATTTTCCAAGAGTTTCTACCATGAGAAGCACAGAAGAACATGTTTAATAATGTTTGATTTATCTTTTTTCCTATTTGTAAACTTTCCCTAAGTGTTTAGCATTAATCCTTTTCTATACTGACAAAATTCTGTAAATATTTTGAATTTTTTATTATTGGTATATCAGGTAGTGCTGACTACATTGGAGTATAATTTGTCATTTTAATTTCATGACAAGTTTCTCTTATAGCAATAGAAATAGGCTATTTTTAAGGATTTCATCAGAATTGTTATCTTTGCTGTAGGATAACACATTTACACTATTCCCTATAAAATTTTTGACTGCAGAGTGAAATTATCAGTGTTTAAAAATTAAAAGTATTTTGTTCTCATATCTTTTTCAGGTAATCATTGAAGGAGCTCTTCTATGAGGAGCCCAAGGTTTAATTCATTTTAAATCATATATATTCCTTTCACATAAGTCTTATCAAGGTTACACAGCTTGCTGTTCTTTGAGACATTGTTGCTACTAAACAAAGTACCCATTAAAATAGCATTTAACTGGTAAGAGAGTGTCAAAAGTGATAACATACTTTCATGTAGGTAATTTTTAAAAATTTACTTTGTCATTTAGGTCACTAATACTATTGTGCAGTTCTAAGGTAAATTTCAAAAAAAAAAATATCCATCTTTCTTTGCCAGAAGTATGTTCCAATTCCTTTTTACTTCAGCTAGAATCTGAAAATAACTTAACATTTCTGGGGAATAAGAATAGAAATCTTAGATACACAAATGAATGAAAGCAATTCAGGGAACAAAATCTATTAAAAATACTAAGTAATACATTTATACTTAGGATTAAATATGGTATCCAGGCTCAAAAAGTACACTCACTTTTGTAAACTAACAAGTTGACATCAAGACTTATGCCATTATTATTTCCAGGAATTTATAAGCTTCAAATTTCAATAAATAGCTACACAAATAATTTTGGTGGGATTGGTTTACCATATAGAACCTATTATTTTTTTTGGCACCAGTGCTAAAGCAATATCTAAAAATGCTATTCAGGACCCCTTCATCAGTAACTCCTATTTATTTTTCTAACCCATCATCTTCTACTTCTCCCTTGCCTGCTTCACAACTAAAATGAACTATTTGAAATGCCTATCTGTGTTTCATATAGCCAAGTCTTTGTTCATTCTCAGTCTGTCTCTGTTCGTTTCTTTTCTTTTTTTTTTAAATAGCACATTTTCTACTTTTTAAGCTATTTATTTGTTTGTTTGTTTGTTTGTTTATGAGAAAGAGAGAGAGAGAGCACAAGTAGGTAGAGTGGCAGGCAGAGGTAGAGAGAGAGCAGGCTCCCTGCTGAGCAAGGAGCCCCATGCGGGACTCAATCCCAGGACCCCGGGATCATGACCTGAGCCAGAGGCAGCCGCTTAACCGACTGAGACACCCAGGCCTCCCTCTCTCTCTTTTTATAGATATATATCTATATATATCTATAAAATTCTTTTATAATTTATATGTTCTTTTAAAAATTTTCTCATCACTGTAAATCCTAATTCAATAATCATTTTAAATGATAATTTTTCTAGAAATCTTTGTGACTCCACTTAAAATCATTTCTGTACCATACCCTGTCATCCCCTCCTTATACTTCTTTTAGCCCCTGACAAAATTGTGAGCTCTTTTAGGGTAAGCACTCAATTCTATACGTATCATGCACCTATGTTTCCCAGTTTATCCTGTTGATGATGGTTCCTTGATAAAATAATAGTCATTGATTTCCTGGATAATCTATGATATAATTATAGTGAGCTTATTTTAGCTGTAAATTTAATTGCTTATACTCATTTTTTATTTGGTTAGAGCATTTCCCCAATCACCTATTATTCAATAGTTTGGACAATTTGACTGGATATTTCTTTTATTTTTTTAAAGATTTTATTTATTTATTCTACAGAGAGAGAACATAAGTAGGCAGAGGAAGAAGGAGAGGCAGGCTCCCCACTGAGAAGAGCACCGATGTGGGACTCTATTGCAGGACCCTGGGTTCATGACCTGAGCCGAAGGCACTTACCTATGAGCCACCCAGGCACCACGGCTGGATATTTCAATGTAAACCTTTTATCACTGGTATTTCACAACTCTTTCCATTAGAAAGCTACTGGAAATTTTCAAATAAATAGCATATTTACCTATGGACTGAGTGCAAATAAGTAACTCAGACAAAGTCAAAAGAAAAGTACAGCAACATATAGTGTAATTAGAAAATAAACTTATCATTGTTTAAGTAAGTGGTTCTTACTCATTTGAATAATTACTCTAACATTAGGTTCCTTTAATAATTTAATATATTGCTTGAACATATTTTTTAAATTGCATTATGCAATGAAATAATAAACCATAATGGACATATTTTTTACCTTTAAGATGACAGGTGATCTTTAAAAATAAAACACTATAAAAGAGACATATAATGACATTTAGGTAAGTGCTCAGACACAAAATAGAGTGCTGTCAGTAGACAGAATGGCAGAACCTTACATAGCCTGCAGGTTTAGAAAAGGAGTCCTAAAGAAGCAGAGTTTAAGGCGAAAGCATACGCTGGAAACAGAAGTTGAGTAGAAGATAATTAAGTTTGAAAGGAGATATACACTTGAACCTTTTCCAAATAAAATATAGACATCATTCAGTACATACTCAAAACATTAATCAAGCATGGTCATACAATATGCCAATCACTCTCAAGGTGCTGAGAAAATAGAGGTATTAAAAAAAAAGCAGAGCTTATTTTCAAAGAAAACATTCTAGCTGGGGAAACAAATGAAAACCTCAGTGATTATATGTGTCATAATCACCACTGGTGAGTTGGGTTACAAAAGTTTTCAAGATATTGTGGGGAAAGGGGGGGAGGGTTAGAGAAGAACCAACTAACTCTTGCAATGAATCACATTTCAGGTTTTACATATATATTCCACAAACATTTGTTGAAGACTTACTAGGGGATAGCCACTAAATAAGCCCTTGGGATGCTAGGATGCTCAGGAAAGAGAAGATGCCTGTTACTAAAGAACTTGGGTCTAACACTCTTATACATGAAAAGCAGTTCTAGAGCATTCATGGACAAGTTAGTCCATGAATTAGTTTGTTCTTACTAATGAAAGGGAATTGCAAACTAATGAAGAGGGAATTGCAAAAGTTTCCTGGACACCAGGAGAAACAAGCTCTGTAATATAAAGGGACTAAGTCATACCCAGAGGAGAGCTGGGCATAGCAGGGCTCATGTATTATCCACACGCTACTGCTCACTGATGGAGAATAATTCAGAAAGTATGAGAAGTGCCATGGACATTTTCTTCTAGTCCAGTCCCCTATATATTAATATCTGATTGCTTATGTATTTCTAGTATTTGTGTCCTAAAGCAGTCATAGTCAACATATGGTTCATTTCCTGGAAGAATCTTCAAAATCTGGGCACTTATTAAAGATGCAAATTTCATGGACATACACCCTAGAACAACTAAGTCAAAAATCTCCAGAGTTATTACCATGATTCTGCTTTAACAGGTTATACAAATTATTCTCATGCACGCTAAAGATGAGTGCTCCATAAAACATCATACATGAAATATTAAATTTATCAGAGAATACATTAAAATATTTTCAAAAATTATCCTGTAAAATAATTATAATTGCCATGTTTTGTTTAAGTTGGTATCCCCTTTTTGTGAATTATTTGTCATTTCTTATGCATAAAACATCTCCTTTTCATTAGACTAATAACCTCATGGCTCTTGTGGTATCTCTCCTAAAAATTTCCTTCTACAAGAAAGGCAAATGTAACTTTGAAAAAAGTAAGCAGAAAATAAAGAAGTGTTCTTATTACCTATTCATAACATTCAACTTTTCCTTAAGTTTGAACATTTTCTTTCACTTAAAAAATTGTACATCCTTGTTACTGTTTGTATTAAAATTTCTAGTCAAGAGTAAAGTAAGATATTTAATTACACTGATTTAACATCTTAAACTACTTGAAAATGGCATTTGTTTAATATTGATAAAGGAAAATATGGGAATATTCTAAATTAGCAAAAATGTATTTTATATCTTATAGAACAGCATAACTTGATGTACACAGCCCTTCATATATTACATATGCTATGATTTGACGCACAGAATGGACTCTTTCTAGTTGGAAGATGGTGTTACCTACTATAATATTTACAAGGAATTGAATGGCATGTGATTGGTTCTCTTTTTAATTAGGAAAAGTATGACACAATATAGCTCTCACTGTAAGGTTTTTTTGAGCTTGCTGATACTCAAAAAGAATGGAAATCATTGCATCTTTTCCAAAATGACAGATTTTTTGCACTCCAAATAGAAATTGTGGAACATAGAATTTGGGATACTAAATCATCAAGAAACAACTGAATATTTCAGGCACATGATGGATGCCAAATTTCTGGTGGGGATCAAAATCTGTCAAGGACAGTAGCTGCTATCATCAATCACTTCCCCGAAGTGCCTGGTTCTGTAGTGACTTATGGGTTTACAGGAAGCCCAGTGGTGAGTAAAAAGACCAAAAAAAAAAAAGGTCAGCATCTCCTAAGTGGTACCTAAGGCCATACGACATAAAACTCAACATCTATGCAGTAAGTCAAGGAGAAAGAGAGGCACACATGAAGATTTTAATTAGAATAAATTCACCATGGTTTATCAGTTTATGAGGCATATACTGTCATCTTACTAGAGAAATTTGCCATTATCAAATTTATGAAATCATGTTTGTAATTCACAGTTGGAATGTCACTGATAAAAAGTATATCTGAAATAAAGTATAATTTGAAACTTGTGTCTTGTTTTTATGCCTTTATTTTGTGATACATCATTTCAATGTTGAATACAGTATACTAAAGATAATACATTATCATTAATTTTAACTGCTTTTATACCTTTTTTCACACAAAATATCAGCTAAGATAGTTTATGAAGTGTTTTGAATTGGTATGTCTTCACTGTTCGTAGTTCAGATAAAAAGCTGTCTTTCACCAGTTATATAGGAGTTCAGTTATTGTATTAAGTCATTTCATATTTTGTTAAACTAGAGAATTTAAAAGTTCTCTGCAGATTATTTTTATTTTCTACAAGTAATACAGATTGTCTCTCCCTTTTTAATCCTCTTTTCCTTTTTATTAATATTTATAATCCATTTTCTAGCATCTAAAACTGCTTTTGGCTAACACTCCATTTTTTAATTGTTGAGGTAGAAATGACATAAAATTATATTAATTTCATGTGTACAATGTGATGATTCAATATTTTATACATTGTAAAATTTTTTGTAATTGTGCATGTACTTTTATTAGATAATGCCAAATTCCTCTCCATTTTGTGATTATTTTGCAATTCCAACCACAATGTATGAGAGTAACTATTTCTCTACAACTTCCTTAATAGAGTATATTGTTATGCTTCTGAATTTTGCCATCTGACTAGTAAGAACAGTACCTCAGTGTAATTTATAATAAATGTAGTTACTATGCATCACCACACAAAATTATAATTTTTTTTCTTGTGATAAGAACTTTTAAAAGATTTACTCCCTTGGCAACTTACAAGTATGCACTAAAATAATAGGGACTACTGTCTCCATACTGTACATCATATCTCCATGACTTAAATATTTTACAATTGGAAGTTTGTACTTACTCTTCAACCCCAATTCCTCTCAAAACCACCATTCTATTCTCTGTATCTATGAGTCTTACTTTGTTTGTTCGTTTTGCTTTGTTTTCTTTTTTGGATTTCTCATATTACCCCGAATGGCAAGACTTCATTCTTTTTTTTAATGTTTGAGTAGTATTCCACTGTGTACATATACCAAATCTTTATCCATTCATCTATCAATGGACACTCAGGTTGTTTCCATGTCTTGGCTATTGTAAATAATTCTGAAATGAGCACAAGGGTGCTTATATTTTTTTAAAATTCGTGTTTTTGTTTTCTTTGGGTGAATAGTCACATGTGGAATTGCTGGATCACACGGTAGTTCTATTTTTAATTTCTGAGGAAACTCCCTATTTTCCACAGTGGCTATACCAATTTACATTTCCCCAATAGTACATGAGTGTTCCCTTTTCTCCACAACCTTGTCAACACTTGTTACTTCTTGTATTTTTCATATTAGCCATTCTAACAGGCATGATTGTGATTTTGATTTGCATTTCCATGATGATTAGTGATTATTAGTGATTAAAGATTTTTTTCATGGGCCTGCAGGCCATCTGTATGTCTACTTTGGAAGAAAGTCTTTTAATTACTGATTCAATCTTCTTAATAATAATTGGTCTATTCAGGTTTCTTATTTCTTCATGATTCAGTCTTGGAAGATCATATGTTTCTAGGAATTTATCCATCTCTTTTATGTTATCCAATTTCTTGACATATAATTGTCCATAGGCACCCCTTATGATCCTTTCTATTTCTTCACTATCAGTTGTAATTTCTCTTCCATTTATTTTATTTATTTGAGGCCTTCTCTTTTTATTCTTGGTGAGTCTACCTAAAGGTATATCAATTTTGTTTTTAATTTTCAAAGAACCAGTTTTTAATTACACTGATGTTATCTACTGTCTTTTTAGTCTCTTTCATTTTTTTCTCCTGATCTTTATTTTCTTCCTCCCACCAACTTCAGTCTTCATTTGTTCTTCTAGTTCTTTTATGAGTAAATTAGATTGTTTGAGAGTTTTCTTGTTTTTGAGGTAGGACTATACTACTGTGAAATACCCTCTTAGAATCTCTTTTGCTGCATCCTATAAATTTTGGTCAAGTGTATTTCTATTTTCATTTATCTCAAGGTTTTTTTTTGTTTCTCTTTTTTTTTTCTTAAAGATTTTATTTATTTATTTGACAAAGAGAGAGAAATGACAAGTAGGCAAAGAAGCAGGCAGAGAGAGAGGGGGAAGCAGGCTCCCCACTGAGCAGAGAGCCTGATGCTGGGCCCGATCACAGGACCCTGAGATCGTGACCTGAGCCCAAGGCAGAGGCTTTAACCCACTGACCCACCCAGGTGCCCCTTTTTGTTTTTCTTATGATTTATGTATTGATGTTTTGGTTGTTCAGTGGCATGATGTTTAATCTCCATATCATTTTTTAAAATTTTTTTTCTGATTTGCCCTTGTAATGATTTCTAGTTTTAAGCTATTGTGAAGGGAAAAGATGCTTGATATGATTTCAATCTTAAATTTACTGAGTCTCATTCTGTGGCCTAACATATAACCTATACCAGAGAATGATCCATTTGCACTTGAAAAGAATGTGTAATCTGCTGCTTTTGGATGGAATGTCCTGTATATATCCATAAAGTCCATGAGGTCTAGGGTGTCATTTAAGGCCAATGTTTCATTTTCTGTCTGGATGATATATCCATTGATGTAACTGGGTAGAAATCTCCAAATATCATTTTATTGCTGTCAATTTCTTACTTTAGATCTGTTAATACTTGCTTTATAT
The DNA here is from genome assembly GCA_028533885.1 of Nasua narica. NCBI lineage: Eukaryota > Metazoa > Chordata > Mammalia > Carnivora > Procyonidae > Nasua > Nasua narica. Next base: position 38,576,621 of record CM052810.1, read on the forward strand.
ATTTAAATTCTTCTATGTTGGGTACATGGATATGTATAATTGTGATATCCTCTTTTGTACTGACCCCTTTATCATTATTTAAACATCTTCTTTTATTTGTTTTAAAAGTGTATTTTTTCTGGGACACCTAGATGGCTCAGTCAGTTAAATGGTTGGCTCTTGGTTTCAGTTTAGATCATGATTTCAGGGTCCCGGGATCAAGCCTGATGTCAGGCTCTGCACTCAATGGGGAGTTGGCTTGAGGGTTCTTACCCTCTCTCCCTTTGTCCCTCCCCCTGCATGCATGCTCTCTCTCTAATAAATAAATCTTTTTTTATTTATTATTTTATTTATTTTATTTAAATAAAGTGTATTTTTCTGATATAAGTATAGCTACCTCAGCTTTCTTCTGGTTTCCATTTCCACATGTGGATCACATGTTTTTGCTCCTTCGCTTTCAGTCTTTGTGTGTCCTTACATCTGAAGTGAGTCTCTTGTACATGACGTATAGATGGGTCTGCTATTTTATCCATGCAGCCACTCTATATCTTTTGTTTAGAGAATTTAGTCTACCTACATTTAAAGTAATTATTGATAAGTATGTACTTATTGCCATTTTAAAAATTGTTTTCTGGCTCTTCATTCTTTTGTTCTCCTGCTCTCTTTCTTTGTAGTTTGATGATTTTCTTTACAGTTATGCTTACATTCCTTTCTTTGTATCCTCTGTGCATCTACTGAAGGTTTTTATTTTGTGGTTACCATAAGGCTCACATATAATAGCCCATATATGTAACAGTCTATTTTAAGTTGATAGCCACTTGTTTGAATGCATTAAAAAAAACTACATTATTAGTCTCTCCCCTCATGTTTTATGTTTTTGATGTCATATTCCATTTCTTTTTATTTTGTGTATCCCTTGACTGATTATTATATTTTTACTACTTTTTTGTCTTTTAACCTTCACACTGGCTTTGTAAGCGATTAATCCACTTTTTTATCAGAAAGTTTTATACTTTCATTTTTTTATTGTTACTATCAGTACCCATCTTTTCAGCTTAAAGTAGTCCCCTTAACATTTCTTGTAAGGCTGGTTTAGTGGTGACGAACTCCCTTTAGCTTTTGCTTATCTAGAAAACTATTTCTCCTTCAGTTCTGAATCATAACATTATCAGGAAGAGTATTCTTGGTAATTTGTTCTTTTCAGTACTTTGAATATACTGTGCCACTCCCTTCTAGACTACAAAGATTCTGATCAAAAATCTACTGATAGTCTTATGGAGGTTCTCTTGTACATAAGTAATTTTTTTTTCTTACTGCCCTTTTTTTTTTAAAGATTTATTTATTTCAGAGAGAGAATGCAAGTGGGGGAGGGGCAAAAGGGAGCGGAGACTCCCCACTGAGCATGCAGCCCAATCCAGGGCTTGATCCCAGGACTCATGAGATCAAGACCTGGGCTGAAATCATGACTCAGACATTTAACATTTAACTGAGCAAGCCACCTAGGCACCCCTCTTTTTTTTTTTTAAAGATCTTAATGCTTTTAAAATTCTCTCTTACATGTAGCTCTTAACTTTAGTTGCAAATTTGTTTCAGAGTGAATCTTTTTCGGTTTATCTTATTTGAAACTCTCTGTGCTTCCGGGATCTGGATGTCTCTTTCCTTCCCTGGCTTAAAGAAGTTTTTAACCATTATTTCTTCAAATATATTTTCTGTCTCTTTCTCTTTTCTCCTTCTGGGACGCCATAATGTGAATGTTATTTCCTCTTGATGTCCTTTAAACTCTCTTTACTTTAAAAAAAAATTATTTTCTCTCTTTTTGCTTCTCTTCTTGAGTGAATTCTACCATCGTATCTTCTAGATTGTTCATTTCTTCTGCTTCATCCAGTGTGCTGTTGAACCTCTTTAGTTTGTTTTTCAGTTCAATGATTGCATTCTTTAGCTGTGTAACTTGTCTGGGACTTTCTTATATTTTCTCTTTGTTGAAGTTCTCAATATATTCATCCATTCTTTCCCAAGTTAGGTGAACATCTTTATGACCAATACGTGGAACTCTTTTGGAGGTACATTATTTATTTCCACTTAATTAAGGTTTCTTTCTGAATTTTAATCTTATTCTTTCATTTGGAATACATTCCTATTTCCTCATTTTGTTTGAATCTCTGTGTTTGTTTCTACATAATAGCCCAAACAGCTAACTCTCCCAGTCTTGAGGGAGTGGCCTCATAAAGAAGATGAATCTTACTGTTCAACCTTGCCCTAGCTCTTGGTTGTTTCTTGAACCTTTGTGGTTGTTAAGCAACCCGATTTATTTTTGTAGTTCCCCATTGATGAGGTTGTGTGAAGACCTGTCAGTGTTCCAAAGGGAGGGATCTAGTTTTAGGCTGATTAGAAGCCAGACCCTTGAGCTGCAGCTGTGAAAGTATGCAAATATATCCAGTCCTGTAGGACTGCAAGCACAAACCCTACTGGCCTCTAGACTGGATGATTTTATGTTCCCTGGGAGAAAGTTGCAAAAATCAGGGCTTCAGACAAGTGTATAAACTTCTTTCTAGGAAACTGTAGCAAGGCCAAGGGAGAGTGCAAAGATGGCAACTCTCAGCCTGCATTCCCTGAGAGCATCTCTGTAGCCTATAGATGTGTGACAAACCTGAAGACTGACCCCCAGGCTGAAACTCCAGGACAATTAAACAGAGTTTTTATTAGAAAGACAGGGGTGTGTCTCAGTCTGCTCTCTGTGTAGTGCGTGACCTGTGGATGGTAGCCTACCCAGAATTATCACTATTATTATTATAGTCCCATGGGACCCAGAAACAACCACCCCCCCCCGGCTGGCCAGAACCTAGTGATCAAGGAGTGTCTCCTGGGTCAACTGCACAAGCCTGATGGCTTTTGTAGGAACCATAGGAGAGCACAGGGCCAGAGTGTACCCACCCACTTTAGTGGGGCCTCAGGAGAGCACTGGACTGAGGGAGTATCAAAGTACAGGGATACCACAAAAGTAGCACCTGTCTCTTCCCCAACAGGCTCTTGCCTCTCCAGCAGATGCTTTAAGATTAGCAAATAAGGGGCGCCTGGCTGGCTCAGTGAGTTCATCTGCTTCGGCTCAGGTCATGATCTCAGGGTCCTGGGATGGAGCCCCGCATCGGGCTCTCTGCTCAGCAGGGAGCCTGCTTCCCCCTCTCTCTCTGCCTGCCTCTCTGCCTACTTGTGATCTCTCTCTCTCAAGTAAATAAATAAAATCTTAAAAAAAAAAAAGATTAGTAAATAAATCCCTTCACTTACAGTAGGCACTTTTCAAACTGCTCCTTTTGCACTGGTCCTTGGTGCAAGTGAGTCTGTGTACAAGTCCTTTAAATGAAGTGTCTCAATTCTCTACAGCCCTTTGAGTCTTCTGGATGAGAGCATAGATTTTCAGACCCAGATGTTTTGGGGGCTCATCTCCCCATTGCAAGTTGCAAGAGCTGAGATGCTTGATGGCACAAACCTCTGGTCCCCAGGAAGAAGCTCCAGAATTGTGAGATCCCTCCTGATTGTGGGTCACCATGCTGGGGATAGGGTATTTGCTGAGATTGTGTCCATGCCACTCTTACCTGTCTCAATGTGGCTCTGAAACTACTGTTATGAAGGAGCTGTTCACCTCCTTTTCAGGTCTTTTTCAGAGGAAGTTGTTCCATATATAACTGTAGATTTAGTGTGTCCAAAGGAGGAGAGAAATTCAGGATCTTCCTATGCTGTCATCTTGGACTGCCTCCCAACATTCCATTTTTGTTATATATATATTATTTATCATTTCATTATACATGTACATACATAGATACTCTTTTTCTCTGTTATAATGAAATACAAAGCTTCAAAGTTTATTTTCCATTATGAGAAATGTTTAAGAAAAATTAGTTATACTTGCTTTAGGTAACATTTTCATTTCTTTTCAAATGCATTTCAAATAAAACAGTAGGGCTACATCAGTGGAAAACCATATAGACATAACAAAGTGTTATTTTTTTCTTTTGTACTCATAGCTTTAAAATTTAAAATCAATTATTATGTGGGCAATAGGAGCCTGAGGATACCAACTGAGTCAACACAGTTTTATTGATACAGGCTTGTCTTTACAACTGAAACATACTTTAGCTGTATGTCAATCATACCCTAACCGCAAAGCCTTTTATTATTTTTCTCTAGATTATTACTTTCTTCTCAATTTAAATGGATTGGAAAATTGAAATGCTATTTTACATTTTCTGCCTCCAAGAAAAAAAAAATAAGTAATCTAAAATGAAGCAACCAGCGACATATCAACTTTGTCAATCACTATTGACATAATATTCAATTCTATCTGTATGCTAATATCAATTTATTTCTGGAAATGTATTTTTCAAATATAAGTCAACCAAGAACATGGAGCATTAATATGATTCCAGTGAACAAATATGGATAATTTCTAGCAACAGAGTGTCAGTGATTATATTTTGGTATTATTCAGATAAAAAACAAAATCACTAAAATCATTTCAGAATTTGTCTGCATTCATATTGAGTTTTAGAGCTATTTGTGGAGTCCAAAGTAGTAGCTACTGCAAACGGTATTCTGGTACACACCAATAGATTATTAAAACATACTATCTTTATCATAAAATTTGTTAAATAAAAATGTTACAGGTGTTTTATAAGTGAAATAGTATTCATCAATGTTGTTTGTACATTTATTTGAAAAAAGGGGATAAACATCTGTAGACTTTCATTTGTTAATTTTCTCTAGTAACTAATTTTATAGTGAAAGAAAAAATATCACTTATGACTGTTATATGAAACCTTTAATCAGATTATTTTGATCTAAGGTGTCAGGTAAAGAACCAGTTAATCATGAGACATAGAAGTTATCAAATCATCAATTATGATAAAAATTGAGAAATGGACAAGATAAAGCTAATTTTGCCCTCAGTAAAATACAATAAAACTAACATGAAAATATTTGGAAATCTAATTATATTCATAATATAACTGCTTCTGTTCCCCAAACACATTGAAGGCATTTTTTAATTTGTTAAAGATGTTAAATGTTGCTTTGAAATTTTCTCAGATGAAAATAGTTTGTATAGCAAGCACACTGCTGTCAGTAGCTATTAAAAACAATCAAATATATAATCTGTATGATTTTATTTTAAAATTATTAATTTTTTAAAAGGTAGAATGAAAATGTAATGACAACTATGGCAACAGTGTCAAACACTGAGCAGAAGCTGTCACAAATATATCTTATAAAAAAGGTCAGTATATGTTGGTGGGATGCAAACTCGTGTTGCCACGGTACAAAAGAGTATGGAGGTTCCTTAAAAGTAAAAAACTAGAATTACTCTATGATCCAGTAATTGCACTAATGGGTATTTACCCAAAAAATACAAAAACACGAATTCAAAGAGATAAATGCACCCTTATATCTATAGCAGCATTATTTATAATAGTCAAATTATGGAAGCAGCCCAAGTGTCCATTGATAGATGAATGGATAAAGGAGACATGGTACATATGCGCAATGGAATACTATTTAGTCATAAAAGGAATGAAATCTTGCCATTTGGAACAACATGGATGGAGCTAGAGAGTACAATGATAAGTGAAATAAGTCAGAGAAAGACAAATACCATATGATTTCACTCATATGTGGAACTTAAGAAACAAAACAAGCAAAAGAAAAAAAAGAAAGTGAGAGAGAGAGAGAGAGAGAGAGAGAGAGAGAGAGAAACCAAACAACTGATTCTTAACTGTAGAGAACCAAGTGATGGCTACCAGAGGGGAGGAAGTTGGGGGGGGGGATGGGTGAAACAGGTGATAGAGATTAAGGAGTGCACTTGTGATGAGCACTGGGTGTTACATATAAGTGCTGAATCACTAAATTGCATACCTGAAACTAATATAACTCTATATGTTAACTATATTGGAATTAAAAGAAAATAAATGAAATTTAAAAAATGGGGCATCTGGGTGGCTCAGTCGTTAGGTGTCTGCCTTCGGCTCAGGTCATGATCCCAGGGTCCTGGGATCAAGCTCCACATCAGGCTCCCTGCTCGGCGGGAGGCCTGCTTCTCCCACTCCCACTCCCCCTGCTTGTATTCCCTCTCTTACTTTGTCTCTCTGTGTCAAATAAATAAATAAAATCTTAAAAAAAAATTTAAAAATGCATATATAGATATATATAGTTATATATATCTCTATATATATACATATAGTTATATATATATATATATATAGTTTGTTTTGTTTCTTCTCCTGTATGTTATTATATGGTAGACACCTTAGAAATAAATAACATGGACCACTGATATAAATATAACTATCTCACCGGAAGTTTACAGTATGTCATTGATCATAAAGTGATAACAAATGAAAATTCATTAACAAAAAGGGCATGGTTACGTAGCCCCGTCTTTTACTGAAAAAATGAAAATAATCAATACTATCACATCATTGGAAAAACCTCACTTAATGAAAACAGTCAACACATGTAATCATCTAAATGATATATACATGTAAGTGCCTGCAAGGTCTAATAAGATTAAGGAGTTACTCAACTAATAGAGGCAAGAAGCTAAAGAGAAGGAAAATCAAGCAAGACTTGAGAATGTCAAAAAAGAAAGCTCTCTCTCTGTTTGTCACAAATAAATTCCGAGATTCTCAGGGGATACTTGAAACCACAGATAGTACTGAGCGCTCTATACATCATGTTTTCTCTGACATATACATATCCATGATAAAATTAATCTATAAATTGGACACAGTGAGATATTAGCAACAATAACTAATAATAAAATAGAACAATTATACTATAATAAAAGTTATATGAATGTGGTTCTCTTTCAAAATGTTCTATTGTAGTGCACTCACCCTTCTTGTGATGATGTGAGATGATAAAATGGCCAGGTGATGAGAGGAAGGGAGGGGAATGATGTAGGTACTGTGATGTAGCATTAGGCCACTCATGACCTTTTGATGATACATCTGCTTCTGGAGTGCAGTTGACTGGAGGTAACTGAAACTGTGGAAAGCAGAACCACACATAAGTAGAGGCTACTGTATTACTACGTTCAACTTCCAAATTGCTGAGGTGTTCTCTGCTTTCATAATTTTGAAATACATACAATATGACATAGCAAAATTAATGAAATCAATGGGGCAGCTGGGTGGCTCAGTGGGTTAAGTGTCTGCCTTCCTCTCACATTATGATCTCAGGTTCCTGGGATCTAGGCCAGCATCAAGCTCCCTGCTCAGCAGGGAATCTGCTTCTCCCTCTGATCATGCTCTCCCTTGTTCTTTCTCTCAAATAAATAAAATCTTAAAAAAAAAAATGAAATCTCCAAGTATAATACTACAGAACAAATCACACCAAAATTCAGTGGCTTGAGACTACAATAATTTACTTTTCTTCATGTGCCCACTGGTCCACTTATGCTCGGCTGGATCTAGCTCTAAATACATGTTAAATTCACTACTGTGCCACTAATCCCTTATTCTCTTTTAACCAATGGCTTAACCAGTGTATGTTCTTCTGATAATAATGGCAAAGCACGAGAAGGACAAGAATACACATGATGCCTCTTAAGGTCCAGACTCAGAACTAAGCCAAATATCAGCGGGCTGGAGAAACATACTATATCTCTAGTATAATAAAGTGCAATGTGACATGGCAAAAGGTGTAAATACAGAAAGGAATGAAGAATTTGGAGGAATACTGCAATCTGTAATAAAAATGATAAACATGATTTCTGGTAGAAAAGGTTTAATTGTAATAATGTCACATACAAAAACACTGACATCAGTGTGGATGTGATCACAGGTGGATGTGATAAGAAAATGACTTGCACTATAAACACAATTCTAGAGTTTCAGAAAAAGTACACATCATGGTAATACATAACAAATAAAGGTTAAGATGTTAAGTTTAAATCACCAAAATATATAAACCCTCAACCTTAACGCTTTTCCCAGAATCACCATCCTTTACTTCTACTCATGTTTTATTACTTGGTATTTATTACATGGCCCCAACCTAAACACAAGGGTTACAAGAGAAGCAAATGTGCATTGCTTAATTACCTAATCACAAAGATGTTCTAGGAAATGGTCTTCTAAATATTGATGTTTAAATATTTATTGAATGCATGAATGGGAAAATAAATAAAATATCACGATCAAAATTGACTAAAGCTTAATGAAAAATTAACCTTGAGATTATGTGGGAAACTGAGAAAAGCACATGTTTTCTTAATCATTAGTAGAAGAAAAAAAGTCATAGCTTTTAGGAATAATGTACCAACTGCTTGAATTTATCACCAGACCCCTTGCTGGTTCAATATTTAAAATATAAGTTAGAATATTACTAAAGAAGGTGATCTTCGGTGGCAAACTGAGTACACTACAAAAATAACCTCCAAATGAACTGGTTTTAAATAAATAAATAACAAATCAAAAAAACAGTATACTTAATAACACAATAAATTAAGGAAATACTAAAAGCATTAAATCAGGCCTTTTTACAAAGTTTCTTAATTTATATTTGAGGACTCTATAGAAATGCTTTTAAAAAGTACCCTGATACATATTTAAACATACACACATACATCTGTGTATGAATAAATCTGCTAGACATTTTCTAGTAATATAGTATAATGCTCTACTTGAATAACAAACTGAATCCAACAATATATAAAAAAGATAATCCATCATAACTCATTAATTGTGGTTAGCCCCATAATGTAAAATTACTATAATATTTGAAAATAAATCAATGCAGGGCACCTGGATGGCTTAGTCGGTTAAGCGTCAGACTCTTGGTTTCCACTCAGGTCATGATCTCAGGGTCATGAGATCAGCCCCGCATTGGGCTCTGCACTTAGCATGGAGTCTGTCTGGAATTCTTTCCTTCTTCGTCTCCTTCCCCCAACTTGGAGGCATGCGTGTGTGTGCTCTCTCACTCTCTCTCTCAAATAAATAAGTTTATAAAATCTTTAAAAAAAATGCATCGGTGCAATTCTTCATACTAATAGAATAACAAAGATAACCCACATGATATTAATACATTCAAATAAAGTATTTTATCAAAATTCTATATCCAGTTATGGAAATGCTCAGCCAGCTAGGAAATCCAATAAAGCACATCAACCAAAAAACCCCACAATTTATATCATACTTAGTTATGAACATGTTGAAAGACTGAATGCCTTCTTCCTAAGAATGGAAAATGGGAAAAAAAAAATATCCACTCTCATCTTTCCTATACAACATAATGCTGAAAAGTCCTGTCCAGGGAGTTAAACATGGCAAAACATACATATACATACATATACACACACACATAGATAGCCCTCATTTGGAAATGAACAAGCAAAACTGTTCTTATTCACTGATGACATGATAGTGAATATGGAGAAAATCTTAAAGAATCTATAGAAAGACTACTAGAATTAAGTAAATTTAATAAGGCCATATGATAAAAATATAAAAATCATATTTATTTCTATATAATAACATGAATATGTGGCATATGAAATTTTAAAATAACATTAACATAGTATTAAAATATAATTAGGGAAAACATTAACAAAGACATACAAGAACTCTGCACTAAAAACTGCGAAACAGAGGCACCTCAGCCAGTCAGTTAGGTGACCGCCTTCAGCTCAGTTCCTGATCTCAGGGTCCTGGGATTAAGCCCTGCATTGGGCTCCCTGCTCAGCCTAGAATCAGCTTTTCCCTCTCCCTCTGCGGTCTGCCCGGTCTGCCGTCTGCTTGTGTGCACGCGCTCTCTCTCTCCTCTCAAATAAATAAAAATCTCTTTTTTTAACTAAGTTCAATTAGCCAACATATAGTACATTGTTTTTGATGTAATGTTCAATGATTCATTAGTTGCACGTAACACCCAGCGCTCATCACGTCACATGCCCTTAATACCCATCACCTGGTCACCTCATGCCCCACCCCCCTCCCTTTAAACCAGAGACTGTAGTAAGAAATGTAGAGGATATCTATCCATACTTAAAGGGTCTATCCAACAAGAAGATCAAAACATTGTAAATAAATAGAAATCTTTTTTTAAGATTATTTATTTATTTATTTGACAGAGAGAGAGAGAGAGATCACAAGTAGACAGAGAGGCAGGCAGAGAGAGAGGGGGAAGGAGGTTCCCTGCTGAGCAGAAAGCCCAATGTGGGGCTTGATCCCAGGACCCAGAGATCATGATCTAAGCCAAAGACAGAGGCTTTAACTCACTGAGCCACCCAGGCGCCCCAATAAATAAAAATCTTAAAAAACAAATAAAACTCTAAAAAGTAAAAATAATTAAAACTGCCAAACGTTGTTGGGAAATGTTAATGATGACCTAATTGATTATAGATGCATAACATGTTTATGGGCTCATAACTCAATACTGTTAAGATGTTTATTCTCTTCAAAAGGATCTATAGATTTAGAGAAATGACAAAATTCAAGCAGGGCTTTTTTTGAGGAAATTGGCAAGTTGATTCTATAATTTATGTCAAAAGGGAAAAGACATGGAAGAGCCAAAACAATTTTGAAAGGATAACAAATTTGGAGAATTTACATCACCTTACCATGGGACTTAAAAGCTATACTAATAAAAAATCTGGTATCTTGTGTGGAAGGACAGATTAGTAGAAAAGAGTGTATACAGAATTAGATTCTGATATGTATGAAAGTATGCCCAATGAACTTTCTACACAAGTCCCAGAGTATTTTAATACAGGAAAGAATATTGTTTTTAATAAGTTGTTCTAGAAAAAAGAAATGAGTCCTCTAATGGAAAAAGAGGACTCTCAGGCTTTACACCATACCACACACAAATGAATCACTCACAATGAATCCTAGATCTATCTTGGATTCATTATTATGTCAAATTTATTAGTGCTGAATAAATTATAATTATTCAATTATTAGTAAATTGTTAGTGCTGAATAAGAAATGGGAAAACACTTTCACAACCTTGGTGTAGTCAAAGATATCCTGCACATGAAACTACAAGAACTAACCATCAGAAAAAGAAAAAAAAAAAGTAGGACTTCAAAATTTGAAACTCCAATCCTTGAAATTTCACCATTAAGAAAATAGAAAGGAAGATACCAATTTTGAAAAACTAATCCTAATGCTATACCTAAACATGACACTAGACTTATAACTAGAATTGATAAAATGATAACCAATTCTTGCTATCCGGTAGAAAATGTCACACTACCCTACCCTTGCTCCACATACACACAATTGGGAAATGACTTAAATTGACATTTTACAAAATATGATCATTATTTGATGCATGAAAATATGATTTTTCATGTAACCCTTGTGTACTGTTGGTGGGAATGTAAACTGGTATAGCTACTGGTATAGCTATAGTGGAAAATAGTATGGAGGGTCCTCAAAAAATTAAAAATGGAAAATACTATATGATCCAGTAATTCCACTCCTGGGTATTTACCCAAAGAAAATGAAAACACTCATTTAAAAAGATGTATCTACCTTTATAGCAGCATCATTTAAGAGTCAAGTTGTTAGGGGACACCTGGGTGGCTCAGTTGGTTAAGCAGCTGCCTTCGGCTCAGGTCATGATCCCAGGGTCCTGGGATCGAGTACTACATCAGGCTCCTTGCTCGGCAGGGAGCCTGCTTCTCCCTCTGCCTCTGCCTGCCACTCTGCCGGCTTGTGCTCTCTCTCTCTCTCTGACAAATTAATAAATAAAATCTTTAAAAAAAAAAAGAGTCAAGTTGTTAGAAACAACCCAAGAGTCCCTCCATAGATGAAAAGATAAAGATGTGGCATATATACATACAAACACAATGGAATAATACTCGGCTATAAAAAAAAAGAGAGAGAGATCTTGCCATTTGGAACAACATGGATGGACCTAGCAGGTATAATGCTAAGTGAAATCAGTCAGAAGATGGCAAACACCATATGATTTCACTCATATATGGAATCTAAGAAACAAAAGAAATGAACAAAGAGAAAAAATATGACTTTTAATTCAGAGAACAACCAGATGGATGTCAGAAGGGAGGTGGTGGGGTGGGGAAGAGTGAAATACATAAAGAAGATTAAGAGGTTACAAACTTCCAGTTATAAAATAAATAAGTCAAGGAAGGTGAAAAGGACAGCATAGGAAATAGAGTTAAGAAGACTGCAATAAAGTTGTTTAGTGATAGATGGTAACTGCACTTATTGTGGTGAGCACTGAATAAAGTATAGAATTGTTGAATTATTATGTTACATACTTAAAACTAATATAACACTGTATGTACTTCAATTTAAAAAAGGAAAATATGATTTTTCAACATTTCTTCCTTCTTTGAACCAGAAGATGTAGAACTATTATTCTATACCTGTCCCACCAGCATACGTGGCATGTACCGTAAGTTAAGAGTATCTTCTTTGTTTAAGTGCAGATCCAAAAATGGAAAACATTTTTGGCGGAGGAGTTGTACTTAATGGTTTATACCTGGGAGCCTCATCCATACTTGATGTAGATGTAAATGATTTTAATGATAAGATTATGGGCTTGAACTGATAAGATTTAGCTTTTAGTGATATGATTTAGGACTGGAGCTAATGCAATATATTAGCTAATGCAATGAGACTAGTAAAGAACTAGGGAGAGGAGATGAATCACTGGGGGCCAGAGGATGGGTGGTAGAATTCTAAGATGGCCAGAGATTCCTATTCCCTAATGTACATGCCTATATAATTCTCTTTCCTTGAAGGTGAGCAGGACCAGTGAATATGATGGAATATCATTCTTTTGATCATATTTCATTAAATGGTTCTTTAAGATCTAATTATGGTTACTCTAATTAAGGTTAACTCCAATCAGTTAATCATTAGAATTAAAGTTATTAATTAACCATTTAGTAATTAGCCACTAATTACTAAGTAGTTCAGTAGTAATCACTATTAAACTAGTAGTGATTAAGGTTACAATTAAGATAATCAAAAGAAAGATTATCTTGTTGGGTCTGACCTAAACAGATGAGCCCTTAAATGGGATTGGCCCTTCATGACGATATAAGATGTGATGTGATAGAGATTCATTTGCTGGATTTGTAGGTTGAAGGGGCATACTCGCCAAGGATTTGAGAACAACCTATAGGAGTTCAGAGCAACCTCTAGCCAACAGAAAGCAAGAAAACAGGGATCTTAATATTACAATTACAAGGAACTGAATTTTTCCATTAACTTAGATAGGCTTGGGGAAACCACCCGAGTTCCAGATGGGAAAAGAGCAGTCAAAACATTTATTTCAGCCTTATGAGTCACTGGGGAGAGAAAGCAAAGCGCAACCTGGCCATCTAAACTAGAGAACTGTGAGATAATATATTTGTGTTCTTTTATGCCCCTAAGTTTGTCCTAACATGTTATATAGCAATAGAAAGCTAACCTTGCATAAAAAGCATGATATGGTACAAGTCAAATATTCACTTTCATTTTGTGCACTGTATTATTTTTTTCACTCCCTTAGATAAAGATGATAGGACCTTATTTGTACAGTTGACCAATGAGCAACTTACTTGGGGCCAGTGATACGCTATCACTATTGTCTGAGACAACCATATCCCTATGTGAAAAATTGGGAATACTGACATTCAAGATCTGGACTCATTAGTAACAGAGATATAACTCAAAGCACATATAAAGACAATAAACTAATAGATCATTATTACTAAGAGTTGTCATACTATAATAAAAAGCAGAAAATGTTTGACCATGTGCAATAAAAGCTGAAATTTAGGAAGCCATTCCATTTGAGAGAAGAATGATATGCAGAGAAACTAATACCATTTGGCCCCAAAAGGAGGGACAGAGAATTTTCATAGCCCTGAGGGTGTCCCTGCTTCACTTCCTATAAAGTTTTGTTGTATAGGGGGGGATCTTTTGTTTTCCCATAATGAGGACACTTGAAATGATTCACTTTTTAGTGACCCTGACTGAGACTCTGTTCCCTGTAACTCAACCAAGTTTAGCAAGATATTAAATTAAGCTAGGAATAGGGCTAATATGAAAATGTATATTACGTTTTGTCTAGAGGATAGTAAATCCCTTCTACTCTGGGATTTAATGTTGGGGCTGAATTGAGACTCTTCCATCTGGAGAACTCTAAATTTTTACAATATGTATTATCATGAATATATAATAATTTGACAATATTTGGCAGGGATCTTTGTAACAACTTTTATGCAAATCAAGGTTTGTGAGTTATACATAGAGGGAGTGGACATATAGAAAATAAGTATAATGCCTCTGCATACAGACCTTTTCGCCTCAGCAAGCACATGCTATAAAATGTTGCTTTACTAAGCATCCATATGCAAAATAAAGCTGAAAAAAAAATGGCTAGAAT
>CM052810.1:38591493-38620556 GCA_028533885.1 Nasua narica
ATATATATATATATATAACCTTATTAAAAGTATATGCCTGTTGCTACAGTCTGAAAGTCTGTGTCTCCAAAAAATTCATAGATTGGAATCACAAGGTCTGACGTGATGGTGTTAGAAGACAGGGCCTTTGGGAGATGATTAGGTCACAAAGAGGGAGCCCTTATGAATAGGATTAATGCTCTTAGAAAAGACATCTCAACAGAGCTCCTAGTCCCATCCACCATATAAGGACACAGTGAAACGGAGGTGGTTAGGAGGCAGGAAGATGGCCCTCACTGGACCATGCTGGCACCCTGATCTTGCACTTTCCAGTCTTCAGAACTGAGAAATATATTTCCATTGTTTATAAGCTTCCCAATCTGCGGTATCTTGTTAAAGTAGCCCAGAAGAAGTAAGACAACTTATTAAAGTAGAATTATTCTCTCTCTCTCCACACACACACACACACACACACACACACACACACACACACACATTTCTGTTCAACTTTCAGCTATAATGGTCAGAAGATCATGGCCTCTTTTTTTTTTTTCAATTTTTTTAAAAGATTCTACTTATTTGAGAGAGAGGGGGGGAGTGAGAGAGAGCATGAAAAGGGGGAGGGGCAGAGGGAGAAGCAGACTACCTGCTGAGCAGGGAGCCTGATGCGGGGCTAGATTCCAGGAGCCCAGATCATGACCTAACCCAAAGGCAGAAGCTCAACCAACTGAGCCACCCAGGCACCCACAGCGTCTTTTCTAAATAGAGTTGCAACTGGAAGCTTTAAAGAGTTAAGAAGTAGGAGATGGTCCGTTGTAGGTTCCGATACCTTACAAGCCCTCTTTTTATCTTAGAAAAATGATTGCAGATGCTGCTGATGATAGGAAAAGTTGCAGAGTTAGAGTTTGCCCTGATGTGCTAGTTATAGGGCTGGCATAATTTTTTAAATTCTGCCTCAATAAAATGCCTGCCCATTACATATCAATTTCAAAATTAATCAAAGCAGAGAAGGGACAGACCTCATTTCACTATGCTCCACAAAAGTGACATTAGATCAAAGTCTACAGGTCCTGAAAACTATATTGGAAACTGAAGAACTCAATCTCCACTCCAATTCACACCCTGAGAAATAGAATCTAAGAGTACCAAAAAAGAGAGTGTCCTCATTACCTGCAAATATTTAAATATTGGGTCTGGTTAAATCTCTCTTTCCTCAAAAATAAGTAAAATGAAATAAAAAAACATGATTTTATGGAAAAATTCTGCATCACAAGAGGATACTCAGGAAAGTCACAATTCCGAAAGAAAATATGCTCTACTAAACAGAATGAAATTTTAAGAAGTATTTACATTCTTGTTCTTAATATTATTAGCCTATGTGGACTTTCTGAGTTGGGATTAGAATGCCACATGTATCAAACAGGCTGCAATTGACTAACTTGAAAATAAAGTTATGTGAATTTGGGAAAAAATTATCTGTACAGAGCCAAAGTAATGTAACACAATTAATATCTGAAATAATGACAAAGGTTACATTGTAAAACTTGTAATCACTGCTAAAAAGGACGAACTTCTTCCAGAAGTAAAGGACATATAAAATTGTTTTAAAAAATGAAAGGAAATGGAGAAAGGAATGACACTTTGAAGATAAAATATGTGGATAATGTTTTCTTTTAAAAATAAATCAATTACCGTCATTATATGAAGTACCAGGAAAATAATACAGAACAGTAATACTGAACATCATTGGGGCATCTGTGATTTTAATTGCATCTGAATTTTTAAGGTGACTTTTTATAGTTTTCTTGAGATTTTATAATATAAGATCTAAATATAAGATCTAAATGGAGTATATTCTAATGGACAATTTTTGCAATAATACGCATCTTAATTTTTATATTAATTCGATACAAAAAATGTTTTCAAGGTACCCTAAGAGGAGAAAAGTGTTCCTATGATGCATTCTTCTTCCGTTTCCCCTGAAGACTTCTTTGGATGAAGCACCCTCCTCTTTTGGAATTTCAAGGAAAAGGATAACACTGTCTTGTAATCGAATACTTTGGGTACATATTTATCTTGTTTATTAGATAAATAGGACTTACAAAGGCCACAGACTATGAATAAACAAATTCTACTCAGAGCTTAGCACTGAGTCTTGCTTGTAATAAATGACAATTTGTGAATAATAGAAAATAAAATCTTTGAATTTTTTGTAAATTATATTTCATTGGAATCATTGAGAGGGCCACTGAGAGCCTTCAGTGCCTGTGTGGAGTGATCACATCGAGGTCAGAACAAATGTTATAGTTAGAATTAGCTTATACTTATTAACCAACCTACATATAGTCACAGATAGAATTGTACACCATAACTAATACCCTTGGATTTTCTCCATTAATTATAATAAGAAAAATTGTTTTTTTTTAATCGTATTTTCACTGACATTATATAGAATTGGAGATTCTGGGGGTTGTACATTTATTTGTTCACAAATTTCTTTGGCTTTGTATATTTAGTTGGATATGTGAGGGGAAATAAGTCTCTCAGAAAATTATTTCTTTTGGAAGTTATTGCCAGGTTTTGAGCAGTCCCTTTAAAAGTGCTGTCAGAACAAATACATCAGGTCACACAGCGGGTGTTTTATCTCTGTGAAAGCCTGAGCATTAAAATAGAGAAGGCTGCAGACTAGTAATTAGGTATTGATTGGTTTATCTAACACATTCTGCACATTCCTAAACAAATGCAACATCTTTTCTGATTCTTTTCTTCTAAACCTTGAAATTGGTTAGTGCATTCATTGCCAAGATTACAAAATATGGAGTGCAGTTTTTACAACTGATTCACTGATCTCACTTGAACCCAATCAATGAACTTCACAAAATGATTCCATTCTTAGAAAAATGTCACAAAGATCCACACAAGCCCATTTATACCTCCAATAAGCACTTCTACTTTATATCATCAGAAATACATATTTTAAACATTACCAGAGACTTATACACACAGCCTTTTCTTTTAGAAACATTGTGTATCACAATGTCCTGCAGAGTTAACAGAGATGTGTGCAGTCACAGAGCCAATTACCAAGGGTCACACCATTAATCAGGGCACCAAGGTGAGACTACAAATGAAAAAGTAAAGTTTGAAGAGTAAGTGCATAACTAAACAGATACAAATGTGAAAAACAACTAAGGGATTATAACAACAAAAAGATAATATGGTAGTTAAAAACATTAAAAACCAAGATTCACATAGATGTTTTCAAGATCATCATAGCATTTAGTATTACAGAATTTAAATTCTTATTTCGCTCAACAATGATCATAGTCTTAAAGGATCAGGACTAAAATATTAAGGAAACACAAAGAACCTGACTTTTTAAAATAATTAGTGTTTTTTTTTTTCTGAGGGCAGGGAAATGGGAACAGATAAAGAAATCAAGAAATAAAAATGAAAAAAATTATATTTACACTGTGGTATCTTCTACACTAATACAATTAAAGGCCCCACATTTTACTGATAAAAGCTTGCAAAGACTATGAAAAATAACACAGTGGACTTAGTTTAGACATAGAGATAAAAAAACAGTAAAAGTGGATCTCACAAATTTAAAAATGAAATAAAACTATAGTGAACCTTACTTATTCTTATTTCATATCTCGTTTGCTCCTTAGAATACCCATTCCAAATAAAAAGAAGTTATATGTCTTGTCTGAGTCATCTAGGGGGTGTGACAAAGTTCAAATTGAACCCAAATAAATATACTTTATTTTTTTTTAAGATTTATTTATTTATTTGAGAAGGGGTGAGAGGAAAGAGAGGGAGAGAGAGTATCCCAAGCAGACTTCCCGTTGAACATGGAGCCTAATCTCACGACCCTGAGATCATGACCTGAGCCAAAATCAAGAGCCTGACACTTAACCAACTGAGCCACCCAGGCACCCCTGCCCCAAGTAAATGTACTTTAGAACCAGACTTTCCACCATTATTCTTGAGGATCTCTGTCACTAATGAGCACATCAATCTAATACATAAAAATGTTTAGAATTTAACTCAAATTTATTTATTACAGAAGTTATCTGTTTTTCCTTACCCATTTTCTCCCATGGCTCCAAAGAGGAGAGCCAAAACAATGGAAAATATGTTGTATTCTACATATGTATATACAATTTTTTTTCACATACAAAAACTAAATTTATGATGAAACCTATTTTCGTTTCCCATGGAGATGGTATGTATATTTGTGTTGAGATATATGTCATATGAGGGGCCCAGACATGTTGCCTGTTTAGCATTTATGAAACATATTGTCAAATATAAATGTGTTTTTCAATTATCGTATTGCCTCATATGTATGTTTTACAAATTGGTTTTGTATCATCCTTCCAATTGGAATGCATACATTTTAGAGCAAAACCCAGAAATAAACTGTTAAGATGTTCCTAATGTGATACAAATGCAGAAAATTACTTCTGTTCACTGGCTTCATCCAATGCGTTCCAATGCTTTATTGTTTACTTGTATTTTGAGAAAGTCATAATCCAATGGAAGTAGGATATAAATATGTAGAGGGTTGCCAAGGAAGTCATACATTTTAATATAAGGCATCTTGGGAAAAATACTTTTTTTTTTAAAGCTCTAGGTGTAACAAGCTTATTCGGGGCTATATAAAAACATAACGGAAAAATGTGCATCCTTCCTCCTCTCCTTTTAATCCCTCTCTTTGCCATGGCTGAAAGGATCAGCAAATAGCTCATCCTTACGTATTGTCACAATGACTACTCACTGCTTGATTTTTATGCAGAAGACAGATGAATCTTTCACTCCACATGACTGCACAAAACAAACTAGATTTAAAATGTGTATGTGTGTTTACTACACACACACACACACACACACACACACACAAACACACACAGTAGCTATTAAGGAAAAAGTTGAATGCTGTTTCACTCTGACCAGCTAAAATTTGTATGAGGGTCAGTTGATGAGAAATTGAAAAAGGAAACATGTTATATACGTCTACTGAAAGGAAGAATCTACATATGATAAAATATCCTGCACATGATTGTTAGTAGCCTACCATGCTACATAAATGGAGAAACACCGAGATGGGCAATGTGATCATCAGTAATGGAAGATTTTAAAATTACATGACTAAATAAATGCAAAAAATGTTTTAACATAACATTTATAAATACTAGTAGCTGATAATGTTACTAATGACTCAATTGCTTATTAAAATACTTTCTCAAAGTATTCATTGAGTACTTACCATGGTTCAGATACTTTTACAAGTATCTGAGGTGCATCAGTAAAGAAAACAGATGAAAAATACATAATTGGGGGCATCTGGGTGGCTCAGTGGGTCAGGGTGGCTCACGTCATGATCTCAGGGTCCTGGGATCGAGCCCCGCATCCGGCTCTCTGCTCAGCAGGGAGCCTGCTTCCCCCTATCTCTCTGCCTGACTCTCTGCCTACTTGTGATCTCTCTCTGTCAAATAAATAAATAAAATCTTAAAAAAAAAAAGAAAAAAAATACATAATTGCGTGGAGTGCATGCCCCACTAGAGATGTGACTAAGAATGGAATCTTAGAACAGGTTCTTAAAATTTGTAAGTATAAAATAGATCTTTTAAAGGATATTGATACTGTTAACAATATATACAAAAGTGCCTTTTGAATTCTAAAGTGTCTGATATTATAGAGTATTGTAAGTGTGCAAATAATTGCTCTATTTACTTAATGCGTATTTGTTAATTTAAATTTGTTGGCATAATACTGTTGAAAGTAGACTAATTTTTAGTTGTTATCTACTAAATTTTGTTGTTCTTGTCAGTAATACATAAGAGTAAGAAAGGAACTAAGGAGAATATATATAACAGAAGGAAAAGGCACCGTTGCTTGGTGCCATTATGGGAATTTTTAATTTTTTTTAAGATTTAATTTATTTAGTTGACAGAGAGAAAGAGATCAGAAGTAGGCAGAGAGAGAGGGAGAAGCGGGCTCCCCGCCGAGCAGAGAGCCAGATGTGGGGCTCGATCCCAAGACCCTGAGATCATGACCTGCGCTGAAGGCAGAGGCTTTAACCCACTGAGCCACTCAGGTGCCCTTGTAGACTCTTAATAATACTCTTAAATATATTGCTTTTGTAAGGAATAAATATTTGTGGCTTTATATAAAATGACATACTATAAATGCACAACTGAATTCTTTTTTTTTTTTTGAATTCTTTTTAAAATAAAGTTCAAAGCCCCACTTGATTTCTTCACATTTGAGCCCCTGACTGCACACCTGACATTATTTCACTTCACTTTGCCCATGCTGTATCTGCTCTTGTTTCCTTTTAGTTCTCTGAGCAAACATTTCTCTCTTTCTACCTGAAGTGCAAGGCCTGGAGCATTTCGACCACCTCTTACTCACTCAATTTGTATTCTTCCTGTAGGAGTTTCGATCATACACTTCCAAACTTCACTGCATATTAAAATCACCAGGAAGGTACATTAAAACACAGGTTCCAAGGCCTCACATGGTTTCTGACAGTACGTCTAGAGTCAAGTTGGAGAATTTCCATTCCTTTTAAGTTCCTATGTGCTTTCCAGGGACGACACTTTGAGCACCAACTTTTTGGGCTTCAACTTAAGTATGAATTCCTTATAGAGATTTCCCCCAGCCTCCTAGTAGATTCAAATATTCTGTTACTTATATCCAGTGTTTTTCTATTTTTCCTCTTCTATGATATTAATCCATTCTTTTTTATTTATATTCAAGATACATTAGCTCCATTTGCAATCTCTGATAAAGCAATGATTCTGACACTTCTGTTCTCTAGATTCCTTTCCATTCCCATCAACAGAGGAATACCATGTGCTCAATAACTAAATGGAAATATTCTATGTTGAACAGTTTTTGGTATGAAATTTGAGGTAGAACTTAATCTATGGTGCTTCAAAATTATTAATTCTATCATAAAAGGAAAATATATAACTTAAAAATTGTGGACCATAAATGTAAATGGTATGCCATTTAATAATTTTGCTGATCATGATCCTTGTTTGAGCAGTATCTGGCCTATGATCTCTATCCTGAGATAAAATTTACCAGCCTGTATAGACATACATGTTTGTTAAATTAAAATTTGACACTGTAGTTAAATTAAAATCAGTAAGTCATGTAAACTGAAGTAGTATTTTAAGGGTATTTTACATTATTCCAAAGCACTAAGCTCTCTAATTATTAGTTTCAAGTTTAGCTTTCATATGCATGTAATTTTCCCCATTAACCTCTGTTTTGGTTTTCTTTTTGTTATAGCAATGTATTTTAAATTTCAAATGAAGTCCATGTTACTGGTATAATAGATAGGAAGCCATGAAGTTATATAATGAATTTATATGGGGGAGGGGTATAGATTTAAAAAGCTGCAAATTACTACATGTGTTTCTTTTCTTCTAATTTATCCTACACCATACCGTGAGATTAATCTCCAAAGGTTCTTCAAATGAGTCACTTACTCAATGAAAACTCTGACTAAAATAAACCAAACAGGATTTATAGAGCATAATAATTGATCTCCAACATATTTTTAAATCATTTGCTCTTACATGTCCCCATTTATACATTCTAGACACCAATGAAATTCTGTGTTGTTTCCATTTCCTAGAACTGTCACATCTTCATTTGCATTTTGTCTTTATTTAGGGTCCAATCTCTACCTAGATTATTCTCCACGTGCTATCACATCTGGTAAAAACCTCTCATCAAGGCCCAAAATAAATGTCACTTTATTCCCTTGATCATATCTTCCTTGATTCCAGGACCTAGCAATATTCCTAGGGCTTTAGAAAAACTTTTCAGTATTTTAATTACCTATATTTATGCCTAGTGATCTCTTTCAATTGTAACTCCTATCAAAGTATCTTTTAAAAATTATTCTATCTCTCATGTTACACTTGAGAGTATATGACCTTATTTTATACAGCAGAAAGATGCTTGATTTAAAAATCTGTGGAAATAGTAAGTGCTAAATAAGGCTATCTAGAATCCAGAAGGCCCCAAAGAATCTAGTCAGCTAACATATAGCAATACTTTCTTATAAGAGTACTTTGTTCAAGTTCATGTGTTGTAAGTACACAGAAAAATGAGCCTGAACTTTTGAATTAAAAAAAAAGATCAGAAAAACAAATTTTAATTAAATCATATCCTAGGGAAATAGAATAATTCTATCATATTTTTATTAGAAGAGGATTAAAAATCAACACGAGTACATATGTGCATTATATCACCTCTTGTGAGTTTTAACAATTAAGTCCATGAATAACATGAGAATATTTTGTTCTTTTAGGATATTACAACACTGAGAAAAAAATAAAATTGTCCTTTCCAAAAAATAAAACAATGACAATTGTAAGGTTTTTACTTTTATAAATAAGGGTGTTTGATGCAATGTTATTAGTGGAATAACTAATTTTATAAAGAGTGGCTTACTTGCCAAAGAGTGCTTACATACCATAATAAGTATGTAAAACATTTTGATAATATTCTGTGTGAGAACTCTATATGTAAAAATATTGTATGATATTAATAATCATATTCATTATTTGGCATACTAGTCAGAAAACAGACATAGATATTACAGGAAAAATAAAATATTTTTGTTCTAGTCCTAATTTTAATCTTTTCATGACACTTTAAATAACATAAGGTTTATAGACATTTTATGATTAATTTGCAACAGTATACTACTTGGAATAATTCAACAGAATATTATTTATTACTTTTAAAAAGAACGTATTTAACAGATATTCTCAGAGCATCAATAAGCTTATATATGAACAAAAACTTTTGGAAAGGATTGTTTTTCATGACTAAATGGTGGAGAAAGTGTATTTTTATCAATATTTGATATTTCCTCTCCTAAAAAAGAATGACATTTTAAATATCGACAACGAAAAATATGAATGAACAGTTTCTTATTTTTCAAGCAAATGCTTCTTCCAAACATCTAATTAGTTGGCATGACTAAAAAGAAATCTTCACATATGTGTATCTGGAAAGACTGCATTTACCTCAGATTAGATAACAAGTTACTCTGTGTGAAAAAGTTAAGGATTTGAAGATATGCTTTTCTATAATCCTTCACCATGGGATAACTTTTTGATTCAAAGATGACATTTTCTGGAAATCCCAGAGGAGTGTTAAGTTACCTTGGAATAAACTGAATCATCAGTGATCATCTTAGCTGTCAATGACCTATAGATGACATTTGTATCTAATTAATTAGATGTCTTCTTTTGAAAGAAACAGTGCATTGTGCATAATTAGAAGAGACATCAAGGTTGGAGTCTTTGGCTCATTAATCTAATGAAGCTAGCCTATGGCATTTATATTACTCAGTGGTGATGTTATTTTATTTGCAATTAACAATGCTGTATATAAAATGTTAATTCTTGATAAAGAACATGGAAATTAAGCACTACATAACTTTTCAGAGGAAATTTCATCTTCAGTTGTTTGACACATGCACTTGACAATTATTTGTTACAAAAGCATGAAAAACTGGGGATATTGCTTTTGACTGACCACTCTCTCACACTCACACACGAGCCGTCTATTCATAATACTCATATGCATAATATTCTATGTGCCACCTCCTCAGTAATGATGAGTTGGTCCAAGGTGTAGGCATATGACATAATCCAGGTACATTTGTGTCCTTCCCTAGGAATTTTCAAATTGTTTTGATAATAAAGTAGCTCCTTTTCCTCTTTGATCGAGAACTACAGATCTTTTTTGATCAGAGAACTGTAATAATACGAACCTGGAGAAAGAGCCAGTCATGAATCTAGCTGATTTGAGATCATGAAGTGATGAAAGAACAACAGAGAGGAGAGGATAAAGTCCCTGATTTCATTAAAAACCTTGAGCTAGCCATTTCTAAGATGGACATCATGTTTTGTTGTTTCTTAATTAAGAAATATAATTTACATCTGTTGTTTTGGCTTCTTAGAAATGGATTTCCATTAACTGGAATTTAAATAGGCCTGATTATACAATTAAATAGGCCTGATATATATTTGATTATCATACAAATTTAGAGGGAACTAATACAGAAGAAAGAAAGTAAAGATGGAAACAAATAGAGAATAGTACTGTATTGTATATTAATCTTAATTTATCTCATTGTATAGAAAGTTTATTTTTTCCCATTATAGAGAAGAAAATTCTTTGGTATCTATAAAACTTTTTAACACTTAAAACTATGTGTTAGAGAGAGGATTGAGATCCAATTCCATTTCACTCCAAAATCCATACAGTATCTATAATAACATTAAAATCTCTAAAATAAAATTAAAAAAAAATTCTTGGGTGAATACACACATACATATGTGTGTATATATAAACTTGTCAAAAATTACATAGATGGTTTTAAACAAGAAGCATTTACCAGTTCCTATTTAATTAGGGTTACTTTTTTCACAAAAACAGCTATTTGGCTTTTTCAATCTTACCTCAGTCATTGTGAATGTAGGCTCAAAGCTGGAACATGTATATTTTATGGTACTTATAAAACCTAAAGAGAAGAAAAATGAAATATGTTATAAATGTGCACAGCAAAAGCATCAGCAGCAATTTGAATCCATTTAATGTGGGGACAAACAACTTTATATACATCAAAGATCACATACTATTAGCATATTAAAATAGTATGTGTGCTATACAGCTAGCATAGAAAATGGTATTTGTCATATATAAAAAATATTTCTTAACTAGGATGACTCCAATTAGAAATAAAGCAAGTTTGAGGCTCAGATGTGTAAATTTCAAATATCTGCAGAATGAATATACATGGAAAGCATTATTCCAAGAATAAGCAAATGTGTACGTCATTATCATATAGTTGGCATTTTCTGAGATGAATGTGTTCCAAAGTAATCCTTGTAAAAATGGCCAAAAATGGTTGGAAAACCATAACTTTCCCTACAAATAATAAACAAAATAATAGAAAACCTCAGGCTTTGAGTCTAGAAGGCTCATAGTTTAAAACATGCTTAACTGCTGTCAAATTTCTTTTGTGCTCTAAGCCTTAGTTTGCTTTTTTTTTTTAAGATTTTATTTATCTATTTGTCAGAGAGAGAGAGAGAGAGCACAAGCAGGCAGAGTGGCAGGCAGAGGCAGAGGAGAAGCAGACTCTCTGCCCAGCAAGGAGCAGGACGAGGGACTCTATCCCAGGACCCCGGGATCATGACCTGAGCCAAAGGCAGCAGCTTAACCAACTGAGCCACCCAGGCGTCCCTAAGCCTTAGTTTTTTATTGGAAAGATAATAGTATCTCCTTTAAAGGGTTGTATAAAGATTCCATTCGGCAATGTGTGAAAACTATTAGGCCCAATTTCTATTGCATAACAAATTATTCATTAAATCTAAGTTCCTATTATCAGTTGTTGTATAGATACTTGGATTCAATGAAATTAATATTTGAACATTTGCTGAAGATTTATTTTCTAATCATCACTGAATATAACTTATTAATACCAAATACATAAAAACAAATGATTATAACATCGAGGGATTTCAAATAAATGATTATCTCTAGTAGAATTCAGAGGACATCAAGGATGACATTTCTTTTAGGCTTTTAATATACCTTTAATATATTCTATAATCCTTAATAATGTTACCTATCAAAGCAAAGATTAGGCTGGACAATTTAAACTAGTAAGAAAGACTTTATTCAAGACTATTGCACTTAACGAAAGACAAGAGTTTGGTCTCAACTCCACTGGTAGGAAGGGCAGCAGAGTTTTTAGGAGGTGAATGGGGGGCTTGTAGGCTACTTATGTTTGCTGACTAGTCTTACCCAAATATGTCATGACATAAGTTTCACCACTGGAGCAAGGAGTGGTACAAGTTAGGATCCTCCCTTCCCACAGAAACTGACAGATCCGGACACTATCTCGCCTGACAATTACATTACAAAGTGATGGCTCCCTGGTCCTTGAAAAAGATATTCCTGGGTTAAAACTATGGAGAGAACCTAGATGTCCACCAATAGATGAATTGATAAAGAAGATGTGGTATATATATACAATGGAATACTATGCAGCCATCAAGAGAAACAAAATCTTGCCATTTGCAATGGTGTGGATGGAACTAGAGGGTATTATGCTGAGCGAAATAAGTCAGTCAGAGAAAGACAATTATCACATGATCGCTGTAATATGAAGAATTTGAGAGGCAGGGCAGGGGGTTGTGGGGGTGTGGAGGAGAGAAATGAAACAAGATGGGATGGGGAAGGAGACAAACCGTAAGAGACTCCTGAACTCATGAAACAAACTAAGGGTAGCTGGGGGGGTGGGTAGGGTTATGGACATTGGGGAGGGTATGTGCTATGGTAAGTGCTGTGAAATGTGTAAGCCTGACGATTCACAGCCATGTACCCTAGGGCAATTAATACATTATATGTTAATTTAAAAAAAGTTAAAAAAAGATATTCCTGGGTTATAAAACTGGGAAGAGGTTTTTTGAAAGGATTTATGTATACTTTATTTTTTTAAGATTTTATTTATTTGATAGAGAGGAGAGAGATCACAAGTAGGCAGAGAGGCAGGCAGAGAGGGGGAGGCAGGCTCCCTGCTGAGCAGAGAGCCCAATGTGGGGCTGGATCCCAGGACCCTGAGATCATGACCTGAGCCGAAAGCAGAGGCTTTAACCCACTGAGCCACCCAGGTGCCCCAGAAAGGATTTATGTATACTTTAAAGGACAGAGAAAGTATTTACAAGTTTTCCAAGTAAATAGTCTAAAAAATGGAAGGGGGAGGATCTCTGTGGTTAGGGCATCTGGATTATAGAAAGAGTTGCTAGCAGAGGGAGATCAGGGAGCAAGAGCCTGTCCAGGATGTAGTCAAGCTAAGGGAAACCTAAGGCATGTTAGACATTATCTCTTGGAGTTACTTTAGAATTCCCAGATTTCCTCTTTAATATTCTGGCAACTTTTATTGTGGTAAATAGAAAAGAAAGCAGTCTTAATAATTTAAGTTCAAAGTAACATCAAATATTTCTAAGAATTTGAATGCTAAAGAGACACAGGTAAATGCCTCCATTATCATATACGTGAACTATTTTTATATTTTATATCTATTTTTATATCTAAATTTTTATTTTATTTTATATCTATATTATTTTTATATCTAAATTTTTTTATCTATAATAGATATATAGATATGTATTTTATATCTAAAATAGGATATTTTATATCTAAAATAGGATATCCTATTGTATATCTTAAATAGGATATCTGTGGATTTGATATCTAAATTTTATATCTATTTTATATTATATTTTATATCTAAAATAGGATATCCATGGATTTGATATCCTATGGATTTGGTATCCTATGGATTTGATATCCATGGATTTATCTTCTACATGGAAGCCTGGAAAGTTTTTAATTTGTGTGCCATTAATAATTTCCCTAGCTGTAAGAAATGTTGCATGTATTTTATTGCAATTGTATGAGATACTCATATGGGATGTGAATGGCTGGGTGGTCCAGTGACTCGGAGGCAAAGCTAAAGCAGCCAGGGCGATGTAGCCCATCTTACTTCCTTAGGCCTCTGGCCTCCAATTAAGAACCTATCTTAAATCTTTTCATTTCAGACATTTTCACGAAGTATCTGAGAAGGATGAGATGATACAGATGAGTTACCACTAGACAAAGCTGTAAAGTATGCAATATTTGCTTTGTGTGTTTTGCTTCTAATTGTATTGCTTCCCTTTCCTCCTTGCCCTTCCCTGAGTGTTTGTGTGTGAACTGTAATTATGAAGCATACTCACCCATCTTTTCACGGCAAGGATTTTTTTTTTTTTCAGTTTTTTATTTAAGGTCAATTTAGTTGACATATAATGTATGATTGGGTTCAGGGATAGAGTTTAATGATTCATCAGGTGCATATAACACCCAGTGCTTATTACATCAAGTGCCCTCCTTAATGCCTCATCCCCGCCCCCCCCAGCCACCTCCCTTCCAGCAACCCTCGTTTTGTCTCAGAATCTTATGGTTTGCCTCCTTCTTTGTTTTTATCTTGTTTTTCCTTCTCTTCTTCCCCTATGTTCACCTGTTTTGTTTCTTAAATTCCACATATGAGTGAAATCATATGGTATTGACTTATTTCACTTAGCATAATAATCTCTAATTCTTCACGGCAATGATTCTTTAGAGAACTCCCATGAAAGTAAGTAAGAATCACTTGTAAATGCTTCCCCCCAACTCCAAATCTGACTCTTCATTTTCCTAATGTTTATTTCAGAGTGCTCAATTTCCATTTGAAAACCAATTCCATAGAGGGCATTGTGAAATATTTCTCAACTTTGTCAGAGTGGTGAAAAGAAATTTGGGGACCAGTACGGCAATTTAGTAATCGATAATTAGGATGCTACTAACAATGCTTCTTTCTTTGTGCTTTTCAACATAATCATATCATGTTTTCTTTAAGGATATAAAGAATATAATATGAATACTTTGGCTTTTTAAAAAAATAAGGCATTTTCTTATTAGAAATATATCTGTGCCTTAGAAGATAGCTTAGAAATTATAAATGTTAGGGTGGGAATTAAGCTCTCAATTCAGTATGCAAAGTGAATTAGCATAAGTAAAATTTTTCTAAAAGTCATATAAGTCAACCATAAAGAACCCTATTAATTAGGTTCAAGAGTCAGTTTTTCTTCTGGCATTGAAACAGATTGAGGTTTCTTAAGATGATTAGAGATAAAAATTAGTAACCGTACTGTGCTACGGATTACCGTAGTAATCCGTACTGTGCATTTGAACACAAATTACACACCACATTGTGAGATTCTCAAACAATTACAAATCTTGAAGGAATTGAATTTAATCAACAGAAAGCAGTTTTTGTTTTCCTTTTCATGTCCATTCACTAGCATAAGCTCACTGAGTGATTCACATGCCAGCTTGTCCACCCTATTTATTTTTTTAAAGATTTTACTTATTTGACAGAGAGAAAGAGAGAACACAAGCAGGGAGAGTGGCAGGCAGAGGGAGAGAGAGAAGCAGGATCCCTGCTCCAACTCAGGACCCTGAGCTCATGACCTGAGCCTGAGGCAGATGCTTAAGTGACTGAGCCACCCAGCCTCTCTGCCATCTTAAATCTCTCTGTTTCTTTTATTTAGAGCACGTAATTACCTAAACTAACTACACCATGATAAACTTCACCATATCTAAACCTAAATCGCTATCTATATTTTATTATGTCATCATAAATATGGGCAATCAATATACACTAATTTAGGATAATTACTAAATTTTACTAATTTAGTAAAATTTGGAAATGTAATAGATATATAGGTAAATGACTAATAAAGTTACTCTCATTCTCTATGGAATATGACTAATAAAGTTACTCTCATTCACTATAGAATACTTTATATAATACTTATGAATGACAGTATTATGTCATTGATATGTAAAGAGTTTGTTAAATGTCAAATGATTTATCATGAATAAAATAATTACCTTGATGAAAAACCAGCAAAAACAAAATATTTCCCTGTAATTGTTCAAGGGTTTTTTTTTATGTTTAACAAGAAAAATTTCCCTATTAGTAACTTTCAGCTTAGGTTCCTCAATGTTAAAGAGGAATTGATACAAATAATAATAGGTGGCATTCAGATGAGGGCATATATTCCTCTAGAGAATATCTCTGTCTTTTCAAATAATTAAAAATTATTTTCCTTGCTACTCAGTTTTGTTTGGCCCATATGAAAATCGAGACACAGGTGAGTGAAGATGTATTAGATTTCTATGAATGTGACTGTATACCTTCATTAATTAATTCGATAAACAAATATGTATTGATTGCTTCCTTGCATTAAGCACTATGATAAGTACTGATGCAGAGTACTGAAAAAAAAGTAACATTGTTATTTATATATTTATAGTTAATGTATGACATTAAGTAATTTTTTAATTTATAGAATTGTCATTAGGTATATGTAAGTTAAGTCCATCAATTCACAACATTTTTGAGCAATATGAAATGAAAAAAAAAAGCACTGGGACTATTCCTAAATTTTTAAGCAGATTAAATAGATCAAGTAAAATCAGTCCTGTGATAATCGAAAGCCTAAATATAGTGTTTGATTTTAACATTTATACTGCAATCAATAACACATGCTTCTCCTATGACAATATCTACACGAAAATATTTGTAGAACGATGAGAAAAATCTTATGGATAAAATCTTCAATCTCTTTTCTAGATTTGAGTCATACATGCTGTAAAGATTTTGATCCCTCGAGTGGAATAGCTAGATAAATTTTCAGCTCTGCCAAGTAAATATATTCCTGTTCTTTCATATTTAAGGAAGCCAGTGCATAAAAACTATATACTGAAAACCTTATAAACAAACTCTTGCCCTCAGGTTCTAATAAAGGATATACGACTTCTCTGGAAAAAAAGAAAATTCTTTTATTGCAGTTCACAACCACCAAGGACTTCCCTTTTCAAGTATTTTTATCAGCAATACTTCTGTAAATCTAGTTAAAAGTGGCTTTCCTTAATGAACAGGTACAAATAATAAACGTTTTTATAAAGCCAGCTATACATTGTGGGGTTTTTTACCCTTTACTCAGGGGAAAAACACAGTTAAATTGGACAAATGTATTTTCAGTATAGTGAAGCTTTACATCTCCCATGTTACCACCACCACCACCCCTGGTTGTATTTTTGGAATAGGTGAAGCATGTCTTTGCTGGTCTCTTTAGTGACATCTCCTGGAGAGAGCAAACACAATCATCCTCAGTTACTTGCTACTGAACTATGACTAGGGCATGCTGTTTCACTCCACACTTCCGCAATTTTACTGTTTGCTTGCAAAGGACTAAGAGAGCTTTGTGGATTTTTTTTTTTTGGTTCTGTGCAAGCATGAATTCAATTTTTTTAAACAAAAATACACTCCTCCCACGCTAACACTGAGATATGATAGGTAAACGGAATGAATTTGATCTTCTTCACAGATGAGAGTACCACTG
Source organism: Nasua narica (assembly GCA_028533885.1). Taxonomy (NCBI): domain Eukaryota; kingdom Metazoa; phylum Chordata; class Mammalia; order Carnivora; family Procyonidae; genus Nasua; species Nasua narica. The sequence continues at coordinate 38,608,518 of CM052810.1, forward strand.
ATGTGAATTCTGAACCCATTCACCTATAATAGTTATGTGGATGGCTAGAACCCTTTCAAATTAAACAACAACAACAACAACAAACAAAAGAAAGCTAACTGGGATTCGTGAAGACTGCAGAACTCACCGTAAAGCTGTAGATTATTTCACTTATTGCACTTCCAGAACCTATTTATCATACCTATTCTTCATTCTGGATGTAGGGATGGATAAATTCTCATTTACAAACCGTGTAAGCAAAATATCATAGAATCTGAACATGGCTATAATGGGCTACTCACTCACAAAATACATGCCAAAGTAAGCTTAAATTCAAATTATGTTCATGTCCTTTTACTATACCAGTTAACATATATTTGTATTTTAATCAAATGTGAATACTTCCAATCTCTTTCTCTGAAGTTCTGAATTAATATGTATTATTATTATTAACCTAATTATTAGGGTGACCTAATTAATAACTAGGTTGTGAGATTATCTCTATGGATGATACTTAGCATCTTTTCTCCTGTAAAGAGAGGTACACCATACATCTCCCCAATCTGTTGCAACTTAATGGATTGGTTTACATCCTGCCTATCATTGGCTGAGTCTATTTCCTTCTGTGACCCTTTCGTAGTCCTGACATTAGTGCAGTGTTTGGCACCTAGAAAGAGATCAATGTGTGTTCACTAAATTGAATCAAATGAAACAATTTTGGAAGGTAAAACTGACCTTCAAGAAGTTGTAAACTTTAGTGAAAACTCATTGCATCCATAATGCATCCGTTATTCATAACACATGGATGCTACCATAGCAATTTTAAATGCATTATGCCAACATGTTATTTGTGCAGTAAGTTAGTTTGGTTAATGCCACTTGTTCTTCTGTTCAGTTGTTTACCAGCAAGAGAACTGAAATTCTGGAGAGACTCATGCTCCCACAATCAACAATTAGGTCTAGCAAATCACTGGACATGTCCAATGAGTTGCAATGCCATTCATATACTAGATACTTTATATCATTGCTTGAATAAATTGATGTATTTCTTCCAAGGGCAATTTTCAGGGTATTACAGATCAACATCTTAAATAGGTGCCCTAGAGAAAAATTCAATCTTTTCGGGCTATCATTTCCCTGACAATGTATGGGATGTGTAAGTACACATTTACACATATTCTAACTCATAACTACAGACTATCATGTTTGGATAACCTGGACAGAACCATTTTTTTAATAAATAAGAAACATCTGTTTTCAAACCACATTAGTTTTTTGGCTTCCTAATAGTCCCACTGTAATTACTAAAGTCCTACATTTCCACCTCCCTTTTGCAGTGACTGATACTGCCATCTCTTTGCCTCTCTGCCTCTGCTATCATTTATGACCAATCTGAACTTGACCCTGACTGGAAATTTGTTTGAGTCACAGTTCTATTTAAATCCTTCCTGGCTCACCTTTCCAAGTAGAAAATTCTAAACATAGTACAAAATGACCCCAATATTCCAGCTCTTGTCTATCTTTCTGTATATCAGAATATTATCTTCCTCTTAAAGGCAAAACTACTTTGCATACCTTTAAATAAGTTTATTAAAAGTTACTGTATACTTTTGTAACAGGACCTGAGCCCCAATAACAATAAATACCATTTATCCCTATAACGTATTTAATCCATTATCTACGTCACACAGAACATTATAATCCATTACAACCAAAACAAAACAAAAACAAAAACAAAAAACCGATTTGAAGTTGGTCAATTTTGTCCTCAGCTTTTAGGAGTCTTAATTTCACTATTTGTTACCTCCAAACCATGTGACATAAACTTCTTACACAGAGGCTTTGGGCACTCTGTGGCTGGCTCATTCTCAAGCTTGCTCTAGGTCAGATCTGATGCATTAGCTCCAATCTATTACATCGTCATAGAGAACACTGCATTCCAGGCCCAACCAACACCAGCATTTCCTCCCAGACCAACACCAGCATTTCCTCCCACTAGACTTAGTAAAGCTGACTGCATTTGCGAGGTGTTGCATGTTACGGTAAGTGTTTTAACTGGAACATCCTAGTCTACTTTCCACAACATTACTATTAAGCATTCTTATTATCCATAAATCAGTGATAAGAAAACAGATAGGGAGATATTGGGCACTAACTCACTGCCACCCAGGACAATTTGCAACTTGACAATCTAGAAGTTGAGCCCCAAAGATTCTGTTCTGTAACACTTGGGTGGTGGAGGTCATCAAGAGGACATGATTGCCATTTGACCTGTGAGCAGAACCCAGGCAATCAGAGGTCCCCCTACCCTGGCCTTGGAATGTACATTCCCCTTATGTTTCCACTCTAGAACACAATACGAAGATGCGGTATTGAGACAGTAATGTGTGGTAGAGACAATTTGGACTGAGTACAAAACTGAACCCCATCAAGGTCTTTGTATAAACTCTTAAGATTCTGGTTGGCGGGTATGGAGATCTACTTGTCTTGCAGCTGCCCAAGACAAACCTAGTATGTAAATTCCCTGATTGTCCACCAATCCGGAGTGGTCTGCCTCTCTCTTTAATCTCTCCTTGTCCTCTGTGTGTGGGAACCAGTTTTGAATTTCATCCAGGTAACTCCCAAGATTTCAAACCAACAACCGGCCCTGTCAGGAGGGGAGATATATAAGGGCAGACAAAGGACAGCTGTTCGTGGTCAAAGGGAAAGGAATCTAATCAGAAAGGAACACATGAGGTGGGAATTTCCCTCTTACATGCTAACATTTCCTTAAACTCTAAGATATAAAAAGAACTTGATTTAGCAAATAAGAACCTCAAGAATACCAGAGAAAAGAAAAAAAAAAGCTCTTGAAAAAGTTGAATGAGTAATAAAATGTAAAAGCAAATACTTTATTAAATAGCAGCACTTAAGGAGTTAAAATCTCAGCCTGTCTTTTTAAATCAGATTTGTGACAATGAACTCTGGAGAAATCTTAACAGACAAAAATGCTGTTAAGAGACTGGACAACATTATGGAAAAATCAAAGGAACACTGCAATAGATCAGATGATCTGATCTGATTACAGAATTTGACCTTTCTCTCCTCAGGTCTGAGACATTCTCATTTGGAATTCAAGATCCCTTTTTGGTAAACACTTTTAGTTTTATGAAAAAGGCTTAATCATTAAAATCAGAAAAAACTCACTAATGAGATGGAAATGTTTAAGGGTAAAAATCAGAGGGATAAAAGGTCAGTCTGACCTCAGATTGGCAGAAAAATCAGGAAAAAGAATTCTATACTGTACAGTCTGTGTCCTCAGCTCCAATGCTGTTCTCAGTGTCAAGCCTGCCATTTTAAAAATTTGCTCTTGAAATGAAAGTATTCAATAGGAAATTGTTGAAAACCAGACTTTAAAACATAAATGGGTATTCTCCTTTGAATCAGTGCACTTCATTTGTTTTCTCTCTCATCTACTGCTCTTAGAGATCATTGAGGAGGCAAACAGATAATCTTGATCAACTTAGACTTTAAGGTTTCTTTTAAAGAAAAGTTCCAACAATTAAGCATGTGGAATCTATCTCCAATGGTATTTGGAGGAATATTTGTTTTCTGATAGTTCTTTAAAGGTTCAAATGGCTTTCATTTTATGATTGACTAATTGAAGAAAGGTTCATGATAATTTTTATGTAATAAAAGGGGATTTCTTCCTCAATTATTTTAAAGCAATGCTTTAAATCTTTTAAAATTCTGTGTATTTAAATTCAGTTGTGTCTTCATGATTCTCAAAGACATCACCTTTATTAAGTCACTTTTATTTGTTTTCTTCTTTACACATGAAGACAAAGCTTGTTGTCACTTGGGATGTTAGGCAAAGTTACCCATGTTTGGAGTTGCAAGTCTCTGGCTTGTCCTACGAGGCACAATATGAATGCAGGGTCTTGGGAGAAGTGGCCCCCAAAAGACTGTCCTGCACAGTATAGGATCAAACAGGACTTTCTGCACTGAACATTCTGTGGCATCAGCAATGCACTGGGAGCAAAAACCTTGCAGACATTAAAGAGAGAAGCCTTTTTCTTGTCACAGAGAGGAAGTCATACACAAGAATTTACCTCTGAAAGAATATGAGGGGGAAAAATCCTTGGATATAACACCCCATTCTATTTTCTATGCCCCACCTTCATCCAATACATTTTACTGACGCTTTGTTGGGAGGTACGGAGCAGTATCAAGGTTAAAGAGTATGGTGTAAGAGTTTCACACTTCTATTCCCGCCTCCCCCCCACCCCCGCCCCACCAAACCCCAAATATTGCCCAGGTGTGTGCTGCAAGAAAAGGTAGGATGGAAAAGCATTCTCATTTTGCTTCTTTCTTAATCATTTGGCCATTGAGGAATGTAAAAAGGGAGAGGATCTTGTGAGTCAGCAAGCAGGCGTTATCCACGTATACTTGTTCCAGAATACTTGTACAGCTCTAGCTTCAGAATTTGCCATTTGAATCGGAATTCCATTTGGGAAGGAGAGGGGTGTTGGAGCACCGGATGTCAGAGAGACCGAAGCATCAAAACAGGACAAAGAAGCTTTCCTGCTTGTGACAGCCATGGGGAAACCACATTCATCCAACTCCTGCCTGATGGCCACCAAACCTCTCCCGCCGGGAGTTTATGTTTACAGATAATGGGGAGTTCAAGTAGCTGTTTCCATGAAATTACAGATACAAATAAAAAAAGCATTTACTTATTGTATGAGCAGTTGGATGAAAATGGTTTTGAAACTCTTGTCAGAGAGCTTGTCTTTAAAAATGAGTATTTTGAGACAGAAGAACATACCTAAAATAAGACAGATAGAGGCTTCTGTATACAGAGAAGCCGGAAACTTATTTTCCAGGTGTAAGCATTTTGTGCTTTCTATGAGCCCGTAGCTCAGAAATGCAGGAGGTCCTTACTAGCGGCAGAACAAGGAGCCTACGGGCCTTGTATCCTCTTTGTCAGGAAATTTTCTAACATTAAAGCCCTGCCATGCAGAAAAATGGTGGATTTACTACTCTGTTTGATTCCTCATGTGTGAAGTTTTTGCTGTGCCCACATTACAAGTTTTTTTGTTTTGTTTTGTTTTTTGTTTTTTTGGGGGGTTTTTTTGTTTTGTTTTGTTTTGTTTGCTTAGAAGTCTCTTTAAGAATCATCTAAAGTCTCTCCTGTGAACTGAATAAACGGTTCCATTGCTTTCGTATTTGATGGGTTTCCTTCACTTCAAATTTTTGATGAAGTGGTCTTTCGACTCATAATCCTCCCCAGGCCCTTTGTTCTGATCTCTCCATTACCAGGCATCTATTAACTTCCCACCCTCTCCAGCTCCTGGAGTGTTTCTAATTTTCTCAGTCCTTAATCTTCCACTAGAGAGATATCCCTGCTTTGCAGAAATCCAAATTATGTCATTCATATTGAATCCTTCCCTGGAGAGGATAAAAGAGATTTACAGAAAACATGGAGCCTGGTATTGAGGGAACTTCTCTCCAACTCCTCTTGTGTAACACCTTAGTCCTTAGCTTCTCTGATTGTGCCTTCCCACTGTCCAGGGTGGTCTACAGCTTCAGACAGGACTCCCCACACTGATCATTCTGCTGTCATCAGCAATGCACAAGGGAGCAAAAGCCAAGATAATCTGCTATTCAAACAGGGTAAGTTTCTAGAAAGACTTTGGCAGATACTGATGAGAGGCCTTTTTCTTATAGTCACAGAAAGGAAGTCTTACAGATGAACACACTCGTGAAAGAATAGAGTGGAAAAAAAGCCTTTGGTTATAGCACTCCATTCTAATTTTCTGTACTCCATTTTCACCCAGTAGACTTTGCCAGAAGACTACTTTATAAAACAAATGTCACACATTCTTCATTCAGCAAAGACTGAGCACTTGCTAGGTGCTAGGGATTGAATGATAGATCTTGTGTTAGATAAAGATGCAAAACACAAAGGTTCCGGCAAAGGGGTGCTTGCTGTCTCATAGCAACCTCTGCTTCCTGGTTACCAATGACCTATCAGAGTAGACCTTTTAGTAGACCCTTTAGTAGACCTGGCTCCTAGGCACTATGTTATAGCCATACATGTTATTTTTTCTTCTTCCTTTAAAAGTATCTTATCAGTCTCTCTCTCTCTCTCCGTCTTTTTTTTTTTTTTCTGTATTTCTCTCAGGGACCTGATGAACTACTCTGACCCAAGGTGTTAATAAGTTATACTGCCAAGGCTTGCATCCACATATTAATTTTAATATATTTTCGTAAAATAAGGTAGGCTAAAGAAATAAGTAATGTGATGAAATGACAGAAGAGAAAGCATATTTAATTCCTGCTCTTTTGTCTTAAGACTATTTGGAAGCACCATTTATACAAAATTGGAAATGGAACGGCACCACTCACGATGAGGACCTGGTTCCTCAAAACAGGTATTCGTGCCTGAAAGGATTTTCTAAGACTTTCCAAACCTAAACTTGTTAAATGCTAATAATGGAATTTTAGAGCTGTATCAAAGTGTTCACACCTTTAACAAAAGGGAAAAAAGTCAAAACGAAATTGATTAATTAACCATGGATTACTAAACTATATAAATTGGAATTAAAGGGTTTTGGATAAATTTAAATCTTATATAGTCTAGATCCATACACGCACACATACACACACGCACGCACATATACAGGAAAACAAAACATCAGCTCCCAGGTGGGCCCTAAACTGGCTTTCAAAGAAAGGGCTCAAGGATGGAGCAGCTCATTTTAATGAAAGTCCTACGTATGGTAAAAGCTACAAACAGATCTGTTAAATATAACTAAGTCTGTAGAAAATAATATGATCTCATACATTAAAAAGCTTTAACTTTTCTTGGAGGTTACCTAAAGAATTACATAGCATGAAAATTTGGCACTAGGAAATGTAACTTGAAATACATGATTCTGACAGGGTGCCAGCATTTCATGGAGACTAAAAGCAACTATTTTATTCAGAAGCTCAGCTTGGTGGTGAGCAACCTAGGACTTTGAAGACTAAATAGGAAGGCTCATCCTAAGTAGACTTCTTTTCTTTTCTCCAGGATCCCAACGGGCTACTTGAAATATCTACAAGTCGTTCATCCAAACAGCAGTGCATCATTACAAGAACTAATTGCTCATTATTTTTGCAGCCCAGCTTAAAAGGAATACATGAAAGATTTCTCAGAGGGTTTGCGTTTCAGTTTTGAAGCCTGGAGTGAAAGGACTTCAACTGTGATCCATTGTGAGAGCTGACTAGCAACTAGAGCCTGTTGCAAACACCCACTGTGCCCTGCGTTCTAAAAGAATGCAAGCTTACTGTGTCAGCAGTTGTACCACACACACATGAATGAACTTTCAGGATGACCGTTTTATTATGTGTATCTAAAAATGAGACAAACCCATATGCCTGGGGTTTGGGTCTTCAGAAATGAGGATGCATCAAGGCCCGTGGTTTGATTGAGCATGTTACCTTATTTTAGAAGGGATGGTGCCTGTGAGATCAAACTAAGACAGGTCCCAGCTTGTTCTCTATGAATCTGACATGCCTTCATAGAGAGGGGATACTAATAGGCTGCTGAGCTATTAATGAAATCCAATTTTAAACCATGTTTCATGGCCATCCATGCTGGTAGGATACAAGAAAAACAATCACAGCACTTTTAACAGCCCTTTCAGGTGACTTAAATAAGGGTGATAGAAAAATCCCATGTATAACAAAAAAGCATTGAATAATAGCATTGGGATCAGGTAGCAAGGTAGTTCATTGTCAACATCTTACAACTTTAGAATATAAGGCTCTATCATGTGTGGGCATTATGTGATTCACCAAATGATGAAAAAAATGGATTGAAATGCAGTGCACTTGAATTTTTTTTTTTTAATTCTTAGGATTACATGATAAAAATGAAGAAAGTGACTATTTTTTGATACCACAAAATGTCTCACTGGAATTTCACTAAAAACTGAGCTAACATTTTACATCTCTGATTAATTCACTTTCTACTAATAATCATAAACTTTTTTCACTTTTCAATCAAATGTGACAAACCATATGTCTATGTACCACTACATTACATATTTAGAGCCCTTCATTTAAATTATAACACAGCAATCCCCCTTTATTTCTTTCTTTGGTAGGGTTTAATACCTGCCTTCATTCCTACATATTTCATACTACTCCTTTCATACTACAAATTTACATATTGTTTAGGCAAATATCTTCTATTTATCCAATTAGATAAATCCAATTATTATTTATCCAATTATTTATCCAATTATTTATCCAATTATTTATCCAATTATTTATTTATCCAATTATTATTTCTGAATATTTATCCACTTTTGGTTTCTTTCTTCCAAATATTTCATATACTTTTTGTGTATTATAAATAAAAACACCCTTTACTTCTAATCATGATTGATTAGAGGATGCAGTAATTTAAAATCCTTTTCTTAATGTAGGACTATTCTTTTTCAATCCTAGCTTATCTTTAATATTCATATGTTTGGTTGTTTGAAGCTTTCTTTTCTATCTCCGTTGTTTTTGTTAGAACTCAAGTAATAAAATCCTAGAAATGTTATGTCAAGGGGTCCTTAAAAATTATTTATCCCAAACTGCCATCCCCCAGAGCAGAGAAGTGGGTTCAGAGATATTCAAGGACAGGCAGTAGAGGTCAACAGCATATTCCTAATAGAAAGTGCTGGGAAGCAAATCTCTTTAGTTCTAACCCATTCCTATTTCTATAATCTACACCAAATACTGACAATGAGCAAATAATATTTTAAGATACATTAAACTCTTTGTTCTTAGTTCAGTGCTCTGGTTTCAAACTACTCGCTGCTTCACGGGTGAACACCCCTTAAAAACAGGTATCATAGACTTCAGATACAAAAGAAGTCAGAATCAGTACATACATATCCAAGAGATCTTTCATGACTTTCTTCTTTCATAACCAAGGCTGATTGATTGCTTGAGTGACATAACCCAGTAGTGAGCATTCCTGATGCTATCTGAATCATTTCCTGTTTCTGATTACTAACTGACCTGCTTGCTATCTCTAATTGCACTTTGTGAAAACAACTTGGTGACCTGCTTTGTGAACTCGTTAACAGTTCTGTTCATCCTCAGGGAGGTTAAGGCAGTCACTCAAGGTCACACACCTATTTAATAGGGAGTCTGGTTTCAAACCCACATGGGACTGAAATCAGTTCCACTCTGAGCTCAAAAGGCACACTCCTGCTGAAAAAACCTGAAATAACTCTCTGAGGAACAGGACAAAAACCTAGAACTTAAAAAGCAGCAATGATAGAGTAAGTAGATATTTTATGCTTACTTATGCACAAGCAGATCCTGGTTAGAGAAAGAAAACACGAGATTTGAAGTCAAGTAGGCAGGAGTTTCAGTCCCACCCTTGCTGACATGTAATCCTTTGGGAGTATCTGAACTCTCATATCTTCTATATTTTCCCCAGTTTGATATATACAGGGTCCTTTGTACATATTGTGTTCTCTATTAAAGTTATATAAATCACTTATTATTTTTTTATTTTTATTAACATACAATGTATTATTTGCTTCAGGGGTACATGTCTGTGAATCATCAGGCTTACAAATTTCACAGCACTCACCATAGCACATACGCTCCCCAATGTCCACCGTCTCCCTACCCTTCCACCCCCTAGCAACCTTCAATTTGTTTTGTGAGTTTAAGAGTCTCTTACGGTTTGTCTCCCTCCTGATCCCATCTTGCTTCAATTCCCCTCCACCCCCCCAGAACTCCCCACCATGCCTCTCGAATATAAATGGCTTATTAAATTAATGAGGAATGTATTCAGTTATCTCTATAGCTTAGCAAATTCAGTACATTTAACAGAATAATAAACACACATAAACCAAACCTTCCTTCAGGATTTCTACTCTATTCTAGTCTAAAAATACATATTATACTTCTCCTTATCGAGGCTAGAAACTTGAGAATCAACTTAAATTCTTAGTTTTTCTCATGATAACATTTAGTCAGGAAGCAGATTTTGATAAGCACACCCCCACAGTATCTCTCACATTCACCTGCTTCTTGCTTCCCATGCTCATTGACTCGTCCCTTCGTGAGAAGCAGGCTACAACTTGAATCACATTTTTAAGCTGCCTTTCAATTGAAACACTTGGGGTACGGTTTAACCATACCATATCCAGTATCTGCAGATTCTATGAATTCTGCTTCCACTTCGATTTTTATTAGTTATTTTTATTGTTTCTGACAAGGGTGAACAGGAGAAAGCCAAGAATAAACCTGGAGAAGTTAACTAAAACTTTTCAGTCCACCTTTAGAGTACAGATTCTGTTCTAGAGTACCTTATGAGAAACTTTCTTTTGTTGCAATCTTAACTGATACATATCTATATTGTCAAAGGTTTCATAACGCAGAATTGATCAGATGCACACTTAGAAGAAGTGATGTTTGCTTGGTATAATCTTTCTTAGTAAAACTGTAGTAGCAATAAAACAAAACAAAACAAAACACCTGTAACTGTGTTAGCTATTGATCCTTTTAAAAAATTCAACCAAATCACATCTTCTAAATGATGCTAATAAAGTTTTTTTTTAAAGATTTATTTATTAGAAAGAGAGAGATCACAAGTAGGCAGAGAGGCAGGCAAAGAGATGGGGGGGAAGCAGGCTCCCCGCTGAGCAGAGAGCCCGACGCGGCGCTCGATCCCAGGACCCTGAGCGCTCGATCCCAGGACCCTGAGATCACGACCCGAGCTGAAGGCAGAGGCTTTAACCCACTGAGCCACCCAGGCACCCCTAAATGATTCTAAAATTTTGTAAGTGACTTACACCAATACACTCGGTCTCAAATTCTTGTATCGACAGTTAACACTGTATCAGAAGAATATTGTCTACCCGCTCTTTTCTAACTTTTCTTGAGTGTTTAAATTTTGGTGGCTATTGTTCTTTGAGGGAAAGGTGCATTTTTGCCATTGGTTGTTACTGGGATTTTTTGTTGTTTTTAGAGTTTACCTTTAGATAATATTTGTTAGAAATTAGAAACAATTTCATTTGGATAAGTCTTCATTGTGAATGCCTATGTATTTTAGATATTTGTTTTCCAGTTTTTACAGTTTAAAGATTATTCTATTCGAAATAAGTATTTTGAATATAGTTAAAATCATTGATTTTCCCTTAAAATTTTTGTAAAACTTGAGTCATATTTGGCCTAATCTTTACATACATTTTGTTTGACTCATATACATTTCTTTGCTAAGTCTTCCTGCTTAAAAACATCCTCCTCTTTCTCACTAGCCTTCTAATCTGATTTATCACAGTCTTTGGGCTACAGCCATTCTTTTTACATATTTTCTTTTTCCATATTTGATTCATTCATGATTAAGATGTCATGCATTTTCTCAGCAATTTCTTGGCATCCCTGAGCTATTTTTTTTCTTTTAAAGTCTCAGAGAACCCTGAAAATATTGTTTTCCTTTTAAATTTCGACTGCCACCTAGAAAAATAGCACACTGCTTCTTTTTAAGATAGGTATTTATCAAAATTATTTATGACTTTAACAAATACACATTTACACTTACTCCTTTCTTTACCCTTTCCCTATCCCATCTCAAGAACGGCAGTTTAATCCAATTGGTCAGGTTCTAGGACAAAAATAATGCCATTTTCATTATCTGGGATCCTTTATAAAATAATTTAATCCATGATATCTTATATCTTTTGTACACAGGCTTCAGAATGGAAACTGGATTCATGTTCTTTTAAGAGAGACTCAAACACTTGCCTCTTGTCTCCTGCAATCGAGGAGGCTTGCTTCTAACTTTTCTATTCATTTTGGGTGTGAGCTGTAAGGAAGAAAAAGCTAGGAAAGGTTTGAGCCTAAGCCAAATTTTCTGATTTGCGACTGTTCCCTGCACTGAGATATAGGTATAAACATAAATTATCAAGTGTTACTTTACCTTCATTTCTGATTATTGATTATTTATTTGTTTGTTTATTTGTTTTAGCTTTCCAAGATGATCTCTGGAGAAATTAGAGCTGTGGCCTATAATTCTTG
>CM052810.1:38621056-38638279 GCA_028533885.1 Nasua narica
TCTGAATAGTTGTGTTTTCATTTTCATTTGTTTCCATGAATTTTTTTAATTCTTCTTTAATTTCCTGGTTAACCCATTCATTCTTTAGTAGGATGTTCTTTAGCCTCCATGTATTTGAGTTCTTTCCAACTTTCCCCTTGTGATTAAGTTCTAGTTTCATGGCATTGTGGTCTGAAAATATGCAGGGAATGATCCCAATCTTTTGGTACCGATTGAGACCTGATTTGTGTCCCAGGATGTGATGTATTCTGGTGAATGTTCCATGTGCACTAGAGAAGAAAGTGTATTCTGTTGCTTTGGGATGGAATGTTCTGAGTATATCTGTGATGTCCATCTGGTCCAGTTTGGGATACACTTAAATTTTAATGAAGATATCTGAGAGGAGATTTGAGTACAATTTTATTTAGTGGGAATTAATTATCCCTATATGTTTATATTTGTAATACCCAAACCAAGAATTGGTACATATCCTGCTGCTTTGTGATAGAATCCAGAATATTTTCACCATCACTCTGGTGTCTGGAGTCATCATATAATTTTTGGGAGATCTGGAGTCATCGTATAATTTTCATTCTGTACTAAAGACCTCAGAGAGCTGAGTGGAGACAACCATAAAACCAAAGACAAACCATTCCACTCAAAGATTTACAAACACAAATTCTAAATTAGGTATGTAAGAAAAAACATCTAACACTAGAAAGGCAGCCATCAAAATAAACTACATAATTAGTTCATGCTTTTAAGAATTAATGTCATAAAATAATTTAAAATAAGTGGGAATTTTTTGAAATATTCTCAGAACAAAATGATGAGGTGATATCCATAAGTGATAGATCAGAGCAACCTAACAGGAAATGTCAGACCCAAGAGTGAGTTAAATATAATATCTTTTCAGTGGTTTGTAAGACTTGCACCAGGGTTTTTTCCTTCATGAGGAAGAATCCAGAAATTGTTCTAAGAGAGAGATGGCTTTAATGTTCTCTATCCTACATGTCCTGTATTCTAAGGTGGCCCCTCCCCAGGAGCTAAGTTGTCGCCTTCCTTCCACCATCACAAAATCATTGCATACCATTCCAGTATGTATAAATTTACCTTTTTTCCCAATCATCCTTTCCTTTCATGAAGATCTTTCTTCTTGAAGGTGAGATGCAAGAGGGACAAGGTAATTTTTATAATCTTATAGATATCCACTGTCTTCCACTTTAACCTACTGGTGCAAAAGGAACTCAGCAAGGAGTATACACAACAAGTGCTAATTTTCCTTATGCTGTAAGACTGTGTCGATACCAAATAAAAAATATAGGTGTCTGGAACAGAACGAGTATTGAATCCCTGAGGCCTTCTTTTGACTTGCTGATACCTGGAAATTCTGTCAACGAGATCAACCTGGATTGCCACAGGGGAAAAATAAAGCATTGTACTCAGGAATAGTCAGGATGGAATTGCGAATTTTTTAAAAATGGCTATATACCCTCTGTACTTTTTTTTTTTTTAAGATTTTATTTATTTATTTTAACAGAGAGATAACACAAGCAGGAAGAGAGGCAGGCAGAGGCAGAGAGAGGAGCAGGCTCCCTGCCGAGCAAGGAGCCCGATGTGGGACTCGATCCCAGGACGCTGGGATCATGACCTGAGCCGAAAGCAGCTGCTTAACCAACTGAGCCACCCAGGCGTCCCTCCTCTGTACTTTTTTGTCTTTATCGTTATCTAGACTGAGAGAAAACAATCCCTCTCTGGAAATAGCACATTCAGTGACAGAACTATCTAATTTATTAAGGTCAACAAAGTGAGAGAGATAGAGTCAGAAATCTTCAAGTGGATTGTTTGAGGAGTCTGTTCTAGTGCTCAGTAATAGCAGATATTGGTGGATGGTGGGGAATGTGGAGGATCCATTAAATAACTTGATATAAGCCTAGTGTTCAGAGACTTCTGGGATAATGGCTGCACCATTGTTGGGCAGGAAATAGTCTGAAAAACTGAAAAGATGACATGTAGGTTCAGGGGCCAGTGTGATATGATATAAGTCATATGATTGACTGAAACAGCATCATCATAACCTGAGGATATATCATTAACCATGCGGCACCACTAACAGCCCTGAGAGGGGGCTCAAAATCATATGTAGTCAATATGCCAAGAGCAGGTGGGGACAAACTTCTGTCAATACGAGACAACTGGGTCAGCTTTTTGCAGGCGTCAGAAATCTGGCAAGCCATTGTAGCCTCTGCATTAGAAATAGTATTGTGTACTTAGAGCCCAGTTTATGTTGGTGATGGGTTTCCATGCCTGGTGTGATGAATTCAGACAGAAGTGGTGGGAATCTGGGTGTTGCTTTATTGGTAGCTCAATTTCAGTCTGTGTCATCAGAGAATGTTTTCTTACAGTTGTCATCTACATGCGTAATTCAGTTCATTCAGTGGCTGAAGTTTTCTACAATCAATGAGCCCAAAGTCAGTTTTGAATCTGCCAGCCAGTAGCTTTCCAAATGTCAGATAGTCAGTCCATTAACAATGGCCCAAGAGCCAGTAAAAATATAACAAATTTCATTTGACAGAGTCTTGGGCAGAGCTATGAAAATGCCCTTGATATCTGTTCAGTGAGGGAAGCAACCATATCTGTGTCTGGTTCTGCTTAGCTGGTGCTGAGGCTTAGCAGTGAAGCAGCCTAAGGTACACGGCTGGGTTTCAGCCTATTTAAATCGTCATTGGAGCAGGCCTGGAATTTAGGGCATTCTCTGTGAATTCAGAGTCCAGGCGATTCAAAAGCCTTGCTTCAAGTAGCATAGTTTGGAATAAATTTTCCCTGAAGCGATGGCTGTCAATTTTGCAGGCAAAGTTGAAATAATGCTGGGACCATGTTGTCTGTATTCCTTAATACTGCATATCTATTTCACAGGTAAGGCTTGTTGGATCCTTTTCAACTTGCTGACCATTGGATTTAAGTTGACTTACTCCCAAATGGCAATATGATGAGTAGTAACAAAGCCTCCATGTGTCAGGAGTTAAGTTTCAATGGGAATCAAGTAGTAAGCTAATAACTTCTTTTTAAAAATTGGTGTAGTTATTATCCATATCTGGAAAGTGAGTCCAAAAATCAAGGGATACGTCCAAGTAGAGGCTGCTTCTCTCTGCTAGAAACTCCAATCAGCAGAATGATCATTCACCAAGACTCATGTCTTTAAGATATTATTAAGTTTGTGGTGCCCCAAATATGTGACCTGTTCAGGTTACTGGATGGATCCTAAAGGTTTGGGTCTATTGGTTTGGGTAACACTCAAAAAAGTCTGATGCATTGCATAGCTTATATATGTAAAGGACCAAGTAGAATACCCAAGTGAAGCACAACCATTCTCCAATATGTCAAGAGTGCTAGGTACTCTTGAGGTACTAGGCCTTGTTTTTAGGTAGAAGGGAGCGAAGGAGAGATTTTATTCCTTGACTGTCAGATAATCCTTGTAAATCCACTCACATAGTTCCGAGAAACGTTACTTGCCAAAAAGGCCCCTAACTTTCATCAGAATTCATCATTGACACCTTCTGGAGGAAGTATGATAACACCAAAGTCATGGTCATTGGGTCCTAGCATTCTTATTTGTCATACAACTGTATATCATCTACATAATAAAAGCTTGGAACATTAGAAGTTAGAGCCATTCATGCTAAATCCTAATTCGCCCAAGACTGGCAAATAACAGGGTAGTTTAGATGCTCCTGGGGGAGCACTAGGAACATATATTGGAGACTTTATGTCATAATATGAACTTTTCTTGATCCTGGTATGTCCAAGACTGCATACCAAGTACTATCCATTTGTGTAATGTATCTGGGTGTAGTGGCAAAGTCTGCAGCAGCCAGAGCTGCAGAAGCAACAGCTGAGTTCACTTAACAATAATCCATTGTAAGCTTCCTTTACCACTGAACGTACGGGGCTATTTTATTGAGATACTGCATCTCTTACTACTCCTGCTGCCTTTAAGTCTTTGATCAAAGCCATGATTTTCCATTTCTCCTCTTGGCATTCTATACTGATTATGTTGGACCACCCAGGAGGTTGCAGGGAGGCAAGTTGACACTTCTATATAGGTGGATGTTCCCGATTAGAAGAATGTCTTTTGGCACTACAGAACAGGAGGTTATGTGCATACAGCCCATTAATTCCTACTAAACATTCGTATGTAGGAGCAATAATAATACAACTAATTGACTCAAAGGACCCTGTCTATAGTCATGTCAGCTTTCCTTCTCTACTATGAATTCTGCCCAAACACTGGTAGCTGAATAAGGGTCCCTTTTCCTTCCACAGTTGTGGGTAGAATAACAACTTTAGTTTCTGTATTCAACAGAGCTGTAATTGACTGAGTCCCTTGCCTCAAAATTCCCTGGCATACTCAGACAGGAGCATATGGACATTGATTTCCCTTGATGACAGGGTATCCTTAGTCCCACCTTATTTATCTTTTACTATAATGTCTCTGAGTTCTGAATAGAGGGGGAGAATTTGAGGGAACACGGAGGGAAAGTAGCCCTGCCATTAAACAGGGCTTGGCATTTACTTTTTGTTTGGAATTTATGGCAACAGATGTGACTCAACCAAATAAACTTTCCTATGTTTTGGTTTAATGCTATATATTAGGTAGTATGGATCTCATTGCTAACATCATCTATTACAACCTTCGGAATCCCTGATTCAAATGCAGAAGATACAAGCTCTGTGTCCCAGACTTCTCATTATACAAACATCCTTAAAAGGTAGTCCAGCACAAAGACAGACTGCAAGACTTGTAGTGGTGGAAGGGACCCGTAATGAGTTATCTCCCAACAGCCGTAATTGACACGAGTTTGTTGATGTTGTTTTTCTTATTGTTTTCAGAAATGAATAGAGAACTAAACCCACTATATTTTACTCTTTTTTATATTAAGCAGTTCAGAGCCAAACATACTTTCTTACCCGTCTGAATGATTTTTTGATAAAGATCACTTATCTATGTTTGCACTAAACAATACTAGGGTTAGGCAAAATTTGTTCAGCTCTTTGTTCTGCAAAATACTTGCTTCTGAAAGACAAGACTGAACCAACTAAAATAACTTACTTACCAAGATTCACAGTTTAATCATCAGTGTACACATCAGTCAGTTGCCTCCCTGTGCCCACCAATCCAAGCTCTACGTCATAAATTAATGCCAGTTAAATGATACCTCCACCTTACAAGACCATCCTTAAAATTACACAGACCAGACTCTAATGCTTAATGCTCTCACTGCTTAGGTAATTGTAATGCAACCAGTTGCTAGGACCCTGGCACTTTTTATCTGGCAAATTTGATGACAGTTTCTCTGCTATCCAGCTTTTTCCATTGCTTCTTTTTATAAATGACAAATTATATTTTAGTCAGTGAAGTAGCTAAAAGAAAACTGCAGATGACAACACTTCAAACGGTGTCATTTTTAACAAATATCTTTAAAAATGTGTATTCATGTAGGTAAAAAATTTCTTTATGCTTTGTTTTTGTATTATCACGAAGCTGAATGATTTTCTTATACCAATTAAAAAATTCTATAACCATTCATATATTATTCCACTGAAATAAAAATGTTTAAACTCTTAGTTCACTTTTTATTCTTCAAAAATCTGCCATCAAATCAAGTAACGTGCAACCAAAAGATTATGTATCTTCTGCCATTAGAGTAAAATTGGCAGCATTGGGGAAATGAAATGAAAATAAGTTGCGCTAGTAAAAAGGTCTCTGTGGGGAACAAAATATAGGTAACATAAAGTACGAAAAATAAGCATAACCAAAGCAATCTATTCATTAAATTATCTCATCTCTATATTTCTGAAATAATAATATTTCCAGTGGCTCTTTGATATGGCCTGGAGATTCTGAAATGCACTTTTTATGGCATACATTTCAGCTGCTTAATTAGGACTATTATTATCCCAGTACTGTTTTTATTTTGTCTTCAAGTGATCACTTTAGAGAGAAAGTAAAAATTTTACCACTTGGTGGTGCTGGTGGATAATATAAAAAACAAATTATTCCCAGAGCACCTTTTGAGAGAGCTGGTTACGGTGAGTTAAATAAAATTAAGGGAAGGACAGCTTCATTCACCTCTGTCATCCCCTATTTTTCATTTCTCTTTTTGACACCAAGAGTGTAAATTAGACAGAATAGTTACTACTGATGGCTTGGGTCCTTGCTAACTAGCAAGAGGAACAGAGATCTTTAACACAAATTTCATGGCATTGGAGATTGACGATTAATGAGGCTATTATTTTCATTTTTAAATTGTCCCTGCTGCAGTATGAAAGATTGCTTCAATTATACACTTTATTTTCATCCTTCCAAAAGGACAAATTTTTGTGTGACTGCTCATGTTTTCACCTAGCACAATGACCACTGGATTCTATTATCCTATTCTGGATAGGAATGCAAGTATTTTACCATGTTATTGAATGTTTTTTATACCAAAACGAATAGTAAATACATGTACAAACTTGAGTAACTATTCAATTATAGTTGATGTCAGAATATTTTCAGATGGGAAATGGATAAGCAAATGGCTCAATGTTATTTACTGTTTATAATAATTGTTAGAGCTTGCCTCCAGAAGTGTGTTTCTTTATCAAAAGCAAGCTCTCCTAAAATGGTAACAGTTTTTCATATTTATTTGGCACCGTTTTTTACTTAGCTCAGCTTTGGTTTTCAAATTTTTAAGAAATGCATATATTATACAATTTTTATGAAGTGTCCAACCGTGTACCATGTATTACTTCAACCACATACATGCAGGAGAAATATGTCTCGTGTGTGTGTGTGTGTGTGTGTCTGTGTGTGTGTACATACACACAGGGGCAAGTCCATGAATTTCTTATGCCCAAAGTTAACCTGGACTGTAGTGCTCCACGGGGGGTATGAGATCGAAGACTTATATGGAAAGGATTTTCAAATGACAAAGTGAAATTTTTCAATTTTCACCTCACTTCAAAGAAACGAACCCAGCAGACACATATTCTTTGTCACATTGGTAGGCAGATACATTATTAACATCTTTGGCCTAGAAGAAAGGCAGCCCGAGGGCCCTACATTCTCATTCTATATAGATAAAAGGATGGCAGTTAACTCTGCTACGGAACAACAACTGTTTTAAATATATAAGGCAAAGAATGAACTCAAAGATTATTTGTAACTCTGCCTGCCCATTTAACCTCAGGGTCAGATACTACTTGATTTGAGTTTCCATTCATGCTTTTGATAGCTTCAAATGCAGTTGGTAACAATAAGGGTGGTTAGTGAAAAACTTACCCCCTACAAAATGCATGGGAAGATTAATATAACAGTCCATAATTCTAAAAATCTACTGATAAAGATAGAATCAATCACTCACCTTCCCTAATATAACATGTAAGGGAAGTACAATGTGTGTTCATTAGCAAGATTTACTCAAAACTGATTAAAGGACATGCTAGGCTGTCTACTGGAGAAATCTGTACTTTAAAAAATTTTTAATTCCAGTATAGTTAGCACACAGTGTTATATTAGTTTCAGGTATACAATAGGGAGAATCTAAACTTTTGTCATAATCTTGTTAATATCATGAATTTTTTTAGCCCTACTGGAGAGTAGCTTTGTTCTCCCAGTTATAATCCCTTATATTATTCTTTTATACTTCATAGAAATAGCAAAAATAATTTTCTTCATTTGATCGAGTACCCTTAACTTGCCTTCACATCACACTTTCTTCTCCAAGGCATTTTTTTGTCTCCCTTCCTTCTTCCTCTTGATTACTTTAAGCATGATAAACAAGTGAAACAAACAAAAAGCATACCAGATAAAACACAGCAAATGAAAACTACTTAGAAAAATATGTACATCATTTTTACCACTGATCACAGGTATATTGTATTATTTTGTGCGTTCAAATAAAAATACTTAATTGATTTTAAGTCAAATGAAATCTAATGCAGTCATAGTTCTAACATTGCAAGTTGTAAAATTGTTGGTCTATCACTTCAACTCTGGGATTCAATTTTCTCATTTATAGAATGGCAAGATATGGCTATTGAAAAATTGAAATGTAGCTAGTCTGAACTGAGATGTATGTGTTTGAAATATAAAACCGACTTTAAAGACAGCATAAAAACAAGAATGTAAAATGCTTTATTAACAATTATGTATTGGCTCCATGTTAAAATGATAATATTTTAGACATATGGTGTTAAATAAGACATTATCCAAATCAGTTTAGTCTGTTTCCCTTTGATATTTTAATTGTGTCTATAAGAAAATTTCAAATTATATGCTCGGCTCGCAATTTTGGCATGCATTATCATTCTATAGGACAGTGCTGCTATAGGAACGAAAATTTGAAAAGTACTTTTGCTCATGAGAGAAAAATAGATCTCAGTAAATCTTGATCAGTTATTTTGAACAAGATATATTTGTTATTTTGAAATATTCCTTTCATGGCGCCTGAGTGGCTTAGTTGGTTAAGCGACTGCCTTCAGCTCAGGTCATGACCCCAGAGTCCCAGGTTTGAGTCCCACACTGGGCCCCTGCTCAGTAGAGAGTCTGCTTCTCCCTGTGACCCTCCCCCCTCTCATGGTCTCTCTCTCTCATTCTTTCTCAAATAAATAAATAAATAAAATCTTTTTAAAAAAGATATATATTCCTTCCATATTTAACTTGTTACTTAAATGTTATTTTTTTTCCTAATGAAGTATTTCTTTCAAGATTTCAGTCTTGGATTGCTGATTGTATACTCTAAGAATCCAACCACTGGTACTTTCTTAGTAAAACCATTCTTACCTGTGAAGTTGATCCTCTTATGCTAAGGGCACAATTTTGGGAGGCATGTTGGCAACAGGGAGACAGGAGGGGACTCTACTTCAAGCAGCCATTTCAGTTTGTGCTGTGCATGGCCCTCAGATATACTGACCGACTCAGTCATGACTACGAGATTTGGATGCTGATGGAATCACCAAAATTCCCAGCGTTAGAAAAATAGTATGTGAAATATTACAGCATATTTTCTTGATTTGGTTGATAAGTTTCTATCAGCCTTTCATTGAGAATTCGTAATAGTGTGAGTTAACTCATCTGTCCTTTATCAAGAACATACAAAAGAAACATGCTGCAGTTTTTATGGATTGCTGCTTTATGAAAGCAAGTGATTACTTTAAAGGGATACCTAACTCATGTCAGAAGAAAAATCCTTTTGTCACGATTCTTTATCTAGAAATGTCTAGCTGTGTGTTTGTAAAACATATCTCTTTTTAAGCCTAAGATTAAATGAGATCCTTTTATAGCTAATTTTATATTATTTCCCAGGTAAAAAGCATATTATTCTCAAAGAAATACTTTCTTTGTTAGGTTGTGTCATGTTCAAAAACTTTATTTGTTCAAAGCACAGCCGAAATTATTTTCTCTCTTACAAAAGTATGGCTTCATTTGTTAATATATGTGTTCATTCAGAAAATGCTGTCGACATCCTACTCACTGCAAGGCACTGATGAGGTTATTTATAGAACCAGAAAATAAGATAAAACCCACAAGATAGGAAACTTATTTTCTTAAGGGTGATTCTTTCAGATGATGAGTTTGAGTGAAATAGAACCCAATTACATTTCTGGGATTTGTTGAATAAACAAAAACTACTGAAAATTGTTGATATTGAAAAAGTCATTAAGAAATTCTGTAGTTTTCAAATTGAACTCTTGACTATTAAGTCATACTTATTTATTTGTATATTTTATGGTAACAACGGAGGATGACAATCAGAACAAATTGAATTATTTTTATCATGATACATGATTGAAAATGCCAGAATATTGTAAATAGACTTCTATCATGTTTTTTAAAAATATAAGTGATAAAAATAAATATTTCATGAAGCATTTCAAAACCATTCCAGGAAATTTTAATTTCTTTTTTTTCCAATAATTTATTTATTTATTTGAGAGAGAGTGAGCGAGAGAACATGGGTGGGGGGAGGGACAAAGGGGGAGGGAGAAGCAGACTCCCCGTCGAGCAGGGAGCCCGATGTGGGGCTCGATCCCTAGACTCCAGGATCATGACCTGATCCAATGGCAGACGCTCAGCTGACTGAGCCACCCAGGTGCCCCGGCAATTTTAATTTCTAACAATGATTATTGGAAGTAGTTATTTTCCCATGCTTAGGTTTCTCTCTCTCTCTCTCTCTCTCTCTTTCTCTCTCTCTCTATATATATTCATTTATATTTATTTATGTTTTTTAAGCGGGGAAGAGGGTCAAAGGCAGAGAGAGAATAAGGAAATCCCAAGCAGGCTCCACACCCAGCACAGAGCCTGACGTGGAGCTCTGTGATCATTGACCCTGAGATCACTGCCTGAGTGGAAATCAAGAATCGGATGCTTACCAGACTGAGCCACCTTGGTGCCCCTAGATTTATAATATTAGTGACTGAGTCTAGATAGAATACTTCCTAATAATATTGAATAGTTATTATAAAATTTAGACTCAAACTTTTCCCCTTTCTCTTAATTTTTCAATTCAGTATAATTATCTACAGAGTAAACTGGTATATCTATTGCCACTTAAATATTGCAATTTTAGAGATTTTTATGATGTAGTATAATGTGTTATGAGAAGGTCTCAGTAACATCCTTAACATTGTCTCATAAGACCATTTTATTACTAATATTATTATTGAGGTGATACTTTTTCATCTTTTCTTTTATTAGTATAAAAATGGAGCAGAGAAACTAAATCACTTTCCTATAGGAATAATCCTTTTAATTGGCAGATTGAACAATTTATGGAAAGCTAATCCATAATTGAACTGTTATATTAGAATATTCCTTTGTGTGTTTTATCTTTTTAGATCTCTTAATTAACAAAGTCTTACTTTGTTTATGGAAAGTATTTGGTTAGTGATGATCTTTATCTTGTTGTGCAGCAGTAAATGAAAATAGCCATTTATGACCAGCACTACTTTCACAGACATAATTTACTTTTGTTTTTCAACTGCAAATTTTAAATCATAAAAATGTAGTTATTTCCAAAAATTGGACTGGTTTTCTTTCAGTGCTTAAAAGAAAATATAACAAATCAGTAGATTTCTGTTGATCAATGTAATCAATCAATTACATTACTTGAAAAAATTTCTTTCTTCCACATATAAAAGTTTCCTTCATTTGAATTATCCTCAGACAACTGAATACTTTGGAGCTAGCAACCATTGGGTCTGCAGCCAACACAGTCACTTATAATATATTGGACCTTGAACAATTCCTTTTATTTTCAATCTTTTTTTTAAGATTTTATTTATTTATTTGAGAAAGAGAGAGAGAGCACAAGCAGGGGGCGCTGAGGGAGAGGGAGAAGCTGGCTCCCTGCTGAACAGGGAGTCCAATGCAACCTCCTTGCTAAGGACATTGGCCTTAAGTAACATTTATCTAGACATATCTCCGACCTGAGCCGAAGGCAGACACTTAACTGACTGAGCCACCCAGGTGCCCTATTTTTAATCTTTTATTAAAGATTTTCTAAAGGTTTTCTAAAGCAATCAAATAATATAATTTGTTGTTTATATTTTTGCTTAAAAAAGAAGAATATTGTGGACTTGGAGTAAAATGAAGCTATATGTACTGGCTGCTTAGTTGCTATTGATATTATATTGTATAGGAATATCCAGTATAAAGGTACACTACTAACAGTCCCCCAGAAAATAGAAAAGTAGCAAATGATTGTTGGTCAAAATGATTTAAAAGTATTATATGATGTAGATGTGGGGGCTTTAGGAATTTGCACACACCAAGAGTCTATGGCACGATTACTGCTATGCAGAAGGACGTATGACATAAGTGACAAAGATCTATACAATGTTGAAGCATTATGAACCAATACAAATGGGTTAGTTAATATTATTATTAATATTATTAATATTACAGAGATAACTACCAGCAAATGCTGTGAAAAAAACAGAGTTCCTATAGATCAGATATGTACTTTGACTTAGCGCTTGTAAAATATTCTTATTAGCTGAACTGCAGCGTTGTTGTCCGTCATTATATTAATAAAAACTTTCTGATGATTTCTTCTGTTAGTTTCTTTTTTTTTTCTTCTGTTAGTTTCAAATCAGATCCTAATGTGGCCTGCAGTGATCTGACCCCTAACTCTCTTCCAGCATTTCCAGCTATATTCCCTTTCTCATTTCCTCAAAAAGCCAGTTACAGTTTTGCTTCCCATTTGTAGGTACTATGTACCTAGAGAATGTCCATCCCCACTTATACACACGATTTTCTCCCTCACTTTATTCACCAATGTGTTCAACATTTAGCAAAACCAGAAGGCCTTTTCGGATTATGCTATCTATAATAGCACTTTCTTCCTCTATATCTTCTTATATCTATGCTTTTATACAATATATATGATTACCTGCCAGTAAGTTGTATATTTGTATTTGTGAGTGTAACTCTATAGCTTCTATACAAATGGTCAGCAAAAACATACTGATTTAGTTCAGTACAAATTGATTTCTTATACACATTACGCTATTGACTCTTGTCAAGAGGTTCTTCTCCAAGTTTGGACACTTTGGGGTCATGGATTCTTCAGCCTGTGCCATTTTCTAAGATCATCAGCATTAAGTCAGTGAATGAGTGTAGAGAGAGTGAAGGAAAAATGCAGGGCTTATCATGGTTAGGTTTAAGAGTGGCATATCTAAATCTTCCCATTAGCCAGCATCCAGTCATATGTCCCCATTATCACTGAAAGGGAGGCTGGAAAATGTAAATTAGTGGGTTTTTTTTTCTTTCTTTTAATGTAGTTAGGACAGGAAATTAGATTGATAATCATTAAACAAGAGTCTACCACAATATTTACTTGTCCGTATTTTTTTTTTATTTTATTTATTTATTTGACAGAGAGAGAGAGCGAGAGAGGGAACACAAGCAGGGGGAGTAGGAGAGGGAGAAACAGGCTTCTCACCAAGCAAGGAGCTCAATGTGGGGCTCTATCCGAGGACCCTGGGATTATGACCTGAGCTAAAGGCAGATGTTGAATGACTGAGCCACCGGGGCATCCCTGTCCATATGTTTCTCTTCTGTCTCCTGAGCCTATACCTCTAGAAGTCAGCAGCATTATTTGGTTTGGTTCCTGTTCTATCCCCATTGCCTAGAACAGAGCTTGGCATGTGGTAGCTGCTCAGTAAATATTTTTAAAATGAAAAAAATAAATGCAATATTTTATTTATCTTTTGCTCCACATTAGCCTAAAGTCTGATAACATACACTAAAGGCAAGAGATTATATATAATATTCCTGAGCTAACTGGCATTGATCAGAAATGTAGTTGAAAGCGAGTAGCTCTAGCTTACTTTTAACTTGGTCAACTCAGGTCTTCTGATTCATTTGGTCACACACTGGCATCAAGGTGTTGCGTGCATTGAGTAGACTGAGTTCCTCTAACTATTAAATAGACTAAGTTCCTCTAACTAATAAATAGAATTATAAAATTTTATTACAAAGTACAGTTTAAAATTTGATTAGGATTTGTTTACTTCTTATTTTTTTAATGGAAAAATGTTTGGACTGAATATTACATTTAATTCAGCAGGGCACTTATTTCTTTTTATAACATTTACAGAGAACTTAACAAAACACTTTAAACCTTCTTATCAGTCTCTGCAATAAGAAGACTGTTGTCCTAATTGCTTCTAATTTACAGAAAAGGATATGGGTCTCAGAATCAGTCACCTTCATAATATCATCAACTCATGAGCAGCTAGGTTTTTAATCTGATGCTCTTTCTACTGCATTTGTGAACAATGCTCTCATAATCTCCAAAGCAATTTGCTTAGTAAGATAATCATAATCATTAATTTTCAAATGCATTTTTTGATTTATTGACCACAGTTTCCTAATTTATTGGCTTTAAGAAAGTATGAATTCAAGGCTCACATGGACCTTTTTGTCAAATAATGATGAGACCTTCATGATGAGTTTTCTTTTTTTTTTTTTTAAGATTATTTATTTATTTATTAGAGAGCGAGAGACTGAGAATGAGAGGGGAGAAGGTCAGAGGGAGAAGCAGACTTCCCGCAGAGCTGGGAGTCCGATATGGGACTCGATCCCGGGACTCCAGGATCATGACCTGAGCCGAAGGCAGTTGCTCAACCAACTGAGCCACCCAGGCGCCCATGATGAGTTTTCTAATAGAGAAAAATAAGCCAGAATGGGGAGGCGAGGAGGTATAGTACTTTACAGAGGAAGGTCTGACTCCAAAATGTGATTGCCAGAAGTTAGACTAATTTACCTCAAAGCGTTTGGGGACCCACACATTATAAGAGCAGTAGCATTAATACTTTCTTATACAATACACAAAAATAAACTTAAAATGGATTGAAGACTTAAACATGAGACCTGAAACCATAAAACTCCTAGAATATAACATAGTAACGTCTAGGACATTGGCCTTAGCAACATTTATCTAGACATATCTTCTTAGGCAAAGGAAACAAAAGCAAAATAAATTATTGGGATTACACCAAAATAAAAAGCTTTTGCACAGCAAAGGAAACCACCAGTGAACTAAAAGGCAACCTACTGAATGGGAGAAGATATTCATACATTGTATATCCAATAAATAAGGGGCTAATATCAAAAGTATATAAAGAACTTATACAATACAACACCAAAATTTCCAATCCAATTAAATAATGGGCAGAGAACCTGTGTAGACATCTTTCCAAATAAGACTTACAGATGGCCAGCAGACACATGAAAAAGATAATCAACATCACTGATGCAAATGTAAATCAAAGCCACAGTGAGATATTACCTTACACCTTTCAAAAGGGCTAAAACAGAAAGACAAGAAACAACAGGTGTTGGTGAGGATGTGGGGAAAAAGGAATCCTCATGCATTGTTGGTGGGAATATAAATGGGTACAACCATTATGGAACAGTGTGGAAGTTCTTCAAAAACTTAAAATCAGGGTGGCTCAGTGGGTTAAGCCTCTGCCTTCAGCTCAGGTCATGATCTCAGGGTCCTGGGATTGAGCCCCACATCGGGCTCTCTGCTCAGTGGGAAGGCTGCTTCCCTCTCTCTCTCTGCCTGCCTCTCTGCCTGCTTGTGATCTCTCACTCTGTCAAAAAACAAACAAACAAAAACAAAACTAAAAATCATATATGATCTAACAATTCCAATTCTGAGTATTTATAGAAAGAAAATGAAAACACTAATTCAAAAAGATATAGGCACCCCATGTTATGTTTTTTGCAGCATTAACTACAATAGTCAAGGTGTGGAAGCAACTCATATGTCCATCAACAGACAAATGAATAAAGAGAATGTGATATATATAGATGGATAATAAAAAGGATGTCTTATATATGTGTGATATATATATATATCCATTGTATATAATGGATATAGATTCCAATTAATTATCCAGTCTTATCCATTATGAAATATAACCATTGAATTTAATGAATATATATATATATTCCATATATGTATAAAATGAAATACTACTCAGCCACTAAAAAGAATGAGATCTTGCTATTTGCGACAACATGGATTGGCTTTAATAGGGCATTATGCTAAGTGAAATAAGTCAGAGAAAGACAAATGCCATATGATTTTACGTTTTATGGAATCTTAATAAGCAAAAAGCAGAAATAGAGTCATAAATACAGAGAGCTGGTGGTTACCAGAGAGGAGGGATGGAGGAGGATGGTCAAAATGAGTGAAGGGCAGAGGGGGATACAAGCTTCTAGTTGTGGAATGAATAAATTATGAGGATAGAAAGTACGCCATAGGGAATATAGTTAGTGGTAATGTAATAGTGTTGTATGGTGACAGACGGTAGCTACACTTATGGTGAGCGTGGCACAAGCATAAACTTGTCTAATCACAGTATTATATATTGGAAACTAATGTGACGAGGGGTGTCAACGATACATCAATAATAAAAAAGCAGAGTAGTAAGTAGTCTCAGAAGGCATTCTTTCAAACTGGTTGTAGGAGTGCTGAGAACACTAACTTCATCGCTGGCTCGTTATCTTATTCTCCCCTCTGGCGCACAGATAGCACCGCTTTAGATAACTAGTTGAGATGACTGGTGCACAGAAGTCTCCACTTTGGATAACTGCCTTGTGACCTCACCACCATGCCCCACAATGCCTCTCGCTCTATAAAAGCTCGGGGTTGTGTTCTGAGCTTGGTGCAGGATAGCTCCGCAGCGATCTGGGTTTCCTAGCCGCCCCTCTGTGTCAGTAGGTTACCCTGAATAAAACTGTAAGTGGTATGGAGTGGCTTGCTTTGTAATTTGGTATTAAAATGCCTCCTCAGGGTGGAGAATACTTTATTGATTCTCCTCTGCTTTCTAACATTGGTTTTACAAGAATTTAACTGAGGTTAAATCAGAGCTCATGTTAGAAGCAAGCATTTGAGTACAAAGTTCACTTTCCATGATGGATGTAGAAATTCACAAAGTGCCTCAAAGTAGGTTGACAACAATGGGAAATTAGGTTTATATGCAAGCAGAAGTCCAATAAGGTTGGGAACAAAAGAAGGAACTTAAGATGCTAAAGAATATTATAAAATGGGACATCATCAGTTTAGTGCTAGCACCTCAGATTACAGGTTTGGGGCTGTGGAATATTGTCAAGCCTTACCAGGAAAGAGACAACTCCAAATACATAGAACTGCTTTGTGCTTATTGGTCCAGGTCCTGGACAAAACTGAGCCCACAAGCTAATGGTTTTCGGACAGCTGCTTCAGGGCAGGTCAGGTAGGAGATAGCCAGAACTGGGGGTCACCAATGGCAATCTAAGCATTCTAGGGGATGGTGCTTGTGGAACACAGGATGACATTGAGAATTCTACAGCATCTTCTTTTAGAGTTTGCGGGTGCTGTGTTTTTGTTTTTAAAGATTCTATTTATTTATTTGACACAGAAAGAGGAAATACAAGCAGGGGGAGTCAGAGAGGGAGAAGCAGGCTTCTCACTGAGCGGGGAGCCTGATGTGGTGCTCGATCCCAGGACCCTGGGATTATGACCTGAGCCAAGGCAGGCACCCAGATGCTGTGTTTTTAACTCCTCTAAGAGGGAGAAGTAGCAACATGATATATAGGAAACCAAACTGTATAAATCCATAATGGTTTTCTTGTGGAGAGTATGTTTGTGTAACAACTATAAAATATTAACCAATAAGAAAGTCTTTTAATTAAGAATTTTT
>CM052810.1:38638779-38655394 GCA_028533885.1 Nasua narica
CTCCTCTTGAAGCCGGGAGCCCGATGTGGGACTCGATCCCGGGTCTCCGGGATCATGACCTGAGCCGAAGGCAGTCACTCAACCAACTGAGCCACCCAGGCGCCCCGAGTTAAAAAATTCTTAAAGCTACTGAGTCATATATATCTAAAATTTAATCTGATTATTACCGCTTCTTAACTATGACCAGAGACAAATCTCTAAACTGCCAAATTTCAAGTATCTCACCGATAATATATAGATTATAAGAGTATAAAATGTAGACAGTTTTAGTGAGGACAATATAAATTCATAGTAAGTACTTAATGTTATCTTGGGTCATGAATATGCCGAGAGACTGAATATACAAACAGGCGATGGCCAGAACATATACAGGCAGTGGGCCAGAACTGTGACCCGTGACCTGCAGTAACCTGCCCAGGAAACCAACCCCATTATCTATAACAACCGGTCCAGGAAGTACAACCCCCGTTATCTACAATAACCAGTCCAGGAAACCGGCATGCCCTAAGTCAGAACAGCAGGAAGCCCAATTGCTAGCCTTGCTTGTAACACTCTAGTAAGCTAAGCAATAACAACAATTGGCCTAAAATGGCCAGGACTTGATTAATAACTGACAGCTTTCTTGATTTTTGTTCCCCCTTGCAACTTAGACTCAACAAGAGAGAGCCAGATATGTACCCTTACCAATCACATAGGATACCTTGCTTCTAGTTAGCCTGCCTCCACCTTCTCCATGCCAACGGCCTCTAATCAGGACACACCTGAAGTCTTCCCTTTGTTTCACTATAAAGGCTTCCCATTTCCCTGCCTGCCTTTGAGTTTCTGCCAAAATCCAAGGGATATGGCAGATCCCCGTGCTATAGCAAGCTGTCAGAAATCTCCTTTGCTCTTCCCTTTAATCTTTGTCTTTGCTTTGTATAAGAGACAATATTAAAAATCTTAACATCATTGTGCATTACACAGTATGTAACAATATATATACTGAATATACTGTTGGAGAGCATTATCATATATGCATAATCTCACAATTTTGCACCCATTTGCTTCTGTAATAACAAGTAGCATAGATAATTACCTGGATCAAAGAATGGAAGGACTCCTCTAATATATGAAAACACAGTACTCCAATTAATCACCAGATTGTAGTACACTTTTTACCTAGGTTATACTCAGAAGCTCCAATTAGTGCTCTGACCAGTATAATACAATTAATAAGTGACCTTTGATTGGCTTACAGATGAGACAGAAACTAATACCACTGAAATATCTGCATGATTTTTATGTAGCTGATGCTTATTCATTCATTCACTCAGCAATATTTTTGAATGGCTACTAGGTATGTGATAGATACCTTGGTATCAATGCAAAGTTCAATGCTAGCATAGAGTTCACCCAAGATGAGAGGGAAACAGACACCAAACAATAATAATAAAAACAATAAAGACAATTATCACATGATCGCTCTGATATGAAGAATTTGAGAGGCAGGGCAGGGGGTTATGGGGGGGTGGGGAAGAGAAATGAAACAAGATGGGATGGGGAAGGAGACAAACCATAAGAGACTCCTAAACTCACAAAACAAACTAAGGGTTGCTGGGAGGTGGGGGGTGGATAGGGATATGGACACTGGGGAGGGTATGTGCTATGGCAAATGCTGTGAAATGTGTAAGCCTGATGATTCACAGACTTGTACCCTGGGGTAAATAATACATTATATGTTAATAAAAAAATTAAAAAAAAAACAATTTAAAAATTACATACTATAGCAATATTAAGGTGGGGTATGTTCTATAGATAAGAAGGTACTGCATGGTGAGGGGAATACATTATCCTTGGGAAAGGAGCCAACACTTAATCTCGAATACTCAGGGGAGGTTTCATGTAGAAGGTGCTTCAACTACTACTGGAAGAAGTGACCTAGCAGGTTTCTAGTGGAAAAGTGCTTCAGAAGGAGGCAGCAGTGACTGCAGAGGAGATGGGGGCTGGCCAGAAGTGGGCAATAGAGAGTAAAGGGGCCAGGTGCAGCTGGGCTGGGGCGAGGATAGTAGACCCGGCCATCAGAAGTGGAAGCAGAATGAGGTGGGGAGGGTAGTACGTGTAGGGTTTGTGGGGCACTGTAAAATCTGTGGCTTTCATTCCTTAGGACATGGGAAGCCACTGTGAGATTTTGAACAGAGGAGTAATACAATAAGATTTACATTTTAAAATGATCATTGAGATATAGAAAGAATATGTGGAGAATAGATGTTAGGGGTCAAATTTAGAAACAAAGATTCAAGACAGAGATCTACTGTACTAATCCCGGCTGGAGAGGGAGGCAGGTGATAAAAGCAGTTAGAGTCTCATAAAAGCTTGAAGACAGCCAGCAGTATTTGCTAACAGATTAGATGTGTGTGTAAGAAAAAATAAGGAATCAAGGATAAGACTGAGAATTTTTGCCTGACAAACTGGAACTTCAGATAAAATAAAATGCTACCACCTATATGTCTGAGGGGAGAAAAAGATCAGGAATTCTAGTTCTTACACTCTCAGTGATTTTTGTTTCTAGACAATCTTCCTCCTTTATCCCTGACTTTGGTTATCAGTATGCTATCTGTTTAAGTAACTTTGTACAATGTCTGTAAACAGAAAACAATTGTTGCTTTGGAAAAACTTGTAAGCTTTGGCTATATATATAATTTGAATTTCTACTATGATTCCAAACTCTTCATCTTATATGAAAAAAAAAATTGAAACCAAAACAAGACAAGGTTCTTTTGTCCTTGGTACATCAGACTATATAACTCTATACAATCCTCCCTTCAGCCTGGGACACAGGCGTGATTTGGAGGGGGCTGAATTTCTCCTCCAATTTCTTTCTCTGAATTCTGCTGGGATGCAGTGCTCATGCTGGCCTCAGAATCAAGAGAGTAAGGGATCTTCTATCAGGTACAAGAAGACTAATAAGAGGGAGCCACAGAATTGACTGCTATGGCTACTAACCAGTAAAAAAGCTCTGTTAAGCATCTCTGAAAGGTCAGCATAAAAACTCTCATATACTGTACTATGAAATATGCATTCAGAAAGAAATGGAGTTTCCGACTTAAACTTCCTAACTTAGATTTCAGCTGAGCCTCCTAAACTTAATTCTCCTTTAGTTTTTCCCATCCACTTGGCTTGGTTCAAGTCATAATCTTAAGAGTCACTGGGATCCCTCCCTAATTTTCACATGGTATATAGAAGCATTAACAAATGTTAATACCAGCAATAAATAGTAAGGATATTAATTACTTATTGAGTTCTATGTATCAGGTATTGTGTTAAAAGCTTTATATTCACAATCTCATTTAATTATCTCGACAACACTATAAGGCAATTACCATTATTATTGTGAAGACACTTGAGCTTCTTACATAATTAATTTGCCCAAGATGGAATTTAGCAAACAGAAAATGCAGGCTATCTGACTTTGCTACATTATACGGTCTTCCTAAGTTGTATCAATCCTCTCACCTACATTTTTTTTATGTTGTCTACTTGTCTCTGTCCCCACTGCCACAATAGTAATTCATATCCTTCTTTCTTAGGCTAATGCAGTGGTCTTATCAACTGTCTCCCTCCACTGTTCTTGCTCTGTCATCCACTTTCTACACAGCAGTGGTAGGTATCTTTCAAAATGGAAAATAAAATCATGTTTATCCTCTTGCTGTAAAGTCACTCATACTATCACATTACCCTTAGTCTTGACATCAAGGTCTATCTAAGCCCCTCCTGGGACAGGCACATGTTCGATCCTTACCTTACGCCTGTATACCAGCTGTGCCTGTCTTGTAGCTCAAATTCTTAGCATCTTCAGAAGTAATGAAGGATCTAGCTCATCTGAGAAAAAAAAAATTATGAGATTAAAATTTAAGAAATACCTTTTAATAATTTAAAATTGAAATAACTGCCAAGTAGAGTACTTTTGACAATCTCTTCGTTTTCTACCAGTAGTTAAATATGTGAGGAAAGCAAAATTGTCATGAGAACACTGTTTTGTAAAAATAGAATCAGTGAATGAGAATTTTGCTGTGTTCTATCCAGGTAATTTCAGTAGACTATAGTAATCTGCTGACCAATTCAGCAAATTGTTCTTCCCGGCAGAAAACCAGACACCTTTGAAGAATTTTCACTCTTTTCACTCCTTTTACACTTCCATTTCTTACCTCCACACTGGCTATCATAATTATGTTAAGACTCTAAAATTTAAGTGGAAAAATACAATGCACTCAAGTTTATTTTATAATTTATAATAATCTGATGGGTCTGAATATCTGATTTGATCCTCAAGTCACCAAGATTTGAATGTGATTTTCACAGAAATTACTTAAACACCTATTTACAGATTATTATTTAGGGTAGCTCACCTGAATCTATTTTGATTTCATTTTTGCATTTCATTATGAAATAAAAACACACATATCAAACAAGACCTCCTGTCTTTATAGGATTTACATTCTATTGGAGGAAGACAAATATTAAACAATAAACAATAATTAAAAGAAGCAAATTTAGACAGTCTGCTAAGAACATGCAAAAGGGAAAAGAATTTTTTTTAATAGAATAAAGTAAGGAGGAGTGAGAGTATTTGGCAATTTTGCTATTTTAAACAGAGTGGTGACAGTAAACCTAATTGAGAATATGACATTTGGAGGTGGTAAAAAATTTAGATGTGTGGAAATCCGGATGAATAGTATGTTAGGCTGAGGAACCAGCACTGCAAAAATCTCTCTGGCAAGAGTGGCTCATGTAGATAGGGCAGAGGGGGTGAAGGAGAGGATAGGAGAATTAATGACAAGGATAAAAAAGCCTTGTAGGCCACTGTAAGGACTTAATTTCATCCTGAATGAAATGAGGAGCCGCTGCCGAATTTATAGTGAAGAAGTGACTTGATCCGGCTTACATTTCTTCAGCACCTCTCTGCTACTATGTCGAATATAATATATGGTGGTGAATGTGGAAAGAGGAGATCACTGAGGAAGTCAGTGCTACAATGCAAAGAAGACATAATATTGACTTGATCTGAAAGGGTTGCAGAGGTGGTAAGAAGGGGATAGAGCCTGTATATATTTTAAGACAGACCAAATAATAACTAATGACAGATTGGATAAGGAGCAAGAGATAAAGACAGTCATTGAAGATTACTTTAATGTTTTTTCCTATACAATGGAAGAATGGGTTGTCCTCAATTGAGATGTGAAAATATTGGATGACCTGATTCTTGATTGGGGGAGTGTTGAGAGTTCAGCTATCTGTCAGACCTTCAAATGTAGATGTGGAATAAACAGTTGAATACGTGAGTCAGGAGGTCAGGGAGAGATTTTTTTATTTCCTTTGTGTATTGTTGCTATTAACAGGCATGAGAGTGGAAGAAATCACTAAGGAACCAAATGTAAGTAGAAGCGGTCCAAGAACTAAACCCTGAAATATTCCCAAATTAAGAGGTTATGGGGAAAACAAAAGAAAGAAAAGGAAACTGAGAGACATGTGCAAAGTAAGACAGATAAAAACTGAATTGAGCCATCAACATGGAAATGTAGGCATTATTGCTAACTTTGACGCATGGAGTAATTTTTATGAATTGGCTTCTCTTTAGATAGAATTAATTTTAGCATTTTCCTTTTCCTTTTTCTTTTTTTAAATATTTTTTTTTATTTTTATTTTAAAGAGAGAGAGAGAATGATGCAAGGTGGGAGAGGGGAGGAAGAAAATCCCAAGCAGATGCCCTGCTGAGTGCAGAGCCTGCCACCACTGAATCCCAGGACCGTGAAATCACGACCTGAGCTGAAACCAAGAGTTGGTGCTTAACTGACTGAGCCACCCAGGAGCCCCTTCATTTTCCTTTTTCCATCTAACCACATATTTAATAACAGTTTTATCACTAGGCAATCAAGGGTAGGATAACTTTGGATGGAATTTCTATACTATAGCATATTTCAATTGGGCAATTGGTCACCGAGAATACATACTTCAAAGCCTCATTTTCACTCTATTCGATTCTGTAGCCAAAGGTATTTATGACTTGGATGTAAGTAGAAGAGTTTTGTGTAATGTTTATCTTTTTCCTTATCTGCTGTGTCTGCCCTGGTGGTTGAAATATGGATGTGATTGCAAAAGCACCCATCACGGACCATGACTCAGAATCATTCACAGAGAAAAAATAAGAAGGAAGGAGGAATAAGAGGGATTACCCAACACCATTAACATCAAAAATGGCCCTGTAACCCACTCATATTTTTGCATGAGGAAGATAAATTCTATGTCCTTTAAAAAATTGCTTTTATCCTAATTATCATTTTCCTCACTCAAACTTTAGTAATATAGGGGTCAAACCAAAAACCCTTTCTTTTATACTACATGGAAGCAATGGAAAGGAAAAAAAAACAAATAAATTATAGAAAGAAAATTCATACTATAGTGAAGCTGAGCATTGTGTAACTATAATCAGAGCAGTGGCTGGAAGAAGTAGATCAAAACAAAATGGAAAAGCCGAAAAAAAAAAAAAAGAAAAGAAAAGAAACTGAAACTTTGGATGAGAACACAAACATTTTATTTCATGTGAATTTCAAATGTCCCCTTGAAAGCAATGCTTAGTGAGGCTGCTATAAATATGGCTATCATGCCTTCTGATCCCCGAAAATACTCCCAGATTGAATTAATTAGCCTAGCGCTTCTCAAAACATGTTCTCATGATAATCTTCAAAAAGAGAGTCTAAGAAGTCTTGCATCTTTAAATTCCCTTTTGAGGGTAATATTTACACTAACAGAGTCAAACTAATAATACATTAAGAATACTGAAGATACTATTTGGTTTTTTTCCAACCAAAATTTTTAAAGGACTGCCTCCCACAGCCCTTTCCCATTGTTAGTGACACCAAACACATGCTTTGGAAACAATTTGGCACACTAAAATTTTCAGATAAAGGTATCTTAATAGGAAACTTCATGTTATAAATGAAATTTGAGTATGGGTTTTAATGATGCAGTCGCCAAAACATCTTCACAGAAATTTCAGTAGTAAATAAGAGTTCATGTTTTGAATTCAGTTTCAGTCTTGCTTTCTAATCACCTTCAGGTTTCTACCTTGTATCTTTCCTTTTTGTTCAAATAATAATAATAATGATAATCAAAACATGTGCTTCCCTGCCTGGAAGATTCCTGACAACCTGTGTAAAAAAGCAATTCACTCCTAAGCAGCAAAT
Organism: Nasua narica; assembly: GCA_028533885.1. Lineage (NCBI taxonomy): Eukaryota > Metazoa > Chordata > Mammalia > Carnivora > Procyonidae > Nasua > Nasua narica. Next base: position 38,646,000 of record CM052810.1, read on the forward strand.
CCATTTAAAACATTCCAAAAAAGAATCACCAACCAAGCATTAAAATTCCATTTCAACCATGATCAAACAAATGTAGCATAATCAATTAGGCGTTAAAGCATCTAAACACAATTATCCAAACTCCTAATTGCATCCAGAAAGTAGTCTCCAAGCTTAAAGAACAGAAAGTAACACTCTCATGTTTAAACATACATCCACAGATCACTCACAAATACAGGCAAAATTAGAGTAATTCTAAAGATAGATATATATTCTTAAAATCTTTACATCTGTCATTTAACTACATGTTAACTAAACTTACAGTCACATAACATTGGCTAAGTATTTTAAAAGCTACAAACATATCCTGGGTACATGAAATGCCCCAGAATTTTTCTCAAATCTGTATTTGATCTGAGCAACAAACTGAGGGTTTTGGAGGGGAGAGGGTGGGGGGTTGGGCGAGCCTGGTGGTAGGTATGGAGGAGGGCACGTATTGCATGGAGCACTGGGTGTGGTGCATGAACAATTAATCTTGTAACACTGAAAAGATAAAATAAATGTATTTGGGGAAAAATAAATAAATGATTTTAAAAAATTGAATCTGTATTTGTACTTGAAAAATATGTTGAATAAAACATTTATGTTAGCAGTTAATCATAAGAGTTCATTATGCTGATTTTTATTATTTTATCCATGATTCATATTGATTTCTAATAGGAAACAAGTCATTTGGTTATCAGTACAAAAGCCCGGGTAAACTGCTTCTATAGTACAATTAAATTTAAACTTCCAAGATATTTATTCATTGAGACTTAGCTATTAGTCAAGAACTTTTTCCAGTCACTAGGAAAAAAGAAGGAATAAAATAAAATTGTTTTTGCCATATTAGTTGTCCCTTTAAATAATTAATTCCTACTCTAACTCCAAACAGATCACTCAGAGTTTGTTGTATTAAATGAGTTAATAGCACCTGAAATAAAATAAACATCATTCAAGGTTATAATCATCATTATCTCTTATCATAATTATTTCTTTATTGTACATCTTCCCTTTCATTATGAAAGCAAGTATCAATGTCTATCACAGTTCATGACATTTAATAGCATTTAAGAATACTGAAGGAGTAAGCGTTATTTAACTTTTAGCTTTGTGGGGAAGGTAAAATCTTTGATGTAAAATATTCTTTTCAGATTAGTTTTTGGAATATCAAATATGTTAAAAATTACAGTTCCATATATGTCATGTTAGAAGGGATATGTAATAATGGAAAAATAGCTTATCTATTCATAAATGACCATTAACAATGCTTTAAAGATATGTTCCTTCCATGTCAATGTTTATAAAATAATAATATAATCTACACGTAAAAGTTAAGAGATGATGGAATTATTTTTAAGGAAGATCATTAATAAATGCAAATTAGTCCCTTTTATTAAGCTGTAATTATAGTTCCAAGCTCTAATGAAAAACAAAATGGCTACAGATTAGCAGTTAGAATGAGATGATATCATCATAGGAAGAAAACAATAACATATATAACTAGGCTTAAGCCGTGTGCAAGATGAGATAACGGAACCAAGTTGTATTTGATATATCATACCAGTACTCATTGGTTTAGGGAACTAATAAATTGCTATTATGGAGCAGTTGCTAGAGGCGGAGAAAAGAAATATTATAAAAATATAATGAAAGGAGACCTATATATTGCAATATATAATATTGATAAAATATAATGTATATAATATCAATACATAAAACAACACATGAAATATTTCAATAAATATGGGTATAAAATCCTCCTGACACAATAGAAGATGGATAAATTTTCTGGGGGGAAATTCATTACACTCCTAGATGAGAAGAGGGCATTCGGGTTAGATTTTGAAAACTGGGGAGGAGCACAGGAATCCAAAAAGGAGGAAAGAGAATTTTTCAAAAGCATTGAGACAACAGAGCATGCAGCACATCTAAAAACAGGCAAGAGTTCTGTTTAACTGGAATGTAGCCAGGGTAGTGATGAGCAATGAGAGGAGGCTTAAAAGGGAAACCAAAGAAATATTTTTACTAAGGTAGCATAATACAGATGATCTTGGACACTGTATATTAGTCAAGAGGTGAAGTATTGATCATTTTAAATACTGTCATAGATTTCAAATAGTTTTCATGGAGAAAACTTAGTAGATGGATTAGAAAGTTAAGAAATTTGGAGGAGAGATGCATTGGTAAAGATTATATGAACTTGAAAAAGAAAGAGATGGGGTGTCTGGGTGGCTCAGTGGGTTAAAGCCTCTGCTTTTGACTCAGGTCATGATCTCAGGGTCCTAGGATCAAGCCAAGCCCTGCATCTGGCTCTCTGCTCAGCGGGGAACCTGCTTCCCCCTCTCTCTCTGCCTGCCTCTCTTCCTACTTGTGATCTCTCTGTCTCCCGGTCAAATAAATAAATAAAATCTTAAAAAAAAAAAAAAAGAAGAAGAAAAAGAGATAAAGATGGATCTAGATAGAGCATCAATAAAACTCATTGGTACACTGTTTCATGGTTCCTGAATAGGAGACAGATAAAACCCAGTGACAAATTTTATTAGAGGATAAGGCTGACGGCAAGCTTTCTAAACCCATAAGGATGAGTGGACGGGGTGACCCTGACTCAGAACAGAAGGTACTGAGTAAGGGTGAAATAATGCATTCAGTTAGGGACTTAGCTTTAAAATTTAACATATCTACTAAATACTCAAAAAATATCTATTAATCTCTTGAAAACAGGGTTCTCAAATGCAAGAAAGATATGTATGTATCTTGAGCCGAAGATACATATATATTTAAGTATACCCTTGTATCTCTTGTTGAATCATTCTCTCCAGTCAATGCATGCATGGCTAAATACTGTGAGATGGATCTCATCAGCTGCATGTGGGAAATTACCCCTCACCGAGTGACTCATCCAGAGATGGCACATGGCTGGGGAGAGCAACTCAGAGAACTCTTGTTTACTCTCAGAAATAGGAACTAATCTCTGTATTTAGTAAAATTTATCACTGACTCCTGATAAAAAAAACATTCAGCAAACTAGTTATACAAGAGAATTTCCTCCACCTGATAGAGAGTATTCATGCACACACAAAAAAAGCCTCAGCTAATGTTATACATAACAATTCAAAAAATTTCTCCTTAAGATGAGGAACAAGGCTAGAAAGTCCCATACTACCCACTACTGTTGAACATCACACTTGGTGTCTCTGCTGGTGCAGTAAGAAAAAAGAAGAAATGAAATGCTTCTCTAACTAAGAGATAAGTTTAGTAATATTTAAGGATACAAGATGAATAAGCAAATAAAAACTGAAAAAACTGAATGTACAGAAAATACAAACAGATAGATATTTCACCAAAACGGTGTGTAAAGATGGCAAATAAACACATCATGAGATGCTCCTTGCACTGAGTGTTATATTCAACTGATGAATAACTGAACTCTACATCTGAAATTAATGATGTACTATTTGTTGGCTAATTAAATTAAATAAAATAAAGAGATGCCCAATATTACTAATCATTAGGTAAATTCAAATTAAAACCATGGAATACCAGTTGAATGGAAAAAAAACACTAAAGGACAAAACTGATAATATCAAGTTCTGACATGGATACCCAGTAAATGTATTTCTAACTGACAATTTTTTGGAGGGAAGTGGGATTTGAAAATGGTATTATGGGAAACATATTTATAATTTCTAACAAAGTCAAACATATGCAGGCATACCTCAGAGACATTAAGAGTTTTGTTCCAGACATTTCAATAAAGCAAATATTGCAACGAGGCAGTCAAATAAATTATTTTGGTTCCCCAATATATAAAAAAGTTACGTATAAACTATACTGCAATCTAGTAATTGTGCAAGAGCATTATGTCTACAAAACAATGCACATACCTTTATTAGAAAAGTACCTTATTGGTAAAAAAAAAAAATGTTAACCATCATTGGAGCTTTCAGCAAGTCCTAATCTTTTGGCTGATGGAGGGTCTTGCCTTGATGCTTATGATTGGTGACTGATCAGGGTGCTGGTGAATGAATGAAAGCCGGGGTGGATGTGGCAGTTAGTTAAGGATGAAAATGAAGTTTGGACATCAACTGATGCTTCCTTTCACAATTTTTCAGTCTCATGTGATGATGTTTTTATAGCATTTTACCCAAAAATGAACTTCCAAAATTGGAGTCAATCTTCTCAAACCCTGCCACTGCTTTATCAGCTAAGTTTATGTAATATTCTAAATCCCTCACTATTATTTCAATGATCTTCACAGCATCTTTATCAGAAGTAGATTCCATCTCAAGAAATCGCTTCCTTCCTTATCTATAAGAAACAAGTACTCATCCATTGAAGTTTTATCATGAGATTGTAGCAATTCAGTCACATCTTTAGGCTCCACTTCTAACTCTAGTTCTCTTGCTATTTCCACCATATCTGCATTACCTCCTCCACTGAAACCCTTAAAGTCACTCATGAGGGCTGGAATTTCTTCCATGCTCCTGTTCACATTGATATTTTGACTTCTCATGAATCATGAATGTTCTCAAGGCATCTACAATGGTGAATCCTTTCCAGAAAGTTTTCCATTTACTTTGCCCAGATCAGATTTGTCACAGGAATCACTATCTATGGCAGATGTAACCTTACAAAACGTATTTCTTAAATAATAAGAATTTAAGTCAAAATTAGTTCTTGATCCACATGGGCTATACCACGGATGTTGTGTTAGCAGGCAGTGAGATACTTACCTCACTGCACAATCTTCATCAGAGCTCTTGGGTGATCAGGTGCATTGTCAATGAGCATTAATATCTTCAAAGCAGGTTTTTTTTTTCCTGAGCTATAGTTCTCAATAGTGGACTTAAAATATTCAGTAATCACATTGTAAACAGATGTGCTGTCATCCAGGCTTTGTCATTCCATTTACAGAGCACAAGCATATTTCTTGTAGATATAGCTAATTCTTAAGGGCACTAGAATTGGGGAGCGGTAAGGGAGCACTGGCTTCAACTTAAAGTCACCAGCTGCATTAGTTGCTGTCCTTTGAAGCTTTGAACCCAGGCACAGACTTCTCTTCTCTAGCTATGAGATCACTAAATGGCATCTTCTTCCAATTAAAGGCCACTTTATTTATTTATACTGACCATCTATTGTTTCATATAGCGAGCTTCATTAATGATCTTGGCTAGATGTCAGTAACTTGCTGCAGTTTCTACACCAGCATGTGGTGCTTCACCTTGCAGTTTTATGCATTGGAGATGGCTTCTTTGTGAATGTATCATGAACCAACTTCTGTTAGCCTCAGACTCTTCTGCAGCTGCCTCACCTCTCCACCTTCACAGAATTAAAGAGACTAAGGACCTTGTTCTAGACCTTTGGTTTTAGGAAATGTTGTGGGTGCTTTGACCTACTATCCAGATCACTAAAACTTTGTCCACATCAGCAGTAAGGCTATCTCGTGCTCATCATTTGTGTGTTCATTGCAGTAGCACTTTTAATTTCCTTTAAGAACTAGTTCTTTGCATTTGCAACTTTGGCTAACTGTTTTAAGACGCTTAGCTCTTGGCCTTTCTCACTTTTGGAAGCCCTTCTTTACCAAACTTAGTCTATTTCTATAATTTCAATATTTTTTGAAAATGTTTTATTTATTTATGTATTTGAGAGAGAGATGGAGGGAGAGTGGGGAGCGGGGGAGAGGGAGAGGAAAAGGGAGAGAATCTCAGATAGACTCCATGTTGAGCATGAGCCATGTGCAGGGTTTGATCCCACAACCCTGAGATCATGGCCTGAGCTGAAACCAAGAGTCGGATGCTTAAGCAAATGAGCCACCCAGGTGCTCAAATTTCAATATTGTGGGGACTAGGGTGACCTGAAGAGAGGGAAAGAGATGAGGGAACGCTTGTTTGGTGGAAGAGTCAGAACACACGCAACATTTGCCTAAGTTGCTGTCTCCCATGGGTACAGTTTGTGGAGCCCCAAGCACTTGGACAAATGGCACTCATAGACTTGCTTGATGCAGGATTGCCACAAACCTTCAATTTGTGAAAAATGCAGTATTTGCAAAGTGCAATAAAGTGAGCTGCATGAAGAAGGTCTGCCTGCAATTACCATTTTATCCAGCAATCCTGCTAAAAGTTATTTATCCCCAATAAATGCAAACTTTCATTAATACAAAAGTCTGTAGATGAATACATACCTAATAAGTAAGAAATGACATATACATCCCATTGTCTTGTATATTATCTTCATTATTCTTTAATCATTTAGTATGTGTTTTGCTCTTTCAGTATTATTTATAAATCACGTCAGAGAGGGGATCATCTCTCCTCTTTAAATTCTTAAATGTTCCAGAAATATGATTGTCTTACTATGGTCTTCAGTAACATGTAATAGGACAGCGACCCACCTAGTTGTTGGCAGTAGAGGTCAGAATTATCTTACAATGTTAGAAATAACAAAAAGACTTAGTTTAGGATCAATTAGACACTGTATTTTTTAAAATCTTATAAAAAATGTCAGGAAAATTAACCACTTAGATGCTTATCAGTTAATAGAGTTTCACTACGTAATTTGATAACTGACGATGTGCCAGATGATGTTTAAAATGACAGAATATTTCCTGCATATTTTCTTGGATCATAAGTTATACTCCAAGATTTCTGTGCAATATTTTGAAATTTTTAGATTTTATATAAATATAAAACCAGGATGCACTATTAACAGAATATGGTATTTACATGTATTTTTCAACTTCAGTAATAGAATGTAAAGAAATCTCAAATGTAGAGGAAGACATCTTGGCTACATGCCTAGATACATTTCTCAGGCATCTGCATCAGTATCCTTCCTATTGTAATTCAGAAAATTACCATATCCTAATATTTTAGAGACATATTTATCATCATCATAAAATTGTAGACAAAGAAAGAAATTTGCAAAATTAAATTTGACCTCTACCTTAATTCATGAGTCTGAGAGAACTTAGGGATATTTCCGGGATCACTAGATAATGTGGTAGAAAGATGCTGAATTGTCTAGCCAGTATAAATCGTGTTTACACTATTTTGATTATTAGCACATAACACTGGCATGTGCTTCATGCCTTAACCTGCCATTCATGATTCTCAAGATCTGGAGCTGGATAAAAATGTAAACCTAATAGCTCAGAGAAGTAAAAATTAAAAATTGTTTTCCACATCAATGCATCTACTTTTATTTAGCATGATTAATCATCTGCCATATACTTACCACTTACCACATCACCAAGATGTCTGAGAATAATTTGCATCAAAACTGATGGCATATTTTACCAGGTTTCCTGAATACTTACACTGAAAGATTGTTGTCAGTCATCTACGCTTTAAGACAAAATGTGATAACTGTTTCTATTCTCTTTGCATCCTATAATTTACTGAAAACTCAAAAGTTTAAATTGTCAGGATCACTCATTTTGACAATAAAATTATTAGCATTCTAGAAGGCTAACAGGATACAAGTTTACAAATAACCAAAAGAGAGTAAGTAGAAATGGGTAAAGCAGCATTTATGGGATTATGCTGAGAAAAAAAGAAGTGTAATGACTTATATTCACATTTAATATAGTATATTGTTAACCTACTATATTTTTGTTATCATTTAATATAATATAGTAAATGACTCAAGAAATAGCTCTCTACTTAAACACAATAGAAATATTCCATCAGATAAAAGACTGTCTAGGTAATTTAGGTACATGAAAGAGCTTAAAATATCAATTTTGCTTATCGTTTTCTCCTTTTTCAATGTTCTGCTTCATTATTACTAATCCAGCTCATAGAAAAAAGTCAACTTCAATAAATATAAAGCATGTACAATTATATCACCTAAAAGGTGCATTTCTCACATGACAAAAAAAAAATCAAGTAAAAAATACAGGCATTTCCAAAGGTAGTAATGTTAAAACTTATTTTTACTCAAAAAAAAAACTTATTTTTACTCATGAACATATATGTGTATGTGCTGTGTGTATATATAGTAACTGTATATAAGTGTATATATAAGACAGAGGCAGAGAGACAAAGATAAATGAAGATTTTTTTCCCATTGAAACTGTTTTATTACTACTTAAAAGCAGAAGACAAAGGTTAAAATCCTTTAAGAACTAAAAGAAACATAGCAAAAACAAAACATATTCCTTTTTTTAAACAAGTATGTCTAACTAGATTCCAATTAGAATCCTATATTTAACAAATAACTAAGTCCCATGTAAGTTTGTTGGCATATAATTATTTTTAAACAGATCTTAATGATTGTTGACTTCAATTATGACATGGGCCATATGCTCATACTGAAAATTATCTAGAATAATCAGCAATAAAATATCTTAGAAAAGAATTAAGATGATACATGGTAAATAGAATGGTTTGAAGTTAATTAGTTTAGTCCAGTAGTTTTCAACAATTTCCTGCTTTCTGGAGCTCAACTACTATTAATTTCTTAATTAGATTTTTTTCCCCTCTATGGCTGATAATGTCTTTACTAAAAGTAGCAATTCCTTTATGCTTGCTTCTTTCATTTTGGAAATTTTAATAATTATATCTATGCTATAGGGGCACTTGGGTTACTCAGTGGGTTAAAGCCTCTGCCTTCGGCTCAAGTCATGATCTCAGGGTCCTGGGATCGAGTCCCACATCGGGCTCTCTGGTCAGCAGGGAGCCTGCTTCCCCCTCTCCTTCTGCCTGCCTCTCTGCCTACTTGTGATCTCTCTCTCTCTCTCTATCAAATAAATAAAATCTTTTTTTTTTAAATATTTTTATTTATTTATTTGAGAGACAGAGAAAGTGAGAGAGGAGAGAGAGCATGAGAGGAGAGAAGGTTAGAGGAAGAAGCAGACTCCCCGCGGAGCCGGGAGCCCAATACCGGACTCGATCCTGGAACTCAAGGATCATGACCTGAGCCGAAGGCAGTCGCTCAACCAACTGAGCCACCCAGGCGCCCCCAAATAAATAAAATCTTAAAAAAAAAAAATTGTATCTATGCCAAAATCTGTGTTCATTTCCCTTTTGTTTTAAAATAAAAGAGATATTATTCTAAAACAGAAGACCTTGACTCTAAGCCACGTGACAAATCAAGGTATACCCTGATAAAGGATGAGAACACCCAGGAGCTCAGGAGATGGTTCCTCTGTGTGAATGCTACTCACAGCTGGTAATGTGCAGTCTAAATTATGGTTTTCCAGTAGGCATAGTAGGGAACACAAATCTCAAGATACATTTAATTAGTCTATATTTATTTTTAGTGGGAGTAGTATTTGTTGAAAGAATCCATGTTAAGTATTTGAGGAACAATTTGAAGACAGGAAAGGGGACTCTTTGGTTTAAGCAGAATAGGCATGATAACTATTAGTACAC
>CM052810.1:38655894-38675149 GCA_028533885.1 Nasua narica
AGTCATGAATGAAGGGAACAGATATTAAGCCATTTTGTAAAATAAATTTAACCTGAGAAAGCCATTGATAATACTCTTAATAAATCTATAGACTTAAAAAAGCAAGAAAGGAAATAAGACACTTTTTCCACTAGCTGAATTAACCATATCGGACCAGTAGGCATGTGTTTGTAAGTTGAAGCAGTTTTGTTAAATAAAAGTCATTCAAAGGTTTTGTTTTGGTTTTCTCCTGTTATTTTATCTTCTATCACAGCCACTGTTGTTTTACACCAAAATTGCTCAGTGGAAATAGTACCAATTTAGAACTATGAATTTCCTACCTATCAATCAGTCATCTGTGGTCCTATTTGAGCAACAAATATTGTGATTTAGGGAAGAAGCACTACTTTAAATCATGATAAAACTCATTCTTGTTACCTTATTTCCTTTGTGAACTATTTCTAATACCTCCGGTAACCAATCTCTGTCACTCCTTTACGGCTGTTCTACCGGATGGATCAATTAAATTAGTCTAAGTATATACTTATTTCTTGTGAGACAGACAGAGATTAAATATCGCAACTCATATCGCTATGCAAAAAAAAAAAAAAAAACAGGCGAATTTTTCGAGAGAGATTTTTAACTGCTATAGGAGACATGTGTGAACACTTTGATTTCAGTAAGTGAAGGGAACTGCACAGACAGGACCCATTTGATAGTAAAGGATTGAAAGATGTGGCCTGATGTACTAGATTGAGTTTCTCAGTCAGTTTGGTATGAGGGTCAGAATTACAGGGAAAAGGAAATACAGGAGAGATGACTGAACATTGGAAGTGTGTTTGACGCTTGTAGGACAGCAAGTGCTAAAGGAGGGCTGGCATTGATTCACCACCTTCCCTTTGGGGCCAAAGGAAGTCCTCAGTGCATTACTTCCAATTTTACTATGGGATGCACACTGAGTCACAGCTGTCATATATATTTAAACAGGACAGTCTCTCGTAGTATCAACTTTAATAAGTGTTTTTTATATTAGAATATGAATTACCAATAACTTTCTCAGAGGGGTCAATAATGAAAACTCTGGCATCTAGAAAATAGTCTTATTTTCAATATTTAAAGGAAAATAAAGGAAATACTTCAAAGTTAACCAAGAATCAGGTTAAGATGACATGGCATGTGGAAACTAATCAACTACGTTGTGTCATCTTCTTTGAAGTGAGATATTGTCCGGTGTTGTTCTGATTTCAATTTCAAAAATTCAGAGCAGTCAATTTTAACCCGAAGTATTCATCAGAATCACTTAGGAGGGTGTAAATAAAACACATGTTCCTTGGCCCCTCCTCTGAAATTCTGATGGATTAACCTCAATAATCTTAAAACAGAACAAAATAAAATCTCTCTATATGAATTAATTTATTTACTTATTTTAAAATCAGTTAGCCAAGGTACAGTACATCATTGATTCTGATATAATTGTCAATGATTCATCAGTTCAGCATAATATAATATTAAATACAAACTCTGTTGTATGTTTTTTTAAGAATTTATTTATTTATTTTACCAGGAGGGAAGGGTAGAAGGAGAGTCCTAAGCAGCCTCCGCACTAAGCGCAGAGTGGATGTGGGGGTGGACCTCATGACCCTGAGATTACCACCTGAGCCAAAACCAAGGGTCGGACACTTAACCGACACTTAACACCACCCAGGTGCACCTCTGTTATCTGTTTTTCTAACATATAATCATAATGTAGACTAAGAAACAGTGAATGCCTCAGTAGTCTCAATTCAACCTTTGGTTACATTCTTCCAAATACATTGGAATAAAATCGTAGGCATCTAGAAAAAACTTCAAGCCACACAACTGATCTTATGATTTTTGAAAATTTTTGAATTAACTTCCCAATAGACTTTAAGAATAATGGGCATTAAAACTTTTCTGTCCTCACTGTCACTATATTCCTTCAACTAAAAGAATATGTGGTAGCAAGAAGATTCTCTACAATTATTTGTTCATCATTACTCAACACTGGAAACAACCTAAGTTGTCTTCAGTGGGAGAATAAACAGTGACAAATCCCTTCAAAGCAATTCTTAGCAATAAAAAGAGTGAATTACTGATTCAGGCGACAATTTGTGTATGGATCATAGACTCTGATGGTCACATATTCTATGATTCCATTTATGTGGAATAAAAAAAGACAAAACTCTAGTTATGCATCAGTGTGACTACAAGTGGATAGCATGAAAGAGTATTCTGGATGATAGAATATTCTTCATACTGATAATAATGATGGCTAAATGAATACATATGTGTGTTAAATTCATAGACCTGTACACTAAAAATAGTCAACTTTACCGTGTGTTAGTTTAAAAATAAACAACTTTCTGGAAATATATTCTGACATAAAAATGCATATCTGTATGTAGACTACTTGTCTACAATGTTCAAAAAAGTCACAAAACAATTTTTTTTCATTTTAAAGATTTTTTTTTTTTTTTTATTAGAGAGAGAGACTGAGAATGAAAGGGGAGCAGGTCAGAGGGAGAAGCAGACTTCCCGCAGAGCCGGGAGCCCGATATGGGACTCGATCCCAGGACTCCGGGATCACGACCTGAGCCGAAGGCAGTCGCCCAACCAACTGAGCCACCCAGGCGCCCAATTTTTTTTCATTTTAATATAAAGAGTGAGGACCTCTAGAAATATACAATTGCCATGACCCTGCAAATTCATCAACACTCTTCCCCTATGTTGGATGTTCAAATCGGGAAATCTGTTAGTATCCTTCCAGAGTTTTGAGGTAGCACAGGAAAGGAATGAGAACTGTCCCGATCCAACTCTCCACGAACACTCTCAAGCTAGTCTCTTGTAGCACTATGCTCCAGTTCTTTACATTCATGACTACAACAAACACATTGTGTAATCCACATGGAAGCATCTAGTAGCTTTCTGATCTTTTGCCTGAGTGGCCTAGAGATTACATAATTCAATTTAATAAAAAAATGAGTGCCTACTAAGTATTATTTCAGCCACTTGTGGACATCAGGCATAATCTGAACTACGGATCTTTCTTTCATCATTCATTTAACAACTTTTTATCATTTAACTATAACACACACTATGTTAGCCATTAAGTAACAAGCAACAAATAATGTCTCTGCTATTCCGGAGTTGATAGTCTATTGAGGAGTAAATGATACATAAAAATTTGTAAGATAAAAAAAATTACAAAAGGGGAAATACAAACTACTACAGTGATACATACGAGAGGACTAAACCAGGTTTTCAGATCATAGAAAGTCCTGGAAGGTAACACTGGATTCTCTCTAGAGTATAAATTCTTAAAATTAATTTAACAAACAGATAAGTCTCTCACTTGTGACAGAGTGATTTTAAATGTTAAACCCATCATCCTTGTAGTCACCCTATGAGACAAGAACAAGTAATTTTATTTGCAGTTGGGGGCTAATGAAAATAAGGTACAAATTTACCCACTGTACCACAGCCTGGGTGACCCAGACAGGCATTCACCTCAGGAAGTCTAGCTTCCGTCTGTTCTTGTTACGATCATGCTATGCTGCCACTGCCTTCAGCTCTTCTTACGTTACACAAGGAATAGGGTCATGTTCAGGGGCTTTAAATATGTGTCATTACACTTCTCAGAACCTGCAGCACGTGCTCAATTTGGTCAATAATACAACATTCCAGATTGCCTTCTGTTAAGGGAGAAGTACACGGAGCACAAAGCCCAGGAGAGGACCATGAGAATCTTCAGAGTACAGTACTTTGGGGAAACGAGATCAATCTTATCCTGAATTCCCAAAACACGTATTTTATCTTCTTTCTACCTTCAGTGTGACATAGACCTGACCTCACACATCTATGCACATTTGCAACTTTACTCCCAGTTGGAATTAGTTGGGGAACATGGTGCCTTCACAGCATTGAGAAAGATGCATAGAAGACAGAAATGAGGCGACTTTCTATCTGTGTTGCCTGCTGTACTTTCTCCATGAGTTTCTGCCTCTTTGGTACTTTGGGTGTTTGTTCATCAACTTTTCTGCGTTAACAGGTGGACCGTTTCCCCTCTGCAAAACACTTAACATGGATTTTGCCCCCTGCACTCTCCATTAACACTAGGCTATCATATTGTGCAAATATGCCAGCATGGATCAAGAAACCAATGTAAGAAAACCTGTTATATTGCTCAAGATTTTGTCACTGAACCTTATGGCATCGGTACTTAAACAGGGAAAAAGATGTTTCCAGGAAATTACTCTGATTCAAAATGTAAGCCCATTTTCCAGTGACTTCCCACCAGGGTTGGTTTATTTGTTTGTTTTTGTTCCTTAATGCACTTTACCACTTATTTTATCTTGCTTCTGGCCTTTGTAATAGGTTCCCTCTAATGAGATTGCCATCATATTCCTGAGCAAGTTCTAGCCTTAGCATTTTCTTCAGTAACCATATAATTTTTTTGAAGCTTAGTGGCTCAAAGGAGTAATATACCTAAATAAAAAACACAGCACTCATTCACATTCATAATAGGAGAGAGACAGAGAGAGAGTGTGTGTATGTGTGTGCACATGTGTGTGCCTGGACAAGTCTGGGTATTCTCCCTCACTTTTCCAAACCTTTATGGTCTGGTTTAAAATACTGTACACATTTGTATTTTAACTTTGCAGTCTTTGCTATAAAAACAGGTTGGAGTTTCTGAAGAAAGCCCAGTCAATGGCACTCTTCCCTGTCCATGACTGAATAAGCTGATAGATAAAAACAGAGTTAAAATGGAGGGTGACAAGAGTCTTTATACAAACAAAGTTGAGAAAAGTTTTTTTAAGTCTGTAGGCAATTCTGCAGAATTAGAACTGACGTGGAGAGGTACCCCGGTAAGACTTCATGGATGGACAAAGAAGAAAATCCTGCATGGGCTTTCTCTCAAAGAAAGGAAAAAAAATGCTCAGTTTTGAATACCCAGTTATTTTTGCCAATCTATCAACCAGTAAGTCAATAATTTTCTGCAGCCATTCAGGAGCCTGTTTCCCAAAGATCTTCCTGGGAATTTTGGTGCATGCTCCACACTCTGTTTCCAGCATACTTTACCATGGATCAGAACTCTATTCTCTTTAAGTCCATGCCAAGGCCATTTGTTCTCAAACCTGGGAGTATTCTCTTCCCTCTCCTCCTTCCCTCGCAGTCCAACATAGTAGGATATGGTATATATTCTATATTATGGTACATAACTGGCTATCTACATATATTTTGAAAAGAAATCAAAGTTTCACTAAATACACTTAAAAAAAAGAAGTGTTTTAGAAAGTGTGTATCATCATAGTAACTTATGTAGGCCTGTGAATTGTCAAATCAGTCTATATTGTCTGAATTCACAAAAGAAATTGCTAAACTATCATGTGAAGGATGAAGACCTCTAGAAATAGAGAAATGCAAATCCACCCAAGTTTGTCTTCTGATAATGGTGCACATTTGAGGCAGTAGTCACCACAAGTTAGCCAAGTGCACAGGGCGGATTACATGCATCGTCCAGAATTGTCTCTATAAGTATATTCTCAAGCTGTTTTTCTTGCAGTTTTAAGGAAAGCCTTACATAAAATTGAAAATAAAAGGCCAAATTAAGATGAAACACAGATACTCCAACAACAACCTGCAAATAACACAGAGAAGGACCAAATTTAAATATAAGTCCCCTCCTATTATGAAGTTCTGAAGGAGAAAAAATAAAATAATAAATCTCTTTGAAAATTAAAATCGAAAGATCAAAGGAATTGATGTTCAAGTCCATTTGCTTTAAACCCTGAGTATCAAAAGCCACATATCCAAAGTCCTAAATTACATAAAATCCAAAATATCATGTAATTTCTTATCTAACTTAGAGTCTGCCAGGAGTTTCTTGATTCCTGAATAGAACTAGGACTCGCATTACTTGTACTCTGCCTGGGCTTTCTCTCCTACTGAATAGGTATGGTTCCTTTGGGGTCCTGGGAGTGGTATTAATTTAATTGCAAATTCCTCAGTGGCCTCACTTTTAAGAGTGTAAAGCCTTAAAAGAACATACTAGATCTTCATAGCAGTGACCCAAGACCTGAGTAATTTAGAAAAACAATTCAATCCATAGTTCTTAAGATATTGAGCTCAGGTAAAACTATATTTTCAAAATTCAGTATTCAGTATTTTCAGAGACCTTAGTAGAGACTGAGCGATGTTAGTTTCACCAGGAGGCCGGATGTCTACACCTGCTACCCAGAGTCCAAGGCTTATGACCTAAAAATGAATTGGGATAATTTTCAAGCAAGATGCTCATTTTGGTATTTGAAAGTACTTTACTAGATTCCTCTTGTTGCTATAACCAATTATCACAAACTCAAGAGGCTTAATACAATACAAAAGTACCACTTACAATTTTGGAGATCAGTGATCTGAAATGGGTTTATGGGCCAAAAGTCAAGGTCTGTGCAGCTGCATTCCTTCTGGAGTTTCCAGGGGAACATGTATACTTATCCTTTCCAGTTCTAGAGACTGTCTACATTTCTTGGCTCATGACCTTCTTCCATCTCCAAAGCCACTAATCCACCCTGCCAGCCTTTGCTGTTACACTTCCTTCTCTGACTCAGACTCTCCCTCTTTCCTCTTTCATTTACAAAGTTCCTTGCTATTAAGAGCCTCTTTTATGGTTTACCTTTCTCTCTCTCTCTTTTTATAGGGAACAAACTGAGGGTTGCTGGAGGGGAGGTTGGCAGGAGATGGGCTAAATGGGTGATGGGTATTAAGGAGGGCACTTGTGATGAGCACTGGGTATTATACATTAAGTGATGAATCACTAAATTCCACACATGAAATTAATATTACACTGCATGTTAACTAACTGAAGTTTAAATTAAAATTTGAAAAAAAATTTAAAAACCCCTCCAAATTAATATAGCTTATTTTGGAAAAATTACTTCTTTTGATATAATTGTAAATTTTTTCCTCACTTAGTCTACCATTCTCTCTCTCTCTCTCTCTGTCTCTCTCTCTCTCTCATCATACAGACTGAGCAAGGAGCCAGACATGGGGTTTCATCCCAGGATCCCAGGATCATGACCTGAGGCAAAGGCAGATGCTTAACTGACTGAGCCACCCAGGTGCCCCTCAATTGAGAAAAGTACTACAAAACCATGGGGCTCCTTTTAATATTATTTATTTATTTGAGAGAGAGAGCATGAACAGGGGGAAGAGGGAGAAACAGGCTCCCCACTGAGCTGAGAGTCTGACGTGGGGCTTGACATGGGGTTCAATCCCAAGACTCTGGGATCATGACCTGAGCCAAAGGTAGATGCTTTAACCAACTGAGCCACCCAGGTGCCCCACAAAATCATGTAAAGTAATATATTATTCCAACTTCCACTATTTCTTAGAAAAACCAAATAATAGCTTTAGCATCCTTTTGTTTAGGTTTGACTATTGCTAATATTCAATTGAATATAGTTATTAAATAGTGTTTATATTCAATAACCAATAACCTAGCAGTAAGTACTACACTTTGGGACTCAATATTTATTTAAAGTTCCTTCCATAAAAAGAGTCATACTTGTAATAATACTCTTCCTTTAAACTGACTTGTACTTTCACAATTCTCAAATTCTTAATACATTGCTCCAGGGTGACACTTCAAATCTGAGCATTTCACAGTAGTACTTTAGTAACCTTCTACTCTCAGAGCACTACAGGGAACCATTAGCATCATTCCCATTTTATAGAGAAGGATATTAAACAAATGGTGCCAAGCCCTGGTCATATTCACTTGTCCTTGGAAGGAAAGATAGAATTTACAATCCCCAACTGTCGAGTCTGCCCACTAACAGCCAGTGTATGGCTCTTCTAAAACACTTGCTCTTGCTTATATCTTCCTTATTATATCTTGGAGGGAAGATGGACCAATGCAAGGACTGCTTAACACTAATAGATATTATGTAGTAGAAAATTTGTAATTTAAATACCCAAAAGTCACAGGTGTTGTAGCTAACACACCGCTCATATTGGCTCGAAATAAAATGTTTAAGTCTTGCTCTTTATAATGAATGATCATCCTGGAACACTTAACACATTTTGACGGAACTCAAGAACCCATAAATGTATCAATCTCAAGCAATTATTCTCATAAAAGGGACAACTGTGAATATTATTATTACAAAGGAAAACAAAAAAACTAGTAGTATAAAAAAGCACCATCTGATCTGGAGGGGCATGTGCACCCCAATGTTTATGGCAGCAATGTCCACAATAGCCAAAGTATGGAAAGAGCCTAGATGTCCATCAACAGATGAAAGGATAAAGAAGATGCAGTGTGTGTGTGTATATGTATGTAGATAGATATATATATATATGTATGTATATATATATGTATGTATATGTATATATGTACACACACACACACACTGGAATATTATGCAGCCATCAAAAAAGAAATCTTGCCATTTGCAACAACATGGATGGAACTAGAGGGTATTAAGCTAAGTGAAATAAATTAATCAGAGAGGGGCAGTTATCATGTGGTCTCACTGAACTGATGAATTTGAGAAACAAGACAGAGGATCATAGGGGAAGGGAAGGAAAAATGAAACAAGATGAAACCAGAGAGGAAGACAAACCTTAAGAGACTCTTGTTCTCAGGAAACAAACAGGGTTGCTGGAGTGGAGGGGTGTGGGGGGATGGAGAGGCTTGGTGATGGACACTGGAGAGGGCATGTGCTATGGTGAGTACTGTGAATTGTTTAAGACAGAGGAATCACAGACTTGTGCCCCTGAAACAAATAATACATTATATGTTAAAAAAAAAAAAGCACTCTCTGATTCTGTGCTAAGTACATTCTACCAGCAAACGTACTAAATGCATATTACTGTTATTTTATGTGTTATTCATTTATTGAGGACCCAAAACTATTATCAGTAACTGTATAAAAAATTTTAAAAGCTAAAAAAAATCCATTTAAAATAAGAAAAGCAGAAATGAATATAAATAATATATTTATATGGGTCATAAATATATTTAAAAAATCAAAAATAAATTAGTGAGCATTGTCCTTAATATCTGAATCAATAAAAAACTCCTAAATCTGCAGATCTGCTTTTATACTCAATCTTGTGATATGTTGCTTTGTTTTACCTATATAAAAGTTCTAGCTTAACTCAGATATATATGTGGAAAAGAGGGAAGAAAGTGTGTATTTTTTAGGTAGTTGTAGATATTTTTCTCTGATGCTAAATCACTAATCCACAAGTAGTAGTTTTTTTTTTTTCACAAGTAGTAGTTTCTTAAGGGATAATTCTAACTAACACAAGCCTTAACACAAACCAATAAACTTTTTGTACTATTTCATTAAAGTTCATTGGTCTATCTTGCACTTTAAAAATTTATATTGGTTCACTTAATAATGAAGATCTTTCAAATACTGCCATTTTTATCATACAGTGTCAAAAAACTACATTTGCTACTAATACAACAAATTTCATCACTTAACTTTGAGTATTTCAAGTATATTTTCTAACTAAAAGTTGCTACATTATGGATAATTTGGGGCACATTTGTGTCAAACACATCACAATACTTGATATAGTATATTAGAGTATTTTGTATACTTTTGGCAATTGTCTAGGCAGACATACAAATAATTGCAATAGTAATAATTTTGTTACATTTTACTCAATTCTTTAATAATGGCACTAGAAAGTATGTCTGTCATATTCCGAATTTTAATTAAAAGGCCTAATAGTTTCATTGTGGAATAGAATATGAGCTGATGATGTAAGGTATCCTGTTAATAATGCATTCTGCTGTTTGTACTAGACTACTAGACTACAAGCTTTTATCAGAAATACGTTTACAGTTTTACCAAATGTCTTTTAGCATATTTCTTCATTTTATATGTATATAGTCTGTTTTATTAATATCCATTATTAAGACACTTTTGCACTGATGGGCAACATTCTGTGATGGATTTTTCTTTTTTATATGCCATTGAGAAAACTCCTTGCCTAAATTGAAGCTCAAACATAGTTTGCAGTTGTTCAAGAAAATACTTGAAAACCACAGCTTATTCTCACATTTCAAAGTATACTTAAATTCCACAAATAAGATATTAGCTAATCAGTTTCAGTGACATGCTAAAGGACCTAATTTCTGAGAGGATATAGTAAGAATAAATATCAGGATGAAGAAAAAGAAAATAAAGAGCTTGGTTCATGTACACACACAGACACAAGTGAAGGTCAGTTTTCTGAGACTGTACTGTATCATGAAAGGATAATCTTTTTTGAAAGATTTATTCATTTATTTGAGAGAGAGAGACTCCCTGCTGAGCATGGAGCCTTGCTGAGCTTGGAGCCTATGCAACCCGGGCTTGATACCAGGACCCTGAGATCATGACCTGAGCTGAAATCCAGAGGTTGATGCTTAACCAACTGAGCCACACAGGCCCCCCCATGAAAGGATAATCTTTGTTATTAAGTCATAATAGCTAGGGTACAGACATACTAGACAACTTTTAGTAATGCATAATTTGAAATACTCTTCCTAAAGTATCAGATTCAAACAATGGAAATGATGGAAATAGCATCTACTTATTTCTGATTTATGGAGAATAAAATATAGATGTAACATAGCAGCACTTCTCATCAACAATCTATAGATGACCTAAACAAGAAAACAGAAATTTCCACTTCTGGATTAAAAGGAACAGGTTTTAACATCCTTCTGTAGAAAGAAAGAGAGAGAAAAAAGAAGAAGAAAAGAAAGGAAAAGTAAAAAAGGAAAAGGAAATGGAAAGGAAAGGAAAGGAAAAAGTCAAAAGAAAGAAAAGAAAGAAAGAGAGAAGGGAAGAAAGAAGAGGGAAGGGAAGGAAATGAGAAGGGGAAAAAGGGAAGAAAAATCTAAGAGATAATATATGCTAGCACGACGAAACAATACTTGTTAGATATTAGTTATCAAGTGGCAAAAATCATGATCTCTGAGAGGAAGCGAAGTGAACCTACAATTACCCCAGTTCCCTGCCTGAAGACAGTTTACAGGATGTGGTGTTTAACGGGGAAACCAAAGAAGACTGGGCAGAATTTCAAGGTTGAGGAGGAAGAAAGCAGAATTCAGGGAGGCCTAGTTAGGTACATGTGTAAGGCAGAATACCAGATAGAAGGCCATAAGATAAAGAGAGAATTTCAAAAATTTGGAGAGCAATCTCAAATTTGGGGCTGTGTACTAACCTATGTACTTTTGAGATGAATCACCCAAGTTCAAGGAAAGAGTCAAGGGAAATCAATAGACCAAACAATTTTTAGCAGTCCTAGAGAGTTGGGAATTATTTTCGCATCACCTGAAGTTCAAACACATCATAATATATAGGCATCACATAGAGTACTTAGATAGGTATTGCCTGGTTGGGAGCCAGGGACTTCTTTGCGACTCCTGTGGGACTCAGCATTTTCTTGGATGTTCCAGTCAAGGCCCTGACCACTCTTTTATCTGGACCATTTCTCAGAGTTGTTTATACAGTGAGTTACTAGGAGAGATAAGGGAACATCATCAGACCCAAGAGCAAAATTGCTTTCTGCTTATACACAAAAGCTCAGTATTTTGCAGCTGCCACACAAACCCAGTGTGTGTCACAATTCATTTGGGCATACCTTGTAACTGCATAGGACAGAGGGCTATCCCAGGACAATCCAGATAAATATGCTGACATTCATGCTTGCTGTGTCATAAGAAATCATGCAGATCCTCTACCACTTAAACTGGAACGGCTGGGTGCCACCATACCCAACAGTTAAGAAGTACCATTTCAGTTCAGATCCATTCAGTTATTTAACACTGGATATAGCTGACGACTTTTGAGCTTCAGTATTAATAAAACCACTTGGCCAGCCGATATAAAACCCTATTACTTAATAAGGTCTTTTTAGTCATAGAGGTGTTATTTTGATACCTCTCCTACTTTTCATATATCCAGTTGTTCAGGAACTCCCCCCATGATGGTGAGAAGGGGGGCTGCAATATGCTCCTATTACTGGAGGTGCCTTTAGAATTTCCCAACAAAGTGAATTTTATGGGAAATAAGTAATCACTTATATTCCACGTAAATTAGAATTTATTATCAAAAATTTTTATTTAGCCTTAAAAATTAAATCTGGAAGGGGTTGCTAAGTGCAACTCTAAGAATTTTACCCTTCTTGAAAAGTGCATTACTGGGTTACTACTTACTTCTTTGATTCATATAAATGTTATTTAAGGATTAAAATATATATTTAACTCATAATAAAATGCATATGCATTTCCAGATATTGTCATAAGGGTTTCTACGATATTAGCCCATGTATCCCTCACATATGGGCTGGTACAAGATTGTATCCATTGTGTAGTTCAGAAAAATAAGACATAAAAGGGTGCATGATAAATATTTTATATTTGTATAAGAATCTATAAGTTGCAATGACAAACTTTTTGTAGAAAATAATTTTAAAACAAAATGGCAATGTAATTTGCATTTCATGTATTAATATATATTTAATGGGTATTAAAGTTAAATGTAATTTTTGCTTAAAAATTTAATCCCTATAGATATTAAATAAGAATAAAAATGGAAGCATAATCCCCCCTATTTCTCTTCCAGATCAAATTCAGTTCCATTAAAGCCTTTATTTAGTTATGTGGTGAAGTAGGATTTTCTAGGGTTTATTTAAATTTAGAAGAGCTTATAAGGTAATTTAAGATATACATGATACTTTGAGTCACGGTAAAATGTATAATGCTTTGAATAACTAATAGTATTCTTGCAGAAATTAGGTGTGCAATAGTGAAGGGTGGTTCAGGTTGTAGAGTAAGGCAATTTAATCTGAAATATATATATATATCAATAATACAGTTCACAATCTGACTTGTTTTTTGCAAGCTTAAGGCCTAAGGCAACCTATTTAATATTCATTTTATTTTGATAATGAGCCTGAACTAGACAGGAATGAAAAATAGCACGCTTTCCCATTGTCTAATTGTAACTTTTCTCCTTGTTAAGTAATTTGGCAAGGCTGAAGTCTTTACAAGAAACACTACGCTTTTCTCACGGAGGTGTCTTTTGTTTTCAGGTTTAACCTTGAGACAGCAAATCTGCTATTGCTGTATACACATATTAGATGGATAAAGAGTTGAATTAGCTTGTTTTGGTCCAAGCTTTCACTTACTTAATATTTCTCTAACTTAAAATGTTTGATGGCATTGAGAATAAAAGTTGACTTTCAGATGAACAGAGACAAAAGCAGTGTGTGAAATATGACAATACACAATTTTTTAAGTGATCCAGGATTTTTTGGTGTGTGTGTGTGTGTGTGTGTGTGTGTGTAATCTTATCTTAGGATCCCATCAGACCCTGAGACAATCATGGGGGCAAGTAGTTTATTTGGGACATGACCTCAGGAAATACAATTGAAGGAATGAAAAAAGCGAGACACGGAAGGATGAAAAGCCAATAAAAATTGCATTAATGGACATATTACTGCTGAGACTATAGGGACTTAATCTTTCTCAAACCTTCCACAACACCATATGGAGCATTCTTTAGAACTGCCTTTAAAAATAAAGGAAGGAAGGAAGGAAGGAAGGAAGGAAGGAAGGAAGGAAGGAAGGAAAGAAGGAAGGAAGGAAGGAAGCTGGGGAATTAAAAAAAATCTTTTAAACAAATCCCTTGTTCATTGGTTGAGAGACACCCTACAGGGATTAAGTCCTGCAAGTTTCCATTCTGCAGTTTAATATGGCTGAAGAAGCTCCTAGGAGATGCAAGGGGAGAACTAACATGCTGGAAAGATCTTCCAGGGCAGGTAGAGTGAAGGGATATGGGGTAGTATATGAACAGAGTTAGCTGGAGTCTGAAATCCAGATCTGCTCTGAATCCACTCTCTTGGTGACACTTATGGACAAACGATGCCTTTTATCTTTTAAAAAATTCCTAAGATGGAAGGATCAGGGAACAAATTATTATACCTCCTTATTCATCATTTTCCTTCCACACCATTCATTTTAGATTCTGTTCACCCTCATACAGCACTTCCATTTGTCTGTAGTGCCTGCCCAGAGAAGTGACACAAATCTTCATTAACATGGCATCTGAATTCTTTCCTTTTTCAGAGCATAGTTTTTTCAAAAGATGTCCCAGTGAATCCCTCAAGCTCCAGATATTTTCCTGCCTACCCCCATTATCTAGCAGTATCTAGTGCTTCCTTATAAGCAGGATCTATTACCCTAGACATACTGTAATCCCTTACTTTCTTTGCTAGTCTGATAACACTAGTAATACCTAATGATCAGATAAGGGACATAGCTTTAAATTTAGTGGAACCCCTGCTGTGTGCTCCCTCCAAATGGGGCTTCTAGTCATGCTGTGGTTTAACTTCTAGGGATAAGGGAAACAAATTCCCCAAGTGAATCATTGTATATGTTGGTGGCAGAGTCCACTTTTTCCCCCTTAGTTCTGGTACCCACATACTGAGAACACAGCATCATTTAATGGCCAATTCTGCAACATAGATACTATGGTCTAGAAGATACTGCCCTACCCACATAGAGTTTTTTTTTTTAATATTTTTATTTTATTTTATTTATTTATTTGACAGAGAGAGAGAGATCACAAGTACACAGAAAGACAGGCAGAGAGAGGGGGAAGCAGGATCCCCGCTGAGCAGAGAGCCCGATGTGGGGCTCGATCCCAGGACCCTGAGATCATGACCTGAGCTGAAGGCAGAGGCTTTAGCCCACTGAGCCACCTAGGCGCCCCATCGCACACAGAGTTTTAACACAAGATGCTGCATTAAAGAGGTCATTTCAATATTCCACATGACCGACAGCTTGGATTATATGTAATATTGTGGCACTGATAATTCCTATAATTATGAATCTATCATAACTGTATGATCAGAGCAACATTGATATATAAGGTAAATGCTGCCTCATAAATTCAAATGGCTCACCAATACCATGCCTATTTCTTTAGCATAGAAAATGTAAAGTGTAGTTTGTTACCTTAAGATGAATGTCCAGAAATATCCAGACCACTGGACATCTAAAATCTTCACTAACTGGCAAGAAAGAATGGTGACAGAGTAGGAGGATCGTAGGCTTGCCTAATCTCACCAATACAGCTACGAAACCATCAAATCATCCTAAATACCCCCCAGAAATTAACCTGAAGACTGGCAAAACAAACTCCACAACTAAAGGTAGAGAAGAAGCCACGTAGAGGAAGGTAGGAAATGAGGAAATGCAGTTCAGGAGAGAAAAGGATCATAGCCTCTACAGCAGGGAGGGAGCTGTGGCCGCCAAGCAGGGCAAGAGACAAATCAGCACAAAGGGGAGCACACAGGAAAAATGAATCCACATAGCAAGTGACATGGAGAGCAGAGGGGCAAAATTTTCTAAGTTCTTGCAACCAGCGGGGCTTAAAGCCTGGAGTTCTAAAGGTCAGCAGGCTGGGCTGGGATAGAGCCTGCAGGGCATCGTGCTGCTCTTGTAGAGAAGGCAGGCAAACAACCTGTGGGCATTCCCCGTGGAAACAGCAATCTGAAGAGCACCTGGAGCACACAGTGGGGAGGTTGTTTGCTCATCTTGGAGTGTGTCCCAGAGAGGCAGTATTCGTGGACAGAGCCCTTGGAAACAAATGAATTGGCAAGTGCCCCTCAGACTAAGCACGGAGACCCCTGTCTGAACCACAGGGTCAACACTCCCTACCTAATTTGCATACAACAAGCCCACCTTCCCACCCCCTCCTGACCCCACCTTGTTCCTATTTTGGTGGAACTGCCCTTTCTAGTCCTGCCTGCCTCAGTCCCAGAGCAGTGGGGCTCTTCTCACACCATGACTCCTAACATGGGAGTTTTGCAGGGCCTTGGTTCCAGCAATGGTGCCAACAGGTCTCATTTCCCAAGCACACCACAGTACCCCCAGTTAAAACTGCTCATAACAGGGCACCTGAGTGGTTCACTTGGTTAGGCATGTCTGCCTTTGGCCCAGGTCATGATCCCAAGGTCCTGGGATGGAGTCCTGCATGGAGCTCCCTGCTCAGCAGGGGGCCTGCTTCTCCCTTTGCCCCTCCCCCCACTTTGGACTTCTGGGCTCCTGCATGCACTCTCTCTCTTAAAAATAAATAAAAATCTTAAAAAATAAAACAAAATAAAACAAAACAAAACTGCTGGCAACAGGCAAAGAGACCCTCTATAGATGACAGGGCTAAAGGATAAATTAGACAGGACACAAAGCACAGTGCCCACAAAACACATTGGAAACACTCCCGGAGGTGCCAGGCCCTAGAGAATTGGGGACACTACAGTGTAGGGCACAACAGAACCCATTCTTCATAAGACCATTACCCTCAAGAAAGGAGACACAGCTGACTTTCCTAACACATAGAAGCAGACACAGAGATTTAGAGACAGTGTGAAGTCAAGAGGAATTTGTCCCAAATGATAGAACAGGACAAGGCTATGGCCATATATCTAAGTGAAACAGATATAAGTAACACACCTGATAGAGAATTTAAAGTAATGATCAGAGGGACACATGGGTGGCTCAGTTGGTTAAGTGTCTGCCTTTGCATCTGGTCATGATCCCAGAGACCTGCAGTGGGCTGGGCTCCTTGTTCAACAGGGAGTCTGCTTCTCCCTCTGGCCCTCACTCTGCTCTCCTGCTCTCTCTCACTCTCTCAAACAAATAAATAAAATTTTTTTAAAAACTTAAAAAAATAATAAAGTAATGAACATAAAGATACTCACTGGACAAACTAGACTTTAAAAAAAGACTGTAACAAGAGATAAAGAAGGGCATTATATCATAATAAAGGGGACAATCCAACAAGAAGATATAACAATTGTAAATATTTATGCATTCAATATGGGAGCACTAAAATATGTAAAACAATTAATTACAAACATAAAGGACCTAATTGTTAATAATACAATAATAGTAGGGTACTTTAACCCCCCCTCCACCTACATCAATGGACAGATCATCTAAACAATGGCTTTGAATGATAAACTGGACCAGATGGGCTTAACAGATGTATTCTGAACACTCCATCCTAAAACACCAGAATGCACATTCTTTTCGAGTGCACATGGAACATTCTTCAGAATGATCACATATTAGGCCACAAAACAAGTCTTAACAAATTCAAAAGACTTAAGTAATACCATGCATCTTTTCTGACCATAAGGCTATGAATTTAGAAATTAACCATAAGAAAAAATCTGGGAAAAACACAAATACCTGGAGGTTAAATGACATGGTACTAAACAATTAATGGGTCAACAAAGAAATAAGAGAGGAAATAAAAAACAAACAACAACAAGAAAAAAAAATAGAGACAAATGAAAACAAAGGCACCATGGTCCAAAATCTTTGGGATACATCAAACAAGGTTCTAAGACGGAAGATTATAGCAAGATAGCCTATCTCAAGAAGCTAGAAAAAGCTCAAATAAACAACCTAACCTTACAGCTAAAGGAGCTAGAAAAAGAACAAACAAAAGCCAAAACCAGTAGGAAGAAGGAAATAATAAAGATTAGAGCAAAAATAAATGATATAAAAACTTAAACACCAAAAAACAAGCAAACAAAACAAAACAAAACATAAAATAGTAAAACAGATAAATGAAACAAAGAGCTGTTTCTTTGAAAAGATCCACGAAATTCATAAGCCTCTAGCCAGGCTCATCAAAAAACAAAGAGAAAGGTCTAAAATAAATAAAATCACAAATGAAAGGGGAGAAATAACAACAAACATCACAGAAATACAATTATAACAGAATATATAAAAAACTATATGTTAACAAATTGGATAATGTAGATGAAATGTATAATTCCTAGAAACATACAAATTCCCAAAACTAAAGAAGCAAGAAACAGAAAACAGAACAGACTGATTATCAGCAAGAAGAATGAATCAGTAATCAATAAACACCTAATGAACAGAAGTCCAGGATCAGATGGCTTCACAGGCAAATTCTATCAAATCTCTAAAGAAGAGTTAATACCTATTTTTTTCAAAGTATTCCACATAACAGAAGATGAAGCAAACCTTCCAAATTCATTATATGAGAACAGTATGATAACAAAACCAGGTAAAGGCAACACAAAAAAAGAGAACTACGGGCCAAGATCATTGATTAAATTAGATGCAAAAATCCTCAACAAAATACCAGCAAACAGAATTCAACAATATATTTAAAAAAATCATTCCTTACAATCAAGTGGCGTTTATGCCAAGTATGTGAGGGTGGTTCAATATTTATAAATCAATCAGTGTAATATGTCAATTAGAGAAAACATAAAAACCATATGATCAACTCAGTAACACAGAAAAAAAAACAGTTGACAAAGTGTAACATCCATTCATGATAAAATCCCTCAACAAAGTAGGTTTAGAGGGAATTTACCTCAACATAATAAAGGCTGTATATGAAAAATCCACAGTAAATATCATACTCAAAGGGGAAAAACAGTTTTTTCCCCTGAAGGTCAAGAACAAGACGAGGATGTTGCTCGTCACCACTTTTACTCAACATAGTGCTGGAAGTCCTAGCCACAGCAATTAGACAACAAAAGGAAATAAAATGTACCCAAATTAGTAAGAAAGAAGTTAAACTTTTTATTTGCAGATGACATGACACTCTATATAAAAAACTCTAAAACTCCACACCACACCAGGGGCACCTGGGTGGCTCAGTGGTTTAAGGCCTCCGCCTTCAGCTCAGGTCATGATCTCGGGGTCCTGAGATCCAGCCCCACATCAGGCTCTCTGCTCAGCGGGGAGCCTGCTTCCCCTTCTTCTCTGTCTGCCTCTCTGACTACTTGTGATCTCTCTCTCTCTGTCAAATAAATAAATAAAATCTTAAAAAATATAAAATAAAATAAAATTCCATACCAGAAAACTACCTGAACTGATACAAAAATTCAGTAAAGTCACAGGATACAAAATCAATGTGCAGAAATACGTAACATTTCTATACACTAATAATGAAGCAGCAGAAACTTAAGAAAACAATCCCATTTGTAATTGCAAAGAAAATAATAAGATCCCTAGGGATAAATCTAATCAAAAAGGCGATCTATAAAGAACTCCTCAAACTCAACACTCACAAAACAGATAATCACATCAAAAAATGGGCAGAAGACATGAACAGACACTTCTCCAAAGAAGACATACAAATGGCTAACAGACACATGAAAAAATGTTCCTCATCTTTAGCCATCAGAGAGA
>CM052810.1:38675649-38698853 GCA_028533885.1 Nasua narica
TAAAAACTACAAAACACTGATGAAAGAATTGAAGACGACACAAAGAAATAGAAAAGACATTCCATATTCCTAGTTGGAAGAAAATTTATTGTTAAAATAGCTACACTACCCAAGGCGATATGAAAATTTAATGTAATCCCTATCAAAATATCAACAGTAGTTTTCACAGAACTAAAACAAAAATCCTAAAATTTATATGGAACCCCAAAGATCTCATATTGCCAAAGCAATTTTGAAAAAGAAAAAGAAAGCTGGAGGTATCATAAATCTAGACTTCAAGTTATACTACAAAACTAGAACTTCAAGTTATACTACAAAACTGTGGGAATCAAACCAGTATGTACTGACACAAACGAAAAAGAAAAGACACATAGATCAATGGGGCAGAATGGAAAACCCAAAAATGAACCCATAATTATGCTGCCAATTCATTTTTGACAAAGAAGAAAAGAATATCCAATGGGAAAAAGTCTCTTCAACAAATGGTGTTGAGAACTAGTCACCTACATGCAAAAGAATGAAACTGAACCACTTTCTTACACCATTCACAAAAATAAACTCAAAATGGATTAAAGACCTAAATGTGAGACCTGAAACCATAAAAATATAGAAGAGAACAGAGGCAAAAGGTCTCTGACATTGGCTCCAGCAATATTTTTCTAGATATACCTTCTAAGGCAAGGGAAACAAAAGCAAAAATAAACTACTGGGACTACACCAAAATAAAGGGCTTCTGCACAGTGACGGAAACAATCAGCAAAACTAAAAGGCAACCTACAGAATGAAAGAAGATATTCGCAAATGACATATCTGGTAAAGGGTTAGTACCCAAAATATATGATGAATTGATATAATTCAACAACCAAAACACCAATAACCCAATTTAAAAAATGGGCATTAGAAATTAACAGACATTTCTCCAAAGAAGACATCCAGCTAGCCAAGAGACACATGAAAAGATGCTCACACTGGTCATTAGGGAAATGCAAATCAAAACTATAATGAGATATCACTTCACATCTGTCAGAATGGCTAAAATCAAACACACAAGAAACAACAAATATTGGAGAGATGTGGAGAAAAAGGAATCCCCTTGCAGAGTTGGTGGGAATGCAAACTGGTGTAGTCACTGTGGAAAACAGTATGCAGGTTCCTCAAAAAGTTAAAAATAGAACTACCCGAAGATCCAGTAATCGCACTCTGCATATTTACCTCCAAACTACAAAAAGACAAAAACACTAATTTAAAGGGATACGTGTACCCCTATGTTTACTACAGCATTATTTACAATAGCAAAATTATGGAAGCAGCCCAAGTCCAATTAAGGCAAGTAGCTCTGATTGACAAATGTCTAAAG
Organism: Nasua narica; assembly: GCA_028533885.1. Lineage (NCBI taxonomy): Eukaryota > Metazoa > Chordata > Mammalia > Carnivora > Procyonidae > Nasua > Nasua narica. The sequence continues at coordinate 38,677,007 of CM052810.1, forward strand.
AAGATATGGTACACACACACACACACACACAGAGGAGTATTATTCAGCCATAAAAAAGAATGAAATTTTGCTATTTGCAATGACATGGATGGAGCGAGAGTATATAATGCCAACTGAAATAAATCAGCCATAGAAAGACAAATATTATATATTTTTACTCATATGTGGTATTTAAGAAATAAGACATACAAGCTAAGGAAAAAAAAGAGAGAGACAAACCAAGAAACAGACTCTTAACCACTGAGAACAAACTAATGGTTACTAGAGGAGTCAGGGGATGGGTGAAATACATCATGGGGATTAAGGAGTACACTTTTCATGATGAGTACTTGGTGATATATGCAATTGCTGAGTCACTACAGTATACACCTGAAACTAATATAACACTGTATACTAACTACTAGAATTAAAATTCAACAAAAGATATAATTGTTCCTTAAAAATAAAAATGTTAGTTATGCCATTGTTACATGGATTTCCTGCTAGTCAAATATTAACAGTGATTCTTACAGAATAGATTATCATTAATTCCTTTGTGCTGTATGAGTAAAAATGTTTTTCTAGAACAAGGAACTTTCTACACAAGGAAAGAAAACATAAGACAGAATTAAACACTGAATAAGAAAAAAAAGAAAAAAAGAAAAGCTTCACTAATTATCTTTTCCTATCATCTCTGGCTCATAGAAGACAGAGAGTGCTGATCTCACTACACTCAGTAGTGTACTTCTTAATATTTTAATGAAGGAAGTCAATTCAATATCCTTCTGGCTTTTGCCTGAAGGCAAAATAGTAAATTCATTTTAATATGCACGGTTTCCTATGCCTCTGTATCCTTTCCACATTTACTTGCTAAAGTAATTCTGACTATCATTATTTACAAGCTTAAAAAGAAATTCCAAAAACTGCTGGGACCTGTTTTTTTTTTTTTAATAAGCAATGTCTCCTATAAAAGAAATCAATTTCACTGCTGAGGTTATGTTGAGACTTGCCCATAGTCACTTATCAAAGATGACCAGCAGAGCTAGCTGCAGATTTTGAGGAGGGCAAGATTCATCTTGTAAGGCTTCCATTTCATGCAAGGTCTTTTGTGCTCTCGAAGTAACTTAAGCAAGAAGGTGGAGATCAATTCTGCCTCCCTGGAAATTTTGGGAGAAGTTAACGTTTCACTGTCCTTAAGTAACTCCATCTAAATTTTGCACACAGAGAAAAGCATGCATATTAAAAACAAAAAGGTAAAAAAATAAGAGTTAAAATGATGGATAAAGAATGTAAAATATCCATTAACAAGGTATTAATTAAATGTGCAAACCAATAGAGAATAACATATATTAGGAAAAAATGTTCAACACTAGATGAGAGTAGAGTAATATCTACATAACTACAGTGCTCTTGGAGAAAGAAAATGTGATAGAGAGATGATGTCAGCTCTTTTAAAGTTCAAATAATAGATATCTGTTAACATGCTAGAAAACAAGAAACAGAATTTCTTTAAGTGTCAATCAAGATTTGAAAGTAGAACTTCCGCTAAAAGCACTTAAGTTTGGATCCATTTAAATGGAGAAAAAAGGCTAAATACTGGACTTTAATAACAAAAATTAAGGATTATAAATATTTTCAAGTAGGAAAAGTGGAAGACACAAGTTATAAAGATCAAAATGCATTATTTAAATAGAAATATTATAACTGCTTTCATTTCCAACCAGGGCCCAGCTGATTGGCTCCTGCAATGAAGGGTGGCAAGGAGAGACATTGTGCCATTGCAATAGTGACCAAAGAATACACCATCAACATTCACAAGTGTATCCATGATGGGTTTCAAGCAGCCTGCCCCGCGGGCATTGAGAGACATCTGGAAATTTGCCATGAAGAAGATGGGAACTCCAGATGTGCCGTGGATATCAGGTTCAACACAGCTGTCTGTGCCAAAGGAATAAGGAATGTTCCATATTGTATCTCTGTGGGGTTGTCCAGAAAACATAACAAGGATGAAGATTCACCAAACAAGCTCTATACATTGGTTACCTATGTACCTGTCACCACTTGAAAAATCTACAGACAGTTAATATGGATGAGAACTGATCACTGGTTGTCAAATTAAGGTATAATACTGAAAAAAAAAAAGAAACATTATGACAAAAAGGAATAAAAATATCAAAGTATTGGGGTGTCTGAGTGGTTCAGTGGGTTAAGCTTCTGCCTTCAGCTCAGGTCATGATCCCGGAATCCCAGGATGGAGTCCTGCATCAGGCTCCCTACTCAGCAGGGAGTCGGGTTCTCCCTCTGCCCCTCACCCCACTCTTGTGCTCGCTCCCTCTCTCTCTCAAATAAGTAAAATCTTTAAAAAAAAAAAAAATGAAAGTATCAAAGTAATCAACCAGAATCAAGAACTGATCAGCAAATCAGCAATACGGAAGCTGTTCGGTTTTTTTTTAAGATTATTTATTTATTTGAGAGACAGAAATAAGAGAGAACAAGAGAAAGAGGAGAGGGAGAAGCAGGATCCCTGCTTGAGTAGGGAGCCCAATGTGGACTTTATCCCAGGACCTTGGGATGGTGACCCGAGCTGAAGGCAGATGCTTTTAGCTGGTGACTGAGCCACCCTGGTGCCCCCAAGGAAAATATTTTCAGTGTACTTATTGTGCTTCTCAGTACAAAGAGTCATTAGACAGACATTAAAGTTGCTGTATTAAGAATACATTTATTTAAATTAATATTTGAACACCTTAGCATAATATAAATTGTCTAAAAAGTTAAACATTATAAATAAAACAGATTATAAACTTTATTAATTATAGAAAGAAAATGAATAATAATCTTCAAAACTTCAAAAAATCAGTGATAGTACACATATCAATTTTTTTTTAAAGATTTTATTTATTCACTTGAGAGAGAGAGAGAGTGAGAGAGAACAGAAAGGGGAGAAGGTCAGAGGGAGAAGCAGACTCCCCATGGAGCTGGGACCCCGATGTGGGACTCGATCCCTGGATCCTGGGATCATGACCTGAGCTGAAGGCAGTCGCCCAACCAACTGAGCCACTCAGGCGCCCTCAAATTTTTTAAAGGAAACAAAAAAGGGAAATGTGTCCTAAAATATTATGGTAGAGCTAAGTCCAAACACATCTGACTTAGCAATATGTACAAAAAATAATTAATCTATTAAAATAAAAAAAAGTTTTAGGAATGGATCAGAAAACAAAGCTGTATCCATACCTAGAACAAAGATAAATTTGAAACATATATTAGCCTGTATCCAAGATGGGAGCCATCAATTACTTACATCTGTATGTTGAATCCATTCCTCTCTGAAAAGTATAGTTCATACCTGCCCTCCTTTTGCTGTACATATTCTGATGAATAAAATTCAGCAGATGTGATGCTGGAAGACTCCAATACTAGATCATAAAAATGCTGACAACTACTATATAAATCGTTTGGAATGTGCACTCTGAGGAAAACAGTCACCACATAAAATGTTTTTATATCCTGAGGACTCTATTCAGTAAGAAAGCCCAAGCTGGCTACATGGAGAAGCCAAGTGGAGAAAGAGATTGACATGGGACCAACACTGGACCTATTCAGCCATTCCAGACCCAGCAGCAGACATGTGAGTGATGGACCCTTCAGTTGTTTTCTGCCCCAATTATCAGTTTTGGTCATTTTTCTATACTTAATGTCTCAAATTACCGCATAGAGAGGCACTGAACTGTCATTATCTAATGAATTAATTGTAGTACTTGTAATTATTCAATTATGGAAATGATAATTATAATTGAAGAATTTTTAATATAGATGATCAGGAAGAAGATAAAATTATTTATCCAAAATCAGAAACAATGTTAACGGTTTTCTATTAGTAAATATATGTTATATGTATATACATATTTTATATAAATTGATGTACATCATTAATGTTATGTACTTTTTACTTAATATTTAAGTTATGAACACATTTTAGGTTAGTATATATTCTATAAGTCATTTTAATAGTTACATAATATTTCATCTATGCAGGCAATATTTCCTGAGAGTCTACCAGGTACCACCCACTGTTTTGGGGTTGATTGTATACTGCTAAATGAAACAAAATTAATCCCTGCTGTTGGAGAGTTTTAATCTAGTGTGGCAACAATCAATAAATGCTGCTTAGATTCCAGACCCCCAAGATAGACTTTATTGTGCACTAGGCTTATTAAGGAGTGCCCTTGGTATTCACATCTCTAGAAAAGAGAAGGAAGCAGAGTTAGGGGAGAGAAATCGAGTTCTGACAGAGTTCCTACCACAGTTTTGGCCAACCCCACAGGAAACTAAAACTAATATATCATCAGTCTGTCTCAAATTGAGCAGAGATGACCAGACCTATTAAAGACCCACAAGCATTATATTGGAGATTCTTCTAAATATCAAGATCGTTTCTTTTTGGTTATCTGGCTTGGTTTAATTCTTAGTGGAAGAAATGTGATCACACTAAAAGCAAAATAAACTGATATAACAGAAACAGATGCTGGTAAATTATATATCTGAAGCAAGTTGTTTCAACAATACTTCATGGGATACCAGCAAGATGGCTGAATAATACATCCCCCACTCAAATCTTCCCTGAACAATAATAATTTGACATCTATCTAAAGACATAAGTGCCTTTGTGGGAGTTTGGGATGCAGGTAGGCAACTGTGAAACTCTGGTGTCATTCAAGACCAGGGAGAGCCATTTTGAGAAGGCAGAGTCATTCTAGGCAGCCAACTCACCCACCAGGGTCCCAGCTATAAACCTGGGAATGGCTCCATATCCCTGTGGACTTAGCTACAAATATGTTTGGCCTTGGTCCTACGCCAAGGGATCCAAGAGGAATTAATCCTACTTATGTATTGAATAATACGCACACAAACCTTGGTCTTGGCTATGCACCCAGAAGAAGCCCTTGAACCAGCTCTATTCCTCGCTCTCAGTAGTCACACTTCATGAACATTCCTGTTGGCACAGGGACATGGCAAGAGACACTCCTGTTTATGCTCGTAAAAATCCTGGAAAGACCCTATACTCCACTCCAAGCCTTTTAATAGCAGTCAGGGAGCAGTCCTTTCCACTCAGGGATCTGGTGGATAACACACCTGTATCTGGAAATCTCTGTACTTCCAGAGCCAAGTCTGCACACCTCAGTCTTGGCTGTGGAATTAAAATAGCATTAAGATCATTTCTAGACTTCTTCAGTCAAGGTCCGGGGTGAGTCCTGCCACCCAGGTACTCATCCAGAGATTTGGCAGGAGCCCGCCCAGGATCTTGATGGGAGCCACAACCATCTGCACAGCTGGGGAGCCACAACCATCTGCACAGCTGGTGAAGACCAGCTAGGAACCGTGAAGTGAACACTTATCCCATCGCCACCTAACTCAACAATGTACTGAAGGAAGTCTTATCTACCCAGAGAGTAGATGGGATCCACACTTGCCCACAAACATGGTAACAAGACCACCAATCATAAATTCCACTGCACACCTAATAACAGCTTTGGACAGCTTTTAACCCAGTATTTCTGTGATTCCAGAGGTAATTGCAACAGCCCAGGGAACTGACAGAAGGTCTTACCTTCTTTAATACAAATCTGTAAAAAAATGAAAGATGTTTTCTCCTTCAGATGCACAGACACAAATGCAAAGCTATGAAGATCACAAAGAAGCAAACAAATATTATACCACCAAAGAACACTAAAAAGCTCTAGTAACTGTCCCCAAAGAAATGAAGATCAATGATTTACCTGACAAATAATCCAAAATAATCATCTTAAGGAAAATGAATAAAATGCAAGAAAACACAAATAGATAACTAAATGAAATTATAAAAATAATACATGAATAACATGAGAAGTTTAAAAAAGAAATAGAAACCACAAAAAGATCAAACAGAAGTCCTGAAGGTGAGTAAAAGAACATGCTGCCTACAAGACACTTTAGCTTTAAGAACATCATAAAATGAAAGTTACGGGATGCAAAGAGATATTCCATGTAAATGGTAACCAAGAAAGAACAAGAATGACCATACTAATATCAGGTAATACAGATTTTCAGTCAAAATCAGTCACAAGAAACAGAGTATTTCACTGTATAGTGTCAAAGCAGTCAATTCATCAAGATGGTATGTGGTAATTAGAACTATACATGCACTCAACATTGGAGCACATATATATTTAAGAAAAATATAACCAACTGAAAGGGACATATAAAGCAATACAATAATAATAGAGGACTTCAATACTCCACTTTCAATATCGATTAAATCATTCAGATAGAAAATCAATAAGATAACACTGACCTTAAACTATATGTTAGTTCAAGTGGACTTAACAACATACTTTAGAATACTCCATCCCACAACAGCAAAATATACATTCTTCTCAAGTCAACATAGAACATTCCTCTGAATAGAACACATGTTGAACCACAAAGCACACCTAACAAATTTAAGAAAACTGAAATTATAAGGTATCTTCTCCCCCCATAATGGCATGAAACTAGAAATCAGTAACAGGAGGAAAACTGAAAAATTTACAAATGTGGCTATGAAACAACATACTTGTGAACAGTCAAAGGGTCAAAGGGGAAATCAAAAGGAAAATTAGAAAGTATCATAAAACAAACAAAAATGAAACACAACATGCTAATATGTATGGGACACAATGAAAACAGTTCAAAGAGGAAAGATTGTGGCAATAAATGCCCACTTTAAGAAAAAAAAAAAAAATCTCAAATAACTTAATTTTATACAAGGAATTAGAAAAAAATGAAACTAAGCTTAAAGTGAACAAAAGGAAGGAAATAACAAAAAAATTAAGGAAGGTAAAATGAATTTGAGACTAGAAAGACAATAGGAAAAAAATCAATAAAACTAAGATTTGAATTTATTAAAGATAAAGATCAACAAACTTTTAGCTAGACTAACCAAGAAAATAACAGAAAGAATTTTAAAAATTAAATTATAAATGAAAGAGGAGACATTATAACTGATACCACAGACAAACAAAAGATTTTAAGAGGCTACTCTAAACAATTATATGCCAAAAAATTGAATAACCTAGAAGTAATGGATAAATTCCTTGAAATAAAAAACCTACTGAGTCTAAATCATGAAGAAACAGAAAACATGAACAAACCAATAATGACAAAGTAGATTGAATCAGTGATCAAAAACCTCCTAATAAAGAAAAGCCCAGCACCAGAAAGTTTCACCGGTGAATTCTACAAAACACTTAAGGAAAAATTAATGCCAATCCTTTTCAAACTATTCCAAAAGAGGGAACACTTGAAAATAGCATTACCTTTATATTAAGGCCAGATAGTGACACTACAAAACAAACAAATAAAAAACGAAAACAAAACAAAACAAAACAAAAAAACACTGATGAGATGCAAAAATCCTCAATAAAATACTAGAAATCATATTCAATAGCACATTAAAAAGATTATATACCATCAAGTGGGATTTATCCCCAGGATGCATAGATGGTTTAATATAAACAAATCAATAAACATCATACATCACATTAACGAATGAAGAATAAAAAAAAATCACATGATCATCTCAATATATATAGAAAAAACATTTGACAAAATTCAAATCCTTTCATGATAAAAGCTCTCAACAAATTGGATGTAGAAGTAATATGCCTCAATATAATAAAGATATGTATGATAAATCCACAGTAAACATCATATTCCAATGGAAAAAAGTTTAAAAATTTTCCTCTATATCAGGAACAAGGTAAGGATGCTCCGTCTCGCCACTCCATTCAACATAGTTCTGAAATTCTTAGGGCAATAAGAAAATAAAATAAATAAATAAAAAGATTCCAAATAGAAAAGGAAGAAGTAAAATGGTATGTTTGCAGAAGAACTGATCTCTTATGTAGAAAACCTTAGACTTCACACACACACAAACACACACACCCCTATTAAAACTTAATGAATGAATTCAGTTAAGTTGCAGGACATAAAATCAACATATATATATAAATTCAGTAGTATTTCTATATACTAACAGTGAGATATCTGAAAAAGAAATAAAGAAAATAATTCTATTTACAATAGCAACAAAAACAAAATACTGATGAGTAAATTTAACCAAGGAGGTGAAAGATCATTATACCAAAAACTATAAGACATTAATGAAATAAATTGAAGGTAACACAAATAAGTGAAAAGATATCCCTTATTCATGGATCATAACAATTAAAACTGTTAAAATGATCATACTACCCAAAGCCATCTATAAATTCAATGCGATCTCTATCAAAATTCCAATAGGATTTTTCAAGAAATAGAAAAATAATCCTAAAATTCATATGGAACCACAAAAGACTCCAAATAGCTAAGACCATCTTGAGAAAGAAGAACAAAACTGGAGGCATCATGATTTCAATGTTTACCTCAAACCTGCAGTAATCAAAACAGTATAGTACTGACAGAGGCAGATATTTAGACCAATAGAAGGGAATTGAGAGCCCAGAAATAAAATCATTCATGTACAGTCAATTAACATTTGATGAGGGAGCCAGGAATACTCAGTGAGGAAAAGATAATCTTTTCCATAAACTGTGCTGGGAAAACTGGATATTCATATGTAAAAGAATGAAATTGGACCCCTATATTACACCACTCACAAAAATGAACTCAAACTGTATTAAAGACTTAAATAGGGCACCTGGGTGGCTCACTTGGTTAAGCAAATGCCTTTGGCTCAGGTCATGATCCTGAAGTCCCAGGACTGAGTCCCACATCAGGCTCCCAGCTCCATGGGGAGTCTGCTTCTCCCTCTAACCTTCTCTTCTCTCATGCTCTCTCTCACTCTCTCTCAAATAAATAAATAAAATATAAGGCTGAAACTGTAAACCTACTGGAAGAAAATACAGGAAAAAAATCTGTCTGACATTGATCTTGGCACCATTGGGGAGGGGGCGTATGACAACAGAAGTGCAAGCAACAAAAGTAAAAATAAGTGCGACCACATCAAACTATAAAGCCTCTGCACAGCAAAAGAAACAGTGAAGAAAATGAAAAGTTAACTTATGTAATTGGAGAAAACATCTGTAAATCATGTATCTGATAAAGGATTATTATTCCAAATATATAAGGAATTTACCCAACTCAATGGCAATATATAAATAATCCAAGTAAAAAAATGGGCAGACGACCTAAGCAGACATTTTTCTCAAGAACATACACCAGTTGCCAAAAGGTACATGAAAGATACTTACTAATCATCAGGGAAATGCAAATCAAAATCACAGTAAGATATTGCCTTATACCTGTTAAAATTGGCTCTTATCAAAAAGCTGAGATAATAAATATTAGCAAGAATGTAGAGAAAAGGTAACATTTCTGTACTGTTAGTGAGAATTTAAATTGGTATAGTCACTACAAAAGACAGTATGGAGATTCCTGAGTGAAATAAAAATAGAACAAATGAAAATATGATGCAGCACTCCTACTTCTGTGTATATATGCAAAGGAAATGAAAACAGGATATCAAAAAGATACCATCATTCCAGTGTTTATTGTAGCATTAATCACAATAGCCAAGACATGGAAACAAACTAATTGACTCTCAGTGGATGAATGGATAAAGAAATGTGTCATATGTATGAAATAAAATATTCTTCAGCCATAAAAAAGAAGGAATTCTGCCATTTGTGATGACATAGAAAGCCCTTGAAGGCATTATGCTAAGTGAAATAAGTCAGAGAAAGACAAATACTGCATGATCTCACATGTGAAATCTAAAAACAGCTAACTCATAGAAACAGAGTTGAATGGGAGTTGCCAAGGGCTGGTGGAGGGTCATAGGGGGTGAAATTGGGAGATGGTGACCAAAAGATACAAACCAAAGGATACAGTTACAAGATGAATCAGTTCTGGGGATCTAATACTCAGCATGGTGACTATAACCACCAATACTATATGATACACTTGAAAGTTGCTAAGAGAATAGATTTTGAATGTTTTCTCAACACGCAAAAATTTAATTATGTGAGGTGTTAGGTATGTTAACTAAACTTATTGTGATTATCATTTCATAATCTATGTATGTATTAAATCATCACATTGGGGGCACCTGGGTGGCTCAGTGGGTTAAAGCCTCTGCCTTCAGCTCAGGTCATGATCTCAGGGGCCTGGGATCAAGCTAGACATCTGGCTCTCTGCTCAGTGGGGAGCCTGCTTCCCCCCTCTCTCTCTACCTGCCTCTCTGCCTACTTGTGATCTCTCTCTCTGTTAAATAAATAAAATCTTTAAAAAATAAAATAAATCATCACATTATACACCTTAAAATTCTATAATATATATGTCAATTATCTTAACAAAGCAAGAAAAGAATGCAAAAACAAAACAAAACAAACTTCTTGGTCTCAGAATCACAGCCATATTCTTTCATTACATACTATTTATGGCTACTCTGATGTTACCAGACCAGATCTGAGCAGTTGCAAAAGATATCATAAATTCCAACAGCTTAAAATAGTTACTATTTACCCATTACAGAAAAATTGCATCAACTCCTTATTTAGTAACTCTATATTAATTTAAATGTCATTTTTGTGAGGTTTGATTAATCTATACAATTTTCAATTGTTTAAATTGTTGTAAAACCCAATCATGAAATAAAAAATAATATATAATGCATAAATCATAATTTTCTTTGACATTTTACTTTATTGGTTTGTTTTCTATGCAATTTATATAGGGGAGGGCATTCATCCTTAAATAAATATTTACTGGAGGCCTAGTATGTAACGCAATTTCTATAACAAGAACAAAACAGAAAATGTCTGCGATTCCCTGGAACTTACAATATAAAGGAGGTATTTTCTTAATATTTTAATGGGAATAAGTTGTACAGTGCGTTACTTCCGTAATTTACCTTACCATATCCTTGTTGCAAATTTTGATTGTTTTCAATTTCTGTTATTATAAAGAGTACTGGGTTTGAATGCTTTGATGTTGGAAAACATTTCCAACATCTTACCTTATTTCTCTAGGAAAGCATTACTAGAACTAGAATTACAATTTTAGAGGACTTGGGGAGTTCACAAATGATACTGTTGGTAAATTAACTGTCATAAAAATCTTAGGCAATTATATTTTTATAATAGTGGATAAGTAATAACTCAGTGCTTATCTAGGCCAAGTATATCAACATAAAAATAACTACAGCATTGTTTTAAAAACCATGATTCTAACAGATATGACAAAAAATTTGTTTAGAATCTCTGAAGCCACATTTTGCAATAGGACTTGGATATACAGATGACAGAAAGAAAAATAGAAAGATAGAAAGAACTATGTATGTGTTATATAACTGAGACAAATGATGATGGTCCGAGCACATTAGTTTCTATACTACAGGCTGAGATTCGTTTGCTCAAAAGCCCACTGGTGCCAAATTTAGATGTTTACAAATCCACATATGTTAACAACAGCCCAAACAAGATTTTTAGCCATGTATAGCCTACCTGCTTTGCACAAACCATGAAACCTCAACCCCAAACTGCTAATTACTAGCTTCTGGGGCCATAAAGGCCTCAAGCCACTGCTGTCCTTCAAACTTCTCTGACCCAGAAACTCCCTGCTGTGTTGCTGAGCTGTATCGCCTAGATATTTAAGCTCCCTCTTGGATCCCCAGCAACCTCTCAACAGATTCCCATGGTGAGGGACTTTCCCTGCATACAAACCTGTCAAAGCATCTCCCAAAAACTGAGTACACTATGGCCACCTGCTGGTTATACTTTTTTCCCTCTGATGGGCACCTCAATCTATCAAATCCCTTACTGCGCGCGTGCGTGTGTGTGTATAAAATTATATGTAATAATTCTATATAATTTAACTTGACTATATATGAATACAAATAAAATATTTTTGTATTCAGCAGTTTGAAAACCTAATCTATTTGTAAAGAAACTGTATGATGCAACTCAGACAGCATCACCTATGTCTTCACTAAGAAACCAATGAAAACATTTAGTTTATGTTCTTTTCTTGTATATATTCTCCATTTGGCTTTTAATCACTTCTTTTTAACATAGGATATATGAACGAATAATGACTCATTTTCCAGAATTATTTTTACAGAGCTACAGTTGGAGAATTTGTCATTGCTTACGTCCTTTCTCAAGGCATCATTCCGGTAACATTGATTTCTAAAGAAGGATTTCTTTTTCACCATTATCCTTGGGAAAAATATTTACTGAACAATTTATTAGAGAATAGGAATGACCCTGGAGTGCTGTAGCTTTTCATTCATTTCTCTATCTGAGCACTGGCATTCATGTTTGGTTTTCTGGCTATATTCCATTTGCCATTATCAATGTTCTCTGGTAGGTAGATTATTTTTTGTGTATGATGGTAAATAGGGGAACATTTTATTCTGCTTCCTCTGACAGAATAAAAAACTTTCTTCTAAAGGTCCCAGGGGAAAAAAAAAAAAAAGACCCCTGTATTGAAATTAGGACACTTCCTCAGAGTGAAATTATCCCAGCAATATTTTTTCCATTTCTATGCAGAAGATTTAGTACACTTTAAAATGTATATAATAATGGGAACATATCCTATAAAAATATATCAGCCATTTTTTTAAAATAGTAAATTCCACAAAGTGCATTTTTGACTGTTTTCCATCTACTTTATTAATTCTCACATATTTAAGTATTTCTAGGAATATATGTGAAGAACAAAGCATAATTCTATTTCAGATAATTATCTAAAAATCCAGTATCAGCACTTAGCTATTAAGCAAAAAAAAAAAAAAAAAGAATCCATAACATAATTTATTGCTTAAATCACTATATATTTTATTTACTTTGGTAGGAAAATCAGCAGTAAAAGACAGTTACTGTCCAACCACATTAAAAAAAAAATTTAATGAGTATGTACCCTGGGTCTGTGACTGCTAAGTTAACATGAATTGTGCTAAGGTACATGAATTGTTTGTTGTTGTTTTTTTTCTCTCTTTGCATTTGCAAAATAAAAATCAAACCAAACAACAAGGTCATTTCAATTAGTGTGAATGGATAAAGGGCTTCTGAGAACAGTGGAGGGACAGAAGTCCCATTTAAGAGGATATTTCATCACAGATGTAAGTGATAAAAAGGGTAAGGTTATACAAAGTCTGGGGGAAATAGCATTTTAGGCAAGCAAACTCCTACTACAGTGACTTAAATAAGATAGAAGTTTGTTTCTCTCATGAAAACTCCAAGATGTGTGGTCCAGGCCTTCCTGCGTGGCTCTGTCATCCCCAGGCTCCCAAGATTTTTCCAGCCCTCACCGTTTCATGGCAAGTATAAAGAGTAAAAGCAGAGGACAGCAATCTTTATGGAGATGGCATGAAAGTGATATATATTACCTCTGTTCACATTACATTGGCCTGAATTTGGTCACAATTCAATGAAGAGACTGAGAATATAGTCTGCAGCCACCAAACCTGTTACTGCTACAATTCAGGTGGTTTTATTACAGAATGGAAGCAGGAAGGATGGATGCAGAGATTCTGTTATCAGTCTCTGCACAGGTTCCGACTTGAATACAAACTTGCATTTTTATGGAATATGAAAAAAGCCAGAGATGCTGAAACGGAGTTAGCCTGGAAGGAAAGGAGATGAGGTTGATGAGACAAACAGTGTGTAGATAATTTAGGCCATGTAAATTATGATAAGAAATTTGAATTTCATTCAAAAGTGATGGAGAACTGAAGTGATGGCATGAAAGTGAGAGATACCATTTATCATTTAAGAGTATCAAATTGGCTCAATTATAACAAAGAGATTCTTAGTGGAAAGAATATGAGTAGATGAAGAGCAATTAGAATCTTTAGCCAGACTTCCAGAATAAAGATGAAGATGGTAGTTGTAAGAACGGATTCAATTTGGTTACAATTCGCAGATAGGGCTTACAATACTTCCTAATATATTTTATGCAGAGAATGAAGGAAAGAGAGAGAATCAAGGATAACATCATTGATTTTGGTGTGGGAAATTGGAGACACAGTGATAACATTCATGGAGATGGAAAATATTGTCAATAAACCAGTTTCACTGAAACACAATAGTGGTGAGGAGGCCATATGTTATGTTTTGAGGATGCAGGTTTAAAATGTCTATTAGACTCAAAGCAGTATTGTCCATAAACATTGGATATAGGGATGTGGATAAAGGGAGGATGTTAGTATGTACAGGAATTAGAAGATTATACATAAACAGAGAGAGAGAAGAAAGAAGAGGGTTGAGGACAGAGTCCAGGGGTATGTCAAAATCAGCAATTAGTCAAGTAAGGAAGAGTCATTACTATACTGGTGGAAGGTAATGTACAAAGTGGTACAATGTATAAAGTATTTGAAAATTATGAATTAAAGAGTATGCCTACTGTGGTGGACAGACTCTTAGAGGGCCATCATTTATCTGCATATCCTATTGTTCATGTTTTTGTGTTATCCTTTCCCCTTGAGTGTAAGTGGGGCCTGTCACTTGCTTCTAATCAATAGAATATGGCAGATGATAATATATACGTGACAACATATACATAATAAAATAATTGTTATATAAGATTATAGCTCCCATCTGGCTAGTGCTTTCTCTCGCTTTCTCTCTCTCTCTCTCTCTTTCCATGAAGAAGGAAGTCGTATATTGAGGAACTTCATATGGCAGAGGCTGCTACTGACCTCTAGGACCTGAGGGCATCCTCTAGCCATGAGACAGCACAAATACCTGAAGTGAAGCTCAGTACTATATCTGCAAGGAAATGAATGCTGCTAACAACCATGCAAAGAGGAGAACAGCTCCTGCCCTAGTCAAGCCTCCAGATGAGACTGCAGCCCAGCCTATATTTGACTGCAACCTCAGACTATTTTAAGCAGAGGATTCAGCTTCCATGCCTGAGTTCCTGACTCACCCAAACTCTAACATAATGCATATTTGCCATTTTAAACTACATTCTAACCTTGAGTGATATTGTCATACTGTAATAGAAAAATTAAAAACAGACTATGGATGTAGAAGGCTATTGCTAAATTAGATTCACACAATAAGGAAAGATAATGCAAATCTGAGAGAGATTAATTGGCAATTGAAAGCCTGCTGTGAAAGCCAAACTGTCTCACTGACAGCACACAAGGAGCCTGTCTTGAGGAGGAAGGCAGAGAAAACTGAGTGTCAGAGCAAATAGCTATTCATCAAGAAATATGAGCTCCAAAATGTTTAAATGCTAACCAAAGCAGATACACTGCACCAAAGTCGGAGTTTTGCTTTAGGAAGAACAGGACTCTGACAAGTGGATGGAGATATCTGAGTCCATAAGCCAAAATTCTTGAATTCTGAATCTGCCAAATAAGTCTAACATTCCCTGATAAGAACAAGCATTCCTTCTTCTCTTGAACGTGAGGTAAATGATTTGGAGCACTGTCTCAAGAAAGAAGATTTAGCACCTATCTATAAACCAGGGGATAATCCAAATTTGCTGCTATGATAGTTCCATGAAACATAGAGAAAACGATGGTCCCCACAGCACGGAAAGTCAAAGTGCCAGAAATTCTGTGGTAGCTGGTAATTATGGGATTAAAGGTGACAATAAAGTGAGCATACTGGAATGGATATAATAATTAAGATACAAAAACCCAGCAGATGATTATGTTTCAAGAAAGGACCAGAAGAGACATCACGTTCAAAAGCCATAAGTGATGTCTGGCAAGTGAAGCGCCAGCACCAGTAAGAAGTTCAGGTTGTTCTGTGAGCAAAAAGCTGGCACAATCTCCAAGTGAGAAGGTTAAAGTCAATACTGGCATCACCTCAGTGATTCCTTTTCTCTGGAATCTGGTCACTCAAATCCTGTGTGGCTTTAGTAGCCCACAATGACTCTAAAATTCCATTTGTTGCTGTTGCATGATTCTGTTTCTCAGTGGGAAGGTTAGTCTGATACAATGTTCCTGTACAGTCAGTAAAAAGAGTTCTTGACTGATTAATCTCATTTCTGTTATTTCATTTTACAGTGGAAATAAAAACATACACATTTAACTAAGTGCAAGGTTAACTCTAGAACTCAAATGCCAGTCATTCTCTTCTAACTTATAGGTTCTTATTTTACATGATTTATCTTATGCCATAAATTGTAACCAATTATTTTTTTTGTTTTCGACAGTTAATGTTTGTTCAGCCTCTCTGGCCTTCTTTCCTGTCTTTTCTCCTTCCTGAAGTGAATATATTTCTGTAATTGAGAGTTTACTTCAATATGTGCTTATTTGAAAACATCATTATTTCAGTGTTATTCTCCAAAAAAATAGTTTAACTGGGTATAGCAGTTTTATATTGATTTTTTCCCCACCATTTTGAACATATGATTTCAGTCTTCTGGATCCTATTTTCTTTTGAGAAGTCCTTTGCCAGTCTAATTATGACTCTATGTTCAGTCATCTACATGGTTTTCTCTGATGGTTTGTTGTGCTCCTCTTTATCTTTGTTTTTCTACAGTTTTGTGCAAGACTTTTAGATATATCTCTCTCCCAATCATCTCTCTTTCCTGTATTGTGTTTTCTAATTTGGATGTTTTGTGTTCATTGATCCTTGCAATATTTTTATGTGTAACCCCTTCTACATGTTCCCTTGCCTACCCATTATCCTCTTCTCCATTCTTTCCATTCTGGTTCCACAACTAGAACTTAACTCTATTTTGAATATTTCAGCGGTTTTCATGTTTTTTTTTTTTGTTTCTTTTTAATCTGCTTATTTTTACTTAACTTCGAATTTTAGTTCAGTTAATCTCTCTTCATCTGTGTTTAGTACATTTATTGTGTACACAGTATTTACTCTTTATCTTTTCCTATTTGGGGCATTAGGTAGTTTTTGACTTAAAATTTTAGGTATTAATTTCTAGAAAATATATTTATTACTTCAAATAATATACTTGCTAATGTTTGATATGTAATTTCTTTTGTTCCTTTAATCATGCTTCTTTTATGTTACAGCCGATAATTTTGATACATGCAGCCTTTGTGAAATTCCTTTTCAGTTTTTTTTTTTTCTGCTGAATTTTGCTCATGCAAGCTGATTCCCTTTTGTGTTTTATAAATTTTGGTTTTCTTGGGGTTTTGGGTTTTTTTGTTTGTTTGTTTTATAAATTTTGATTTGGGACTTATATTCCACAGAACCTTGTGTAGGGACACTCTGAGATATTCTTTATTTTTTTATTTACTTCATTGACATACAGGTTTCAGAATTCAAGTATCATCACTATGGTCCATCAATTATCAGTTTTTAATTTTTCATTGTTTCCTGTCTGATTTTTAATAGCTGAATGTGGTAAATTTGTTCAGCCAGGAGGTCCTCAATCAGTCCAGCCTCCATGAGGTTTCCAGGGCCCTAGTAGTCATTTGAGATTGGTCTAAGACTCCCTCTACCCCTCATTTGGTGGTGTCTTTCATTTAATCTCCCACTATTTGCTTTATTCACAGCCTTTAACTCTTATCTTTTATATAAGGAGTTTATAGGCCATATCTTAGGTTGCAAAGATCTACCAAGACCCTTCTTGAGAAATAGGAGACCCTTAAGTTCTCTCACAGTTTTCTGATTTTATCTTTCTCCTTGTTTTTGGGTCTTGGATATATTCCACATTTTTCATATGAAAGATATCCATTACTAGATGCAAGATATCCATTTACAATTTTGGAATTCAGAATTTTAAAATATACTTTACTAAAACTTTTTTTCTATAAATTTAACCTTCCATACTAATGAAAACTTAATTTCTCACCCAATGCCATTGTTTCTCAGGGGCTCTATACTTAGCATTCCATATAGGGTCTTCCCAAGTCATAAATACTTCTCCAGTCTTTCTTAGTATGTGTCTTTCCCAGGGCATGCACATGACATTCTAAACACTGTAGTATACATAGTCGCTTTCACTTTTAAATACCCTAATTTCCCAAAGACACTACTGCTCCAGATAGATTCGTCCCTCAGGCTTTAGCCAAATTCCTGTATGTATGTCTCAAATGTATTCTTTTGCTTCAGACAGTTATAAGCTTTTGCTCAACTATCATATTTTCAGGCAATGCCCACCTCTTCCCTGTGAAGAATGAGTTCTAAGTTAGGTATATCAGAGATGAACAGCTCGCATCAATCCTTTGAGTAGCTCCCAGAAAACTTAGAATAGATGAACCCCAAAATTTGCAAATAACATCTGCCCTTATCCATTTAAAACTAGGTTCCAGGGTTCCACACTGGGAATGTGGCATGCTATCTTCAAGACAGTTGGTGAGCCGGGGATGGAGTGGGAAAGGGTAAATAAAAATACCAAAAAACTTTCCTACCATTTTCACATTGCTTTTTATTGATTCGGTGTCCACTTCATCACTGTAAACCTGTGACTGTTTTCTGTGATTCTGACAAAGTTGGTTCTGACAGTTTCTGCCTGTTTTTCAATGTTATTTTTCAGTGTTACTGTGGAAAAGCAAGAATTTGGAGCTTCCTGTTGCACCATTTTATAGACCTAGACTGTTTGCGTTCAAATGCAGTGAATGCAAATTGTTTATTATTTGGCAACATCAATTAAAAATATCAGGGTCAACAGGTTTTTTTCCACCCGCTATAGCAATTTTCTCACCACTTTTTTAGGCTCCAATAATGGATCACTATTTTTCTAACAGTTTTTGTGCTGCTTTTCTAGTATCTGCCAATAATAGCTCAGCCCCAAAGCCAATTCCATGTGTTTTAGGTTTTTCTTATGGTAGCATTCTAATTACGATCTCTCTCTCTCTTTTTTTTTTCTTTTTTTGGTCAGTTAGCATTTACTGCACACACACACAAAGTCTCAAAGTTTAGTGGCTTAAAAGAAGCATTTAATCCCAATGCTGTAAGATGGCAGTTTGCATTGCACACAGGTGAAGAATTCACCTCACCTGGGCTCCCTCCCATACTGGCGGCGAACTGCTCGCAGGTTTGCCATGGACTCAGCAAGGAGAGGCTGCATCAACCCTTCATCATTTCTTAGCATCTCACAGGCTTCCCTGGGCTTGATCCCATGGTTGCTGTGTTCCAGGAGCACAAGTACAGGCTGTAAAGCCACTTTCATTCTGGGCTTGGAACTCATGCACTGGCTCTTTTGTTCCATTCTATCAATTAATGGCGAGGAATGGATAAACTACCTACCTCTTGAGTGGGGATGCACAGTTGGTAGCCTATTGGAAACCTACCAGATTTGCGTAGACTTCCTTCTCTTTTCTTAGTTTCTCTCCTTTGGGTGGCTACCATTGCTTCATTTTTAATTTTAATGATATTTATTATTTTCTCCATTGGTAATCAGCATTGTACCTTCTTCACTCTAGTTCTAGTTTCATTTCTTTTCCAGGAATTTTTTTTAATTGTCCTAATTATAGAATTAGCTCTAATGGCAATTTTGATAGAAAATATACACTAATGTAAGAGATACATTCTCATATCCCGAATATTTCATAAATTTTAACTTATATAATAGGTCTATTACTAGATTCTCCCTTAAAAAGTCCATAGACCCTTAAAATACTGAAAACCACAATTGCATTGATCATGCTTCTTTCTGTCAAAAATTCTTTTGCTCCATTGTTCTGTATAACGATCTCATCACTGCTTTCCAATCTTTTCTCTTTACTTTAACACATATTAGCAAATTACCTTATTGTGTAACTATGGGGTTGTTTGGTTTAGTAATTATCACTAAAATTATTTGTGAAATTGTGTGTGTGTGCATGCTCGTGTGTGTGTGCGTGTGTGTGTGTGTGCATATTAGGTTGCTTTCATAAATAATGGACTAAAGTAATTGAGATCACTAATTGTATCAAAGCTTTTGAAGCTTTGGCAACAGAATAAATTACTATTTACAATGTTTTATACTCATGATAATTTTTCAAACAATGCCATTTTCTGAAAATGGCAACTATATGGACACAGAAAATATTCACCAATGACAGTGTATACACCATGCTTTTTTGATGCCTATAGAGGTCTGCATAAAGCTTTTAGAAAAAAAAAAATGCCGAAGCTGTATTATTAGCTACCCTTTTGTCCTTATCCACTGCATTAGTGTTAGAACATAGTATTATTCTTTTTATCATCTGTAATGCAAATATAAAAAAATAAGATCTGGATATCGGTGCCTATACTATTCAAATCCTACTAAAAAAGTAAATAGTAGAATATTTTACTTGGTTGAATTGTTTGTATGAATTCATATATTTAGATGACTCTAAATAGTATAAGAATCTAAAGAGGCAATCTAAAGGGCAAAATACTAATCAAAATAAATTGCTAATTCTTTCTTATTAATTTATAAACTCATTTCTGATAGAATAAGTTCACTTAATTCAGTTAACATACAGTGGAAATCCATATGTAAGAATAAAATTGGTCTTTAGGTTAAGATACATAATAAGTATGTGAGTTGTTAGCGTTTAATTTTTTAAAAAAATAACAAATGTAAAACCTAATACAAAATAAAGCCTGATAATTACTTGAACTTTTCATTAAATGAAGACAATTATCATATGGTTTCACTAATATGTGGAATATAAGGAATAGCACAGAGGACCATAGGGTAAGGGAGGGAAAATTAAATGGGAAGAAATTAAAAAGGGAGACAAACCATGAGAAACTTTGGACTCCAGGGAACAAATATAGGGTTCCAGAAGGGAGAAGGGTGGGGGGATGGGGTAACTGGGTGATGGGCATTAAGGAGGGCATGTGATCTGATAAGCACTGGGTGTTATACACAACTAATGAATCATTGAACACTACATCAAAAACTAACTGATGTACTATATGTTGGCTAACTGAACTTAATAAAAATAATAAATAAATAAATAAATAAATAAATAAATAGAAAATATTGACAAATAATACAGAAAACTGAAGTAACACAGGTCATGAAATTTCAACTGCCTAAAGTCAATAATTGTTAAAACTGTTTTTTCTGGTACATTATTTACATGATTAATATAAACATAATATAAGCATAGACAAATATTTTATCAATTACATAATATTCATCCAATTAATGTCCTGTATTTTTAGATAGCATATAATTACTAATGTCATAATATTTTATAACAATTTCAAAGGGTAATATTATCATATCTGAGCTCTGATCAGCCCTGTCTTTTCTGTTGCACATGGCTTTTTCTGTTTGCTCCAAAAGATTACATTAAAATAAGTCTATGTGTCAGTCAGGGAAAGACAAATGCCATATGATTTCACCCATATGTGGAATTTAAGAAATGAAACAGAAGAAGAAAGGAATTAAAGAGAGAAACCAAAAACAGACTCTTAATTATAATCTGAGAAAAGTTACCAGAAGGGAGTAGGTGGGGGAGATGAGTGAAATAGGTGATGGGGATTAAGAGTACATTTACCCGGGTGCCTGGGTGGCTCAGTCACTTAAGTGTCTGCCTTTGGCTCAGGTCGTGCTCATGGGGTCTTGAATCTGGTCCCACATCAGGTTTCCTGCTCTACAGGGAGCCTGCTTCTCTCTCTGCCTTTCCCTCTCCCCCCCCCCCCCGCCCTCTGTCTCTCACGAATAAATAAGTAAGCTAAAAAAAAAAAAAAAGAGAGAACTCTTACCTGATGAGCACTGAGTAATGTATAGAATGTATAGAATTGCTGAAATCATTATATTGCATACCTGAAACTAAATTAACACTGTATGTTAACTATACCGGCATCAAAATAAAAAATAAATAAAATGAGTGTCTCTGTGAATATGTGACAAAGACTTACTTCTGAATGTTTTCCAAGATAGAAATGTAAAATAAAATGACTATGATTGATCTAAATAAAAAATAAAATTACTACTA
>CM052810.1:38699353-38735533 GCA_028533885.1 Nasua narica
TTAAGAGGATTAATCTGAATTCTAATCTAAATTCTTAGGCTAACAGTTCATAGATCTCCAATTCTTTTGACTCAGTTTTGAATTTTATTAGTTTCCTTTGGTGGGGTCATTTTTACCTGATTTTTTCATAATCCATTTATACTTGTATTACTATCTATTCATTAACTTAAGTGGTCTCCTCTTCCAGGATTTTCAAGTTCACTTTGGCAGGGAAAGACTTTCACTGGTCAGCTCATCTTGGGGTACTGGACAGGTCAGCTGGTAGTGTCTGTGGGCAGGTGAGGCTTGCTACTGGTATCTCTAGTTGCGCAAGACTAATACTTGCACTCTAAATTTGGGGGGTAGGTAGTACCAGCTGGGCTCCACAGTTGGGAGAGGCTGCTGGCTGTGTTCTGTAGTCAAGGGCAGCCAGTAGCTGGGCTTTGAAATAACTTGTGGTCAAGAAGAGTCACAGGCTATATTACCTGACGGGATGGTGACACTGGTTGGAATCTATCACTGGGCAGGCCTTGCGGGCTGTGCTCTGCCTTTACTCCTGATTTATCAGGAGATTTATCAGGAGTCTCAGGTGATGCTCCTCAACCTGATGGTGCTGCTAGCTGGACTCTGTGTTCAGGTGGGGCCATAGAGCAGCCTATACAGTGGGACAGAGTCTCAAGCCTTGCCCTAAGACCATGTGTGGTCTTGGGTTATGCCCTGAAATTGGGAAAGGCTATAGCTGGGTTTTGAGATCGAGTCAGCCATCGCTGGGCTATGCTGTTGGGCGTGGTTGCTAGCAAGGCTCTATGATCAGACATGGCCCCGAGCTTTACCCCACAGCTGTGTAGGGCTGGAGACAGTGCTTCATATTTGGACTGGTTGGCTATCCTGGCTCCTGGATCAGGTAGGGCCACAGGCAATGGTCCACGACTGTACTGAGTCCCTGGCTGGGCTCCATGCCTAGGTGATATCACATGCCGTTCAGTAATCAGGTAGGGCCCTAGGCTCAGGTCTGCCAATGGGCGGGGGTTGTTTGCTTAGGGTCCTGGTTCAGGCTCATGTTTTATGCGGGGCCAGAGGCTATATTCAACTGTTGAGCAAGCCTGTTTGCTTGGCTCCCTCCCTGCAGGAGCCACAGAGTATGCTCTGAGGGTGCTGGACACATGTGGTCACACCTCCGGGAGGGTGGTCTGAATGCTGTGCTCAGCAGATGGGCAAGACGGCGAATTGCTCCCCTGCCCGAGCAGGCCACAGGATATGCTCTGAAGCTGCTGCCACCTCATTCTAATTTCACTTAATTATAATTTCATGGAAAAATCAGTGTAGGGCATGGATTATCTTAACTAGGCAATAAGAATACTGTGGTCCACATTTCTCAAATCACTGGACTACCGTTTCCCTGTATCCATCACATCTAGTGATAATAATGATCTGGATTATTTTCATGGCTTGACCAATTTAGGGGTCATGGAAAAACCAATGTTTTGGTTCCCCAAAGCACCAAACCCAAGACTTTGCTATATATTAAGTTAGGAAATGAGTTGCATTGCTTAAAAAACAAAACGAAACAAAAAAAACAAAATAAAAACTATAAAATATTTTCAAGAAACAAAGTCATTTGCCTCAGACACAGTGAAAAACAAAATAAAATAAAACACCTATTTTAAAAGTTTTCAACAGAGCACCTGGGTGGCTCAATCAGTTAAGCATCTGCCTTCGGCTCATATCATGATCCCAGGGTTCTGGGATCAAGCCCTACATCAGGCTCCTTGCTCAGGGAGAAGCCTGCTTCTCCCTCTCCCTCTGCCTGCCACTCCCTCTGCTTGTACTTATGCTCTCTCTCTCTCTCTCTTTCAAATAAATAAATAAATAAATAAATAAATAAATAAATAAATAAATAAATAAAATCTTTTAAAAAAAAAGTTTTCAAAACATTGAGCCATGAGCCAAGGCATTACCCATTTTAAATTTCTTGGCACTGTTTCCTTTAAACCATGGTATCTGTGAATGTAACAAATTCTTCTGATTCCATCTCCACTATCTACATTCTTAACTTCCAGCCCTAGCAAGGATCAGGGATGTGAATTCTATGGCACACTGCTTGCTTATAAGATAGAGTTGCTATCTGATGCTAACTGGATCAACTTTCTGACTATTCAATACATAGACTCATTCCCTAGACAACTGCACGTTTAGGAGACAAAGAGACATTTATAGTTTGCTAGAATTTTACCAAGTTACTCTCACTCTGAGACAAATGATAATTAGCTACCTTATTTAAGATCAAATTTTTTTCACATCAACAGGGTACATTTTGCTAATCTGCCTAGTAACAAGCATTGAACTTAACATTGATCAGATATCTAGTTTACATGGGAGCATTTTAAAATAATATGCTTTGTTGCATGTATATTTTACCTAGAAACACATTTCTATTTCTTAAAAAAAGTGGCTGCCAAGTATGATTTACATTAGAATCCCATATACTTCATAGTCTCAGGAGTTCTAGAATGTGCTGTTAAAACATGTCTTTAAGTTTAGCAAAGCATATCTTTTAAAATGTCAAACATTTGCTAAACTTAACTGAAAGCAATTTAGTAGTCCTTGGGTACTGCTTGCTTTTGAATAAAAGTTGCATTGAAAGAAGCCAGTAATAGATAGTAATATCTGAAAATGCTTTCTACTTATAAAGTTGAAAATGAGTTAAACAGCTTTATTTTTTTCTTACCATAACCTTTAGGATTCAGGGGAAATGCAAGTTTTTTTTTTACCGAATTCTGCCAATTGACATAATTTATGAACAGAAAGGAAACAAGATGCAAGTTAATACTTTAAAAGGATAGCTCAAAATGCATAATTTTCCCAAGGCAATAAGACAGGGCAAACTGAAATTCAAATGACTCTTATTCAAAAATTCTCTCCCTTCCACTGTTGTCTGGTAGAATCCTTGATTAATTTTGACGTATATCAACAAAGAAACATTATAGTTGATCTCGTAAAAACTTTTACAAATTGGTCTCCAATAAGGGCAATACGAATACATAGAAAAAGTTTTACCCACCTACCAATGTTTCTCCAAATGTCGACTGGTTTGATTAATTTCATGAGTATCTTGAAAGGATCTTTCCTAGTTAGGAAAAACAAAAAAACAAAAATCCTCAATGTGTAATCATTTGTTTTGTGAACATTTTTTCTCATGTTGATTTCTAATGTTTACAGATAAACAAATACCTAATAACAAACTTAGAAGACTGTAGGTGACTAAATAATACATGGTCCAAATATGCTTAATCTACTGTCTGGCACAGAGTTAGCAATATATATATGTTAGCTCTTTTAATAGTCTCTTATGATTGAAAGTGGAAAAATAATAAAGTTAGTCCTCTGTACAAGTTTAACTCCATTTTTTAAGCATCTCAGTGAATGACATAATAATTATGGCTCATTAATTTTAGATGTTTTGGTAAATTGTAAATTCATTGACTTCTATAGGATGAAAAATATATGTTGGCAGATCCTACAGAGAGATTAAGTATAGCAGAATTTAATAAGGGTCAATTCTGTGAATACCAAATTATACTATGTATTTAAATTAAATAGACCATAAAGTTTTCACCAGGTAAGTGCAGCGGCACTTTTCAATTTTTTTATATGCTCCCATTGAATTCTCTATCACCAGTCAGATGTTTTTGACAAGGACCTTTCTTCCAGTTGCTCTATCTTATCTCTAAAATTTTTCTAAGGTTAACCATAGTTCTAGGGTTTGGAGCTAAAATTTACAAGTTTTTTCATTATTGACTGAAATACCGAACTCCCTTTTATCTCACAAATGTTCTATTTGACTTTGGCAAATTATTTAAAATCCCTCAGGCTGTAAAACTTGGGCTTAGAGCAGGAAGCCCTTACTTGTTCCACTTCTAAAATTCCAGGTTTTGCTCAATACGAAGACTCTCTATGTTTACATATTCAAATGGGTGTGACTGTGACAATTCCAAGACTAATCCTGGCCATGAGTGACTCTAGCTGCAAGGGCCTAAACTCTTTTCTGACATTATGTGTATGAGATTAGGTAGGTCATAATTAAACCATTTCCTTCTAAAGAATAAAAAGTATGCCTGACATTCTTAAGATGAGTCTGAAAAATGTTATTTACATGTTTTCTGCCCTTTTAGAGTAAAGGGAGATTAAGACACAACCTAGCATCACATTATTACAGTTGTAATTCTTAAATCCTTCTTAATAATAATGATAATAAAACTACTCCTTCGCTCATCCTTTGCTGTGTGCTAAGCATAGGGCTTTCCATGTTAGCTCAGTTAATCCCATAGGCCACACAGACTGCTAGCATTTGCTGAGGATTTAAGATAAGGTAACCACAGGAATAGTTCTTTAGAGCATTTATTTCTGACAATCACCCAGGAGATAGGTGCTAGGGAACTATTAACATACATAGAGTTTCTTATCCTGGTGAACAAGAGAAATGAAATGTACATTTAAGACGGAATTTTCAAAATTTGGGACACCAACCACAGAGCATTAACAAACCTACTGAAGATAACACACCAGGTGATTTTGACTCTGATAAGGAATTATATATTTCTAGTAATAACAAATCAAAACTATTCAAAGGAAATAAAAGAGTTTACAATGACTAAACAAACATTCAGAACACTTTTTTAACTATTGGTTTTCTCTGATTTTTTAAAAATCATGGATGGATCCCTTGCATACTGCCGAAATCATTAAATTTCAAATACAAAAACACAGAGACTCAGAAAAAGGATGGAAATTAGTTTAACTATTAATATCACATATTCACGGATGGTTATTATTTATTAGTAATTTATTAGCATCTTTCAGTATATATATATATATATAGTGATATATATACAATGTATCATATATAAATGTGATAAATATATATAGACTTGGGGCGCCTGGGTGGCTCAGTGGGTTAAAGCCTCTACCTTCGGCTAGGGTCCTGATCTCAGGGTCCTGGGATCTAGCCCCACATCAGGCTCTCTGCTCAACAGGGAGCCTGCTTCCCCTTCTCTTTCAGCCTGCCTCTCTGTCTACTTGTGATCTCTCTCTCTCTCTCTGTCAAATAAATAGGTAAAATCTAAAAAATATATATATATATATATATATATATATATATATATATATAGACTGGAATGTACTTAATGATTTGCTTTCAGATGTAAATTTCAAGTTGTTTTGTTTTGTCAAATAGCCATTCAGTTGTCCCAGTGCTATAATTTTAAAAATATTCTGTGTTCTGCGATCAGCTTTGCCATTTTTATGCAACAGAAAAATGGCATTTTTAGAAACTAAGTTCTGTTTATGAACTTCATATTCTTTTATCCTCAGAGAAGTGTTTTACATAGAACAAAAAACAAAGCAATGTATGAGAAACAGAGAAACAGAAGAAAAACAAAATGCTCAATATTCCAATTCCCTAATTTTTCTGAAAATACTTTAGTATGCCTCACTTAAAACCCAAATATTCTTCTTTGCTTGACAATTCTATCTTTGATTCAGTTTTAATAAACATCATCCCCAGACCATGCAAGACAGGCTACTGTCTACTTAGGTATGTAAGGCCAATGACAGAGCTATTCTAAAATATCAGTGCATCGCCAAAACTTCCATTTTCTTCTGGGCAAGCCGACCCAACCTGGGTCTTCCACTTCTGTGGACCTCAGAGTGAGGACTGTCTCCTTCTTCAGTCTATTTTGGTAACATCTGTGCTCATGAAAAATTAATAAACAAAATAATTTCAGCTTTTTCTTTTAATTCA
The DNA here is from genome assembly GCA_028533885.1 of Nasua narica. Taxonomy (NCBI): domain Eukaryota; kingdom Metazoa; phylum Chordata; class Mammalia; order Carnivora; family Procyonidae; genus Nasua; species Nasua narica. Next base: position 38,705,133 of record CM052810.1, read on the forward strand.
TCTTATTGCATTTAAGCAGTTGAATGTAATAAAAAAATGCAATTGGAATGTTACTGAGGACTTTTTGTTTATACTGCAATTTTTATAAATTCCTATTTAATTCTTTTTAATAGTTTAATTTGCCCAATTCTATTGCAGAAATCATAGTAAAAATAAATGAAAGTTTGTGAAACGGTATAATTTTTCTTTAATATTGTATCTTCCAAAGAGATTAGCAGAAATGAAATTACTAGAAGTATATGAATGTATGAAAATGCATAGTGCGTATTGCAATTTAGCTTCCAAATGAAAATGAACACATAATGCCATCAGAATTACGGACAGTCTTATAGACAAAACTCTACTAAGTTGTGGGTTTGTGTTTCATTCATTATTCATTTACAATTCACTACTGAGCACCTGCCATGGGCCAGTCACTGTTCTGAGTTCTCTTGGGTTACTTTAATGGGCTTTTCTACCTCTAGGTGTGTAAGCTCCGGGTGTGACCTTTGTTTTTGAATTTTCTGCTCAGATTGGTTGCTCAGTTTCCTACTGGATGTGTTTTGATTGTGTGGGTGTTTTATTTACATTTCTTTCTCATTAAAAAGTCATAGTTTGTTAATTAATCACCATAAAAGTATATAACGCAAAACAAGAAAGTCTCTAGTAGTAGTTCAGAAAGATCACCGGGCTTTATTCGGATGCTTTTCAATATTTTAAAACACATTTTATATAGTGAACATACATATATAAGTTACTATATAAAATTATGTCTACTAATATATATTGGAGCACTTACTGAGGAGCAAGTGTAGCTATATGCATAAATATCTCATTTAATCCTTACACCCATGTGGTATACAGTTTTATTTGTCCATAAGCTACTCTTTATCCTGATCCAACTGTATAGGCTCAAAATGCATTTTCTTCATTCTTTCTTCCACCCCCATCCCACTGAGTCTCATTTAGTTTTTCTCAAAAAAGAAGTAGTCTGGGTCTTTCTCACATTCTTCTTCCAATCCATAGTCACTGTACTCATTTTACCTACTACCTCTTTCAAGACCTTACTGATAAATTTTTGAGAATCTTCTCCCACTCTATTCGCTAGCCCAACTCCAGAAAAGTCAAGATTTGCATATCAAAAAACTTAAAATTTTAAAAGTATTTTTACCCTTAGGAGTACCAAAAATTTGCTTTGGGAGCCAAATACTAGAATTGTATTTGTCAAATATCAAGTAGACAGATTTTTCCCCTTTGAATTTCTGCTATAAGTTATCCTAGTTACATTTGGGTAATCTGAATGACTTTGATTCTTTTAAAAAAATATATTTATTTATTTGAGAGAGAGTGGGAGAGAGAACGAGAGAGAGCACAAGCAGGGGTGAGGAGCAGAGGGAGAACCAGACTTCCTGCTGAGCAGGGACCTGATGCAGGGCGTGATCCCAGAACTACAGGATCATGACCTGAGCAGAAAGCAGACACTTAAATGACCGAGCCCCATGACTTTGATTCTTATTGAAAATTAAAACATAAAAAAGTATAAAAGAGGACAATCACAAAGAAGAATATCTCAAGATACCTGACCATATATATTTACCAACGGGAATATAAAATATTTAGAGTAAATATTAGTCATATGTCTGTCCTATTTACTACCTGTATTTTAATTTCTCTTATAACTTCATTTTTAATGTTTTTAAATTAAAAACAATATGTTTAGTTAACAGCCTTTTTTTAATGCAGTTTTCTCTTTGTGGTTTTGCTGTGGTATCTATATCAGTTATTGCCCTCGATGTTATGACCTGACTCTGTGTCAACTCATGTAAACTTTGACTTAAAAAGTATTCTATAAAATTTGAGTATTTCACATAAGTCAATATACTATAGCACAGTAATTTTGAATTTTTTTTCGAAATTTTGGTAGGACTCACAGTGAGGGACGTATTGCAACATGCACTGAACCTAAGAAGTTATGTATATAGGAAGTATATCCACAGACGATAGCCAAAAAAAGTCTGTTTATTTGACTTGTTTGCTTGTTTATTTATTTATTTGAGAGAGAGAGAGCACAAGAGGGGGGTGGGAAGGAAGAGAAAGAGAAAATCGCTCAAACAGACTCCCTGCCAAGCACGGAGTCAGTGCAGGGTGCGGGGCTCTATTCCACGACGCCAAGACCACAACCTGAGCCAAAACCTGAACCAGGAGCAGCTACTCAACCAATTGAGCCACCCAGGTGCCCTTGAAAGTCTATCTGTTTTTAACCTTCTACTTTGCATAGAGCCTCACTTCACCTCCATCCTTCTCCTTTATCATAAAGTATACTTCTTTCTTCTTCACAACTGGAGGAGTTTATGTAGTCAGCAATCAATAATGTTTACTGCATACCATACACCCAAAAATGGAAATGATGCCGAGTGACACCTGGATCTCAGAATAAAAATCAAAGGTAGAAGTACCAGCAAGTTAGCTTTTTCTGGTTTCTTGTACATGAGCCACAAGCAAATTAATAATTTTAACTAAATGAGCTACATAATTAAGCCCATCTATCAAACAGAAATATTACTATTGTGTGGGTCATATTATAAGGACCATATTAAAAATAATACAATCATCAAGGAATTTCATCTTACCTAGGACAACCGGTCCCCATACTCTCTTTTGGAAAAAAAAAAAAAGTGTTTTCTTTCCTAAACCATATATGATTGCTAGGAATTTTAAGAAACTGACTTGCTTAGCAATTCTGTATCTTTTTAGGCAGTCTGCTTTGTTTTCCTATATGCTGACTTTATTCTTAACAAGGCTTTTTCTTATTACCTAAGATGGTGGATAGGCACACCAGTCCCTTCTAAAGGGTTCAAATAAGGTTTTATTTTGGCAAAGGCCCATTCTTGGACAATGACTGCATCCAGGAGATGGAGTATTATGATTCAACGGTGGCATTTACGTCATATATGAAGGCAAGGATGTGTAACTGACCACCACACCAGCTCCCCTACACAAAACAAAAATCATGACAGGAAAGAAAAAATTAAATTAAAAAATATTCAATATTATCTCTCCTATTAAAAGCAGATGATGGCAGTGTTTCTAATTAAGGGGAAGCTATAACATAGGTGGGATGACCTAGCAATCTATGAGAACAAATATCGACCATCTGGATTCAGAGGCCCTTTGCACCCTCCAAAGTTATCGGTGAGGTCAAACTTAATACACTGTGAGCCATCTTTTGGGGGTAATGGAACTGTTCTAAATTTTGATTGCATGATGGTTGTTCTATTCTTTACATTTACTAAAACTGTAGAATTTTATCCAACAAAGGGACAAATATTAAGATATGTAAATTATCTTCATTAAATCTGTTAAAATAAAGCGCAATTTTAAAAAAATGTATCTCCATATCCCAGCTTCATCACTGACTCATGACTTGCATTTACACCAACCCCCAGTGATTTCTGCTTAGATTTTAGTTTTTTCTTCTGAACATTCATTTCAGTTCTCCTCCAGTCAGACATTTCCATTAGTCAAGAATTGTGGGTTGGTTGGCCTTTCCAGTAGATTGATCTCTCTTGAATTATGCATCAGAGGATTTTCTTAATATTGCTAGAATATCTATGGTGACCTTTTATATATTGTAGAATGGATATAGGATATTTTTATATTTTGCATTTTTGATTATTTTAATTAATTTGTCCAGAGGGGGAAAACTAAAGCCACAGATTCAGACTAGTGTTTTGATTTATAATTCCAATATCCTTTTATTCCATATTTCACAAAGGTCTGTGCGCAAAGGTATCTGTCACTGGATTTGATACTTGTATTAGCTGGCTAGGGTTGCTATAACGAAGTGGCACTATTTAAGTAGCTAAAGCAATAGAAATTTATTTCCTCAAAGTGTTGGAGGCTAGAAACCCAAGATCAAGGTGTCAGTGGGGTTGTTTTGTCCTTAGGGCCACAAGGGAAGGATCCGCTGCAGGCCTTTCTCCTTAGCTTAAAGCAAGCTTCCCCATTTGCCTTCACATTGTCTTCACTCTGTAGGTGTTTTGTGTCCAAATGTTCTCTTTTATAAGGTCACCAGTCACATTTAATTAGGGCCCCCCTAACGACCTCGTTTTTAACTTAATTACTTCTTTGAAGATCCATCTCCAAGTATAGTCATATTCTGAGGTACTGGGATTAGGACTTAAACATTTGAATTTCTAAAAAGACACACTTTTCCTCTTAACAATACATTCAACTTAGTGTGTGTGTGTATATATATATATACATATATATATATATATAATTTATGTATATAATTTATATATATATATATATAATCAATGATTTTATGTATCATAAATATTAGGCTGGAATACAGATGTGCCAGCAACATAGTAAGAAAACCTACTTAATGGGAAAGTTCTATTTCTAACCAAATAGATTATTTTGATTATCAGCAGAAGCTCCTATACCAATATCATATTTTGCTTTAAATATGACCATTTTGGTGTCTTCTTCATTAAAGTATATCTTCCAAAATAAGTATTAAATTATAAGCATTTAATATACAATATGAAAAAGACAAATGTAGATTTATATTCATTTTGGTGAGTTTAGCCATTTTGGAGATATGAGGGAAAATCATAAGCCAAAGAGAGAAAATCATAAAAAAGGAATTAATATTACAGCATGCAAGTGATATGCCATAACTATTTTAAGTTTTAAATCTAACATCGTGATGTTTATTGACATTGCAAGGACCAGCTGTGAAAAGAACATGAACTTGTACTCAGCTTTTATTCCTCATTGCAAGCTGCTGCCTCTGCTGTCAGATTTTCCACCTTAACTGAGATCTATGGTGCGTAGCTCTTACTGATACCTAAGAGCATTTCCAAAGTAACCATGAAAACACAATCACCAAAAACAACTGGCATCCCAATTGCAGGAGACTGTGTGTATACGAGGACCTGTTCTAAGTACTCATGCCCCTTTTAATGAGCAATTTCCTCTGATGATTTTAAAATAAACAACAAATTTATCAGTAAAGCTGAAGCAGATAATATCATTACAGAGAGATAAAGTTAGTGATTTTACTACCATGTCAACATTTATCAATTCATCAGGAGGTCTTTAATGGGGTTTTAGAAAAGAAGCACATTTTCACTAGATCCTATTAATTTAAAATGACCAGCAGCATATACTGCAAAGATAAAATGCTAATGTTCAAAAAAGGAGAAATTTTATTTTTAAGTTAAATTTCCTGAATTTTTCTGAAGCATATTATAAAATCTATTACCTTTGGGTATGCAGTTATACTTGGTTGCTTCAGTCACCAGGAATTCATCAGCATTATAGACAGTTATAAAATAGGAAGAGGAAGCAGAATCATCAGTCACTGGGCTACTGCATAAGAATACAACTTTAACAGAGACTCTGGATGTGTGTGTATATATACATATACTGTATATATTCTATATGTACACTTGTATATATCTCACATCAGGAATTATATAATCTCCTCTGCATTGGGGCAAAAAAAATCTACTGTGAGGAAAGTCAATGCAAATTTAAAAATGTGATTAAATTAAAAGCCAAAATAAATTTGTATGGTGACTGTTCTTTCTTATCAAGAAATCTATGCAGATTGTCCCATTATTCTCAGCTGTGTGATGAACAGTTGCATAAATTTATTACGCAGTTTATTCTCTTAAGACATGAGAAATACACTACAAAGTTGATTACTACTATCTCAAGTAGCATTGTCTGTGTTTCCTTAGGTCAACACTCCTGCTATAATATTGCAGTATCGGGCATTCTCTAGAGAGATCCTCATAATAGTACCAACTTACTTCACTATTTTCCTCCCTTGGCTACTTAATGAAATTCGAACCTCACTGCCCTTAATTTAAAATTATTTTTTTTAAAGATTTTATTTATTTACTTGAAAGAGAGAGAGATCAGAAGTAGGCAGAGAGGCAGGCAGAGAGAGAGGGAGAAGCAGGCTCCCCGCTGAACAGAGAGTCCGATGAAATGCAGGGCTCCATTCCAGGACCCTGAGATCATGACCTGAGCTGAAGGCAGAGGCTTTAACCCACTGAGCCACTCCGGTGCCCCAATTTACAATTATCTTTAAGATTTATTTATTTGAGAGAGAGCAGCGGGAGGGGAAAAGGGAGAGCGAGAGGATCTCAAGCAGACTCCACACTGAACACAGTGCCCATACAGAACTCCATCCCATGACCCTGAGATCATGACCTGACCCAAAACCAAGAATCAGGCACTCAACAGACTGAGCCACCCAGGGACCCCATCTTTATTTACAATTCTGTTACCATTTGGCACTAATCTACTTTTTACAGTAATATAAAGTTAGTATAAATCCCAGATGGAAATAGAAGAAAAATTTAAAACTCACAAGCTGAATAGAACCCACAATCATATAGTTCCTCATAAGTTATTCAAATATATAGTTATTTTTAAATTTACTCTTATACCTAAAAAAGTCTCATATGATAAAAATATATTGCTATCATGTTCTATTTTCCATTATTTAATGTAGCATTTAAGTGACATTTGGAAAGTGTTCTATAAAATTAAATCTCATCTTCACATATATTTCAAAACCTTATTTAGGTTTTATTACATTTTTTGGCTCTTAAGGATTTTAAACCTCAAAAAAGTTAAGTGAATTGCTCAATATTATATAGCTAGAATAAACAGCAATTTGTGTATTCCTTGAAGACATCTCCTTTTAGTATTGTCCTATCTCTAATACTCATTTTGTGTACAAACACTGTGCATAATTCATCTATAGACACTGGGTTTACTTTTTCCAATTACACCTCACTTCATTGCAATAAGGATTTCATCTCTAACCCACAGTGATATTCTTCTCATGAAGATCACTAATAACATATTTGTAGTTATACTCAAAAACTAATTATCCAAATAACTGTACATTTGACACTGGTGAAAATTTCCCTTCCCTGGTCTGTGTTACTAAAAAACTCCTTAGTTTTTCCTTAAACCTGACCACTCTCCTACTCTTCTTACTGGCTTTACCTTCTGCTGTTTAAAGAATATTTTATCATAACGTGCTAGCTTTTATCTCTTCATTCTGCATATTCTTCCCGAGAATTTTACTTTTGTTCAAGGCTTCAATTTCTGTCTATGTGCTCAGGACCCCTAACCTCTGGTCTAGAGTTCAGAATGCTCTTCCAAGGTCCATACTTTATATATAAATCAGATTTTCAAAAAAGATTTATTTATTTATTTGAGAGAGAGAGAATACAAGAGTGCACGAGTGGGGGTAAGGGCAGAGGGAGAGAATACTCAGACTACCTGCTAAGCACAGAGCCCAATGCAGGGCTCAATCCCAGGACCCATGAGGTCATGACCTAGCCAAAATCAAAAGCCAGCTGTGTAACCACCTGGGCCACGCAGGTGCCCCTAAATCAGATTTTAAAGCAAAGATTTTTCAAGAACATATTTCTTTTATAGTATACGAAGCCTAATAGACAAGTGTAAATGTCAATTTACTGAGTGTAAACCTCAATGTCTTTTCAGAGGGAACACATATTGTAACCACAACCCATAACAGGAAATGGATTATTATCGTACCCCTAAATGCCTTGAGCCCTTCTTTTTCCAGTTACTACCTACCTCATGCACAAAGACAATTCTTATTCTGACTTTTCTTACCATATATTCAGTTATAATTAATTTGTTTTAATTAATTCAAGATCATTTTTATTGGAGAAGGACATATGAATTGTCTCTAAGTTTGAGCCATTATTTGTATATCAACTGTGAATGTTGATTTCCATATCTTTTGGTGAAAATGTGCATACATTTCTGTTGAAATATATCTGAAAATGGAGTTGAAAGGTCATAATGGGTAAGTTCACAGAAGGTACTGACAAAGGCTTTTTAAAGGAGTTTTAGCAATTTGCACTGTCAACACAAACATGAAGATTCCATTCATTCCTCACCCTTGCTAATATGTGGCACATTCCTTTCCATTTACTGTTCTGGTATGTGGGAAGTGGTAGACATCTGTGGTTTTAATCTTCAACTGCATAATGAATTTTAATGTCAAACACCTTTCCAGATGTTTGCTGATTATCTGGATTTACTCCTTTGTGAAATATGTAGTTTAAAAAAAAATTTCACCTTAGAACTGATAAGCAAATATAGCAAGTTTGAAGGATACAAACAATATGAGAAGGTCAATTGCTTTCGTATGCACCAGGAATGAAAAGGTGAAATTTAAAACAAAAAACACAATTCTATTTATATTTGCATCTCTCAAAATGAAATAAATATAAATCTAACAAATCAATATGGGAAAAATTACAAATTCTGATGAACAAATCAAAGAATAATTAAATAAATGGAGAGATATTCAAGGTTCATAGAGAGGAAAACTCGATATATTGTCAAGAAGCCAATTCTTCCCAACTTTATCTATAGATCAATGCAATTCTGATCAAAATCCCAGCAAAATCTTCTGTGGATATCAACAAGCTGATTCTAAAGTTTATATGGAGAGGCAAAAACAAAAACAAAAACCAGTAAGAGCCAACATAATACTGAAGGAGAAGAACAGAGTTGGAAGAATGATGCTACCCAACTTAAAAACTTACTATATAGCTTTAGTAACCAAGATTGTGTGGTATTGGTCAAAAAATGGAAAAACAGAATGGAGGGCCAAAAAAGAGACACACGTAAAGTGCTCTTTGATGAAGGAGCAAAAACAACACATTGGAGCAACGATAGTCTCTTCAATAAATGCAATAAATGGTGCTGGGACAACGTGATATCCATTTACAAAAAATCGTAGTCTAGACAGAGACTGACACCCTTTGCAAAATTAACTCAAAATGGACCACAGGGGCACCTGGATGGCTCAGTGAGTTGAGCCTCTGCCTTCGGCTCTGGTCATGATGCTAGGGTCCTGGGATTGAGTCCCATGTTGGGCTCTCTGCTTTGTGGGGAGTCTGCTTCTCCTTCTCCTTCTGTCTGACTCTCTTCCTACTTGTGATCTATCAAATAAATAAATAAAATCTTTAAAAAGAAAGGAACACAGATTGAAATATAAAATGCAAAACTCTAAACTCCTAAAAGATAACATAGGAGAAAATCTAGATGTTCTTGGGTATGGTAATGACTTTGATAGAACACCAGAGACATGATTCACAAAATAAACAATTAGTAACTTAAAATTCATTAAAATCAAAAATTTCTGCTCTCTTAAAGACAATGTCAAAAGAATGAAAATACAAGCCACAGTCTGTGAATAAACATTTACGAAAGGCAAATCTGATAAAGGACTTATCCAAAATATACAAAGAACTCTTAAAGCTCAACGCTAAGAAAAAAAGATTAAAAAATTGGCCAATAACCTTAAATGAAACTTCGTAAGTACAATATACAAATGACAAGTAAGCATACAAAAATACAGGCATACCTCAGAGATATTGCAGGTTCAGTTCCAGACCATTGCAATAAAGTATCACAATAAAGCAGGCCAAATGAATTTTTTTGGTTTCTCAGTGCATATATCTTATGTTTAATACTACCCTGTAGCATTAAGGGTATTAAGTGTGCAAGAGCATTATGTCTAAAAAACAATGTACATACCTTAATTAAAAATACTCTGTTGGTAAAAAATGCTAACCATTACCTGAACGTTCAGTGAGTTGTAATCTTTTTGATGGTGGGGGTCTTCCCTTGACATTGAGAGATGCTGACTTACCTGCGTAATGGCTGCTGGAGGTTGGGGTGGCTGTGGCAATTTCTTAAAATAAGACAAAATTGAAGTCTGCTGTATCATTTGACACTTCCTTTCACAAATGATTTTTCTGTAGCATGTGATGCTGTTTGATAGCATTTTACTCAAAGTAGAACTTCTTCCAAAATTGGAGTCCATCCTCTTAAACCTTGCCACTGCTTTATCAACTAAGCTTATATATTATTCTAAATCCTTTGTTATCATTTCCGCAATCTTCATAGCATCTTCATTAGGAGTAGTTTCCATCTCAAGAAACCACGTTCTTTCCTCTTCCATATAAAGTAACTTCACGTCCATTCAAGTTTTATCATGCGATTGCAGCCATTCAATCCAATCTTCAGGCTCCGCTTCTAGTTCTAGTTCTCTTGCTATTTCCACCATATCTGCAATTACTTCTTTCAGTAATATCTTGAATTTCTCAATGTCATGCATGAGGGTTGGAATCAACTTCTTTCAAACTCCTATTCAGGGTGATATTCTGACCTCCTCCCATGAATCACAAATGTTTTTAATGGCAACTAGAATAATGAGTCCTTTCCAGAAAGTTTTCCATTTACTTTGCCCAAATCCATCAGAGGAATCACTATCTAAGCCATAATAACTTTACAAAATGTATCTCTTAAAATTTCTCAAATAGTAAGACTTTAAAAATGAAATTAGTCCTTGATCCATGGGCTAGAGAATGGATGTTGTGTTAGCAGGCATGAAAACAACATTCATCTGGTACATCTCCATCAAAGCTCTTGAGTGATCAAGTAGATTGTCAATTAGCATTAATATTTTCAAATGCATCTTTTTTTTTCTGAGCAGTAGTTCTCAACAGTGAGCTTAAATTATTCAATAAGCCATGTTGTAAACAGATGTGCTATCATCTAGGTTTTGTTCATCCACTTATAGAGCACAGGCAGAGTAGATTTTGCATAATTCGTAAGGGTTATAGGATTTTTGGAATGGTAAGGGAGCACTGGCTTCAACTTCAAGTTACCAGCTTCATTAGCTCCTAACAAGAGAGTAAGTCTATCCTCTGAAGCTTTGAAACCAAGCTTTCAATTCCTTTCTCTAGCTATGAAAGTCCTAGATGTCATCCTCTTCTAAAAGAAGGCTGTTTCTAATAGAAGATGTCATCCTCTTCTAATAGAAGGCTACATTGAAAATGGTTGTTTAACATAGCCACCTTTATTAGCTACATCTTCTGGATACATCAACGCTTACTTCTCTACCTTGTACTTTTATGTTACGGAGACTGCTTCTTTCCTTAAACTTCATGAATCAACATTTTCTAGCTTTAAACACTTCTTCTGTAGCTTCTTTACTTCTCTTAGCCTTTGTAGAAATAAACAGAGTCTCACTCCAGATGAGGTTTTGGAATTAAGGAATGTTGTGGCTGGCTTGATCTTGTATTCAGACCACTAGAAGTTTTTCTGCTTCAGCAATAAGGCTGTTTTGCTTTCTTATTATTTGTGTGTTTACTGGCTAAGTGGCACAAGGGGCCTAGCTTTCAGTCTATCTTGGCTCTTGACATGCCTTCCTCAGGAAGCTTAATGCTTTTTAGCTTTTGACTTAAAGTGAGAGATGTGGATGTGGAGCAACAGGAACACTTGCTCACTGCTGCCGGGAATGCAAAGTGGTACAGGCACTGTGAAAGACAGTTTGGCAGTTTCTTACATAAAATATTCTCACCATATAATCCAGCAATCACATTCCTTGATATTTACCTAAAGGTGCTACTACCTTAAGTCTACACAAAATCCTGCAAAGGGATGTTCATAGGCGGTTTATGCATAAGTGCTAAAACTTGGAAGCAAACACAAACGTCCTTCAGTAGGTAGATGGATTAATAAAATGAATCAAAAGACATAGAGGAAATGTAAATGCATATTACTAAATGAGAGAAGCCATCTGAAAAGGTTATTTACTGTATGATTCTAACTATATGATATTCTGGAAAAGGCAAAACTATAGAGATGCTAAAAAAGATCAGTGCTTACCAAGAGTCGGGGGTTGTGGGGTAAAAATGAAAAAAGGTCCAGAGAACTTTTAGGGAAGTGAAACTACTCTGTATGATACTATAATGATGGATACATGACATTACACATTTATACAAACCCATAAAATGGACACCACCAAGAATGACTGCAATGTAAATTATGAACTTGGAGTGATTCTAGTGTGTCAATGTAGGTTCATCAGTTCTAACAAGTACACCACTCTGGTGGAGGATGTTGATAATGCACAAGCTATGTGTGACTGGGGCAAGTGATATATGAGAACTCTGTCCCTTTCAATCTTGCTATAAACCTAAAATTGCTCTAAAAATATAGTCTTTAAATATGAATAAATAACAAATTTTTAAATGAACTATTTCTCACGAATAGGATTAGATAATATCTATATCCATTTCTTTAACATCTATGAATGCATTGGGATAGAATGACACAGCATGAATTTATTCCTTCCACTTTTCCAATTTCTAGATACATCTATAAATGCATTAATCATAATAGTACTTTTATATAGAAACATTATTCACTCATATTATTTCTGTAGAAGATCATTTTTAATAGTATGCTATGATATGAATGAGGCAAAAGTCATGCTATATAAGCTTATTTGTTTTTCTTGTAACTATTTATTTATATTATGCAGATTAAAAGCAAAGATGTGAAACTGTTGGTAACACCTAAGTTGCTAAATTGGGCCCCAAGAAGTGAAAAGTTGTCACAGTATTTTGGGATCAAATTAAACATTGCCTGTTTTCTTGTTTTCTTTGAAGCAACTTAGAAGACCTAAAAAAACCTTCATGAGTGTTTTTTTCCCCCAAAATCCATTTCTTATTATTTCTACAAGATGTAGAGTTGTGCACCACTCTTCAGGCAGCCATGTTCCCCACATCAGTGGCTTTTTTAAAAAGATAAATAAATGCAAATTAATAAGAGAACTATAATGAAGAGGAATACTGACCTCAAAGAAGTTATTAAATTCCTTTTTTAACTTTGCAACTTTAATACTCTCTCCATAAATATACTTCATTTCTTTTTTTTTTAAAAGATTTTTATTTATTTATTTATTAGGAAAGAGAGAGAGTGAGAGAGAGCAGGTCAGAGTGAGAAGCAGACTCCCCATGGAGCTGGGAGCCCGATGTGGGACTCGATCCCGGGACTCCGGGATCATGACCTGAGCCGAATGCAGTCGCTCAACCAACTGTGCCACCCAGGGGCCCTATACTTCATTTCTTACTACCAGGCCAATATACTATATTTTAAGGGTAAGCCTAACCTCAGAAAAAAAAAAAAACAGCAAATAATATGCCAGGAGAAATAAATAGCACAAACTGCTATGGGATGGGATTTCTAAACACATAGTCAATTCAAATAAAAATTCTTTCAAAATGTGGCAAGGCAGCCATTGTCATTTCTCTCACTACTGCCAAACTGATCATTTGGAGCAGATCAAGAAGGCCAAAATAGACACTTGTGATAGGTTTTGAATTCCATTCCCCAGACATTTTCCATGCTCCAAAATTACTAGCAGTGTAAACCAACATGCCAGGAAATGCCTGAAACCATGGATAGTACAAAACTCTATGAGTACTTCATTTTGTTTTGTCTTTTTCCTATACAAACATACCTATGGTAAATTTTACTTTGTAATTTAAGCATAAGAAGAGATTAACAACAATACTAATTGAATAGAACTATCATAATACACTATAATAAAAGTTATGTGAATGTGGTTTTTCACTTAAAATTAAAAGAAAAAAGAAAACAGCAATACAATGTTTAAAAAAAGAAAAATTAATGCTCGAAGTCAAAATTGCATTTTATTTTCTAGGGACGAATCACTGCTTCTGATTTTAAGCTTGAGGCTGCCTGGAATACTCATAGACTGTGGCACTTCCTCTTCAGTTTCTAGAAGTTATTTATCACTGCATTCACTTTGACAGTTGGGTTAAATCTCCTCACAGCCCTGTTAAAACACCAGAGAGTGTAATATGCTGACCTGGAAATTTCTGGGGCAATGCTACTCTACTTCTTAATTGAAAAATATGCTGTTTTTTATTCCATTTAGCAGAGAACTAAACAATCGGAAATCAGTGATTACAGGCAATTCATATTGATGAGCTCTCAGAAGGATCTTGGTATCAGCCTGTGAAGTTACAATCCTTTCATATGACTGGATGGCAGAAATAACATGGATTTCAGGGAGAAACTAGGAGTGGCCATTTACTAAATGACTGGTATTCTTCTGCGTGCATTTCATGCTACTTGGTATAGAGCTTCGTGTTTCACCTTTTCCATGTCATAAGAAAGTATAACCCAAGATTTAACCTGCCCATCATTGGGGCTCATACACATTAATTTACCCTTTTTAAGATTATCTCACAAAGAGGATTAAACCTCTGCATTTAACTTTATTGAGGTTTTCTTAATGAAGGGAAGAAACAAGGAATGAAAGGAAAAAAGGAAGAAGAAAAGAAAGATCAGTTAGATATTACTGATGTTTTATAGGAAAGAAATGGTAAAAGGTGAATTAGGATCATGTCAATAACAATGGGAAAAAGCTAGATTTTTGTAAAATTAACAAAGAAATAGTTGGCAAAATTAAAGCAATAATTTTATATGTAATATAAGACAGGTAAGTCTCAAAATCACTTGAGATTTAGAAACCAAGACTGAGATGATTTTAATAAAATATGAAAGTACAAAAGGAAGCAATTTCAGTAAAAATGAAGAACTTCATTTTATACAAGTTGTCACATCTTAAAAATGGAGTATAGGAAATAGAGTTTACTTTATTCTAAATTGTTCTGTCCTTGTCTTTTTCCTTTAGGGCTGATACCCAGAAATTGTAATCAGCTAGTTTTACAGACTTAACAAGAAAATAATCAAAAAGGACTATGAAAAGATTGAATAGTAAGTAATGTTTATTTGTATACATTTCATGAGTCTTGCCATTCTAGAAGTTCCTCATTTGTTAGGCTGCTAAATTTGATATTCTGAAGACAAAGCAGATTCTTCCCTTCTAGTAAGTGAAGTTCGTAACACTCTTTCTATCACTATTTTATCACTGAAATAATTTTTATTTAGTAAATGGCAATTGCTTTTTGTTGCTGTTCTATGTTTCAATTAAAAACTTCATTTTAGGGCACCTAAGTAGCTCAGTTGGCTAAGTGTCTGCCTTAGCTCAGGTCATGATCTCAGGGTCCTGGAATTGAGCCAAATGTTGGGCTCCCTGCTTAGTGGGGAGTCTGCTTCTTCTCCCTCCCCCTCTACTCCTCCCTATTGCTTTCGTGCACACTCTCTAATAAAATTTTTTTTCAAGATTTTATTTATTTATTATATATATATATGACATATCTTTTACCCACTCATCTGTCAACAGACACTGCAATGAACAGGGGAATGCAGACATCTCTTCAAGATAGTGATTTCCATTCTTTTGGATATATACCTAGAAGTAGGATTTCTGGATCATATGGTAGCTCTACTTTTAATTATTTGAGGAATCTCCATTCTGTTATCCATATGGCCACCCTAATTTACATTCCCACCAACAGTGTACAAGGGTTCCCTTATCCCCACATCCTCCCCTGCCTGGGTTATCTCTAGTCTTTTTGATAGTAGACATCATAACAAGATAAGGTGATGCTACATTGTGGCTTTGATTTGCATTCCCTCATAACTAGGAATGTTGACCACCTTTTCATTTATTTGTTGGCCATTTGAATAATAGAGCCTTGTAATATGCTTTGAAATCAACAAGTGTGAAACATCCAGCCTTGCTTCTTGCTCCAGATTGCTTTGACTATTCCTACAGTGTGGGGCAGCTCTCTGGATATGTTCACTAGCTATCAGCAAAGGCTTGCTCTCACTGCCCCAGGATCATGCACAGAGGATTGGAGATGTGTGGGTGAAATGTTCAGAGCCCCAGGGGTGCCCATGGACCAGGCGAGGGGATCTGCCAGTGAGGTATCCCCAATGACTTGTGGGTATTCTTTTTTTTTTTTTTTAAGATTTATTTATTGGGAGGAGGCATGCAAAGGGAGAGGGAGAGAGAATCCCAAGCAGATTCTGTGCTGAGCATGGAGCCCAATATGGATCTCATGACCCTGAAATCGCAGTTGAACAGAAATCAAGAGTCAGATGCTTAACCAAGTCTACCAATCCAGGCACCCTGTGGCTGTTCTTACGAATGGAGTCTGTGAACCTTTTAGAATTTACATGTCCTAGATGCCCTCCAAGAGCACTGGCTACTGTTCTTCCAGTCCTTCCTCATCCCCTATCTTCCAGAACCTCAATATTCTAGATGGGGTGAGATAGAAGAGGGCCTTGTGGGTAGCATCCTGCACAGCTGAGGAAGTAGAGAGCTCACACATACACCCTCATTTTTGTCCATGAGAGAAATGGTAGGATGAAGTGTCTCTTGGCACTTAGCTGTGCCACCTGGGAGGGGTGATGAGAGTAAAGTGAAACTGTTCCTCCGACAATCTTAAATATGTCCAGCCTCAGATTTTTGTTTATCTCCAAAAATGTGTTGGAACTTCTCTGCTGGACTTCCTAACTTCCAAAAAGGCACTCTTGTCAATGGGTGGTTGTCAAAATTGGTGTTCTTTGGGAGGAAGATGGTAAAAAAAAAACCAAAACTCCTATTCTGACATTTTGCTGTTGTCCCTCTGTAATGATGAATTATGACATACTATGAAAAAAATGGTAATTTTATTTATTTAGAAATAAATCAATGGGGAAAGAAGGACTTTACAAGTTCATGTAATAAGGCTTAGAAGAGTACAATAAAATTCAACAGAGTGCAGTGAACTATAAAATTCACCTATTTATATTCAGTGAATCCGGTATTTTCTAAGATTTGTCTATACATTTCTCCTCATACATTTGTAAGTAACGGATTACCATCATTGTCTAGATATTTCTAATGTTTCCAACATTTCACGGATATCTGTGTTATCTTCCCAAAGTATACACTGATTTTTGTGTAGTTCTTTTCTCTTCTCTCACTCTCATGGACTCTCTTCTTTATCCCACTCCCTCTAGATCTCAGTCATAAACCCTGTTTATAAAGGTTTAGAGCATAAATCGGTTTGCATAGGAGGAAGATTAATGACTAGTTATTTCAAAGATAAAAAGAGGCAATAGATGTTTCAAATGTAAATTCTAAAAGTATATGCTTCTAAAGATGGGCCAAAGAAGAGAGGAGAATGAGTCTATTATAAGTAGACTATGGGCCACAAATATAGAATACAAGTAAAAATTTAAAGCAAAAATTACTACATTTCATCTTCCTCACCCTCATCTCTAGAATCATTATGATATTTATTAAGTTCTTATTTAATATTTGCTGTTTTTAAAGAAAAATGCTACTCTGAAAGAGATAGCAATGATCCTGTAAGATAGTTATTCAAAGCTACCCAACCACATCTGCAGCTTTAGAAGTCACAAGCAAATGAAAAACAAACATGCTGCTGGCCTATTAGGAAACCATGGAACTTTGACAAAACCAACAAATAAGAAAAAGCAAATTGGAATGTGAAGACTCTGTGCTCGTTGGGCTGCTTGAGCCTCACAAAAGTCTGGCAACCCCTGATGGGACCTATCGCAAGACTGCTTTCTCCAGAGCCTGCAGATGAGATCCTGGAAGACTGGCAGATCTTGGCAAAAAACAATTACCATTTTACTCTGATGCTCCTGCAAAAGTGTTTCCTCTCAGGAGATACAGAGAATGGACTCTGACAAGTTTCTTTGTCATCTGATAACTTTCTGATGACATCACTGAAGAGGGTAAGAATTTACAGAACTCTAACAGAGACACTGATGGAGTCATAGAACTGCTAACAATAGATCAAGATCAACAAGAACTAATTAGATGGGACTGAATGAATTCATGAGGATGTCTTTTTGTTTAAAAAACTGCTGGGTTTTTTTAAGCTTTGCATTTCCCGATGTAAGGAAACCTTTTCTCTGTTCTACAACTTGTAGCGAAAATTATCCCATTTTAACTAGATTTTAAACAGTTACGTTTTCTCCCTACCTAATCTCTTCAGAATTTGGAAACCCACACAGATTATTATTTCCATGGTGATATAGTTATTTGAATTAAGTTCAGTAGAGATATGTTCTCTTTGTAACAGAACACAATTGGAAGCACTTCTGATACTACCAAGGTTTTGACTGGAATATTATATTTGTGAGTTATGTGCACAGAATCAAATATGACCAGTTTTAAGGAACTAAGATTGACTTTATGGAAACAATAAAGCCCCTTGGAAATACCTCCTGCTATTTGCTTATAGTGTTCCCATCAGCCTTGCCTAGTGAGTAAAGAAAGTCACCTCCTGGCAGGTACAGAAAACTGAGAATATTTTGGCAACTTTGAAAAGAGAAGAATTTACCCAAGTCTATAGGTCTTACAGACAAATTCTGATGGGGAGTCCTTGGCTTGGCTTAGAAAGACTCAAGGGGTTTTTAAATGTCCAATGTGAGACTCCTTAGGAAAGTTCCAGCAAAACACTTAAAATGAACCTCTGGTTGATCCCTGTTCTTGCTGCACTTATGTAAATAACCATGTGAAGTATAATGAAACTAGACTTATCTGGTTAATGAATTATTCTTATTGTGATGATTTTTGGTAGAAATGAGGGTGATCATCGAGAGGAAAAATTGTTTCAGTAGAAAATATGGTAAAACTTTGTGGATATAATAAAAGTTAGTTATTCAGATCCTCACCACAAATCTACTTCTTTTATGTTGCTTCTGTTTCTTTCTTTTATGTATTTCAGCAAATAGCAATTTGATCTTTTACATTATTCAGGCCAAAACTTAAGTTATTCTTAAGAAAGGAGAGACTCAGGGCGCCTGGGTGGCTCAGTGGGTTAAAGCCTCTGCCTTCAGCTCAGGTCATGATCTCAGGGTCTTGGGATCAAGCTCCTCATCGGGCTCTGCTCAGCGGGGAACCTACTTCCCCCCACCCTCTCTGCCTGCCTCTCTGCCTACTTGTGATCTCTCTCTGTCAAATAAGTAAATAAAATCTTAAAAAAAAAGATTTTTTTTAAACTTTTTTAAAGTTTTTAAAGTTTTAAAGTTTAAACTCTCTTTTTTAAAACATTCCAATTTATCAGAAATTATTCTTTGCTATCAATTCTAAATGTTTCTCTTCAATTTCACTGCCACCAATCACTACTTCAAAATATAATAATGGCCAAGTGCCATAAATGAATTATACAAAAATATGTACAATAAGAAATAGACTTTAGAAGACGGATGAATATATGGATAGATGAATAGATATAACACTGTGTATACTGCTCTAGCTATCCATTCATTTATCCATCTCTCCCCAGGTGATTCTAATTGACAAAAAAAGTTAAAAACCACCACATCAGATCTTTTGTACTTGGCCTCTGACCTCATGTCCAAGCAATTATCCTTCCATCAACTTGTTGCTCTCACCACATTGGCCTTCATGGATTTCACATTGGTTTTAATGTTATTATAAAGGGGATTATTTTCTATTTCTTTTTCAGACATTTTGTTTTCACATATAGAAATGCAACTGATCTTAGTATTCTGTAACTTTACTGAGTTCATTTCTTAGCTCTAACATTTTTTTACTATATCTTTACGTTTACCATAAAAAAATCATGGGGCGCCTAGGTGGCTCAGTCAGTAAAGCAAATGACTCTTGGTTTTGGCTCTGATCATGATCTCAGAGTCGTAGACTCAAGCCCCGAGTTGGGATTTGTACTTACTGCAGGGTCTGCTTGAGATTCTCTCCCTCTACATCTGCCCCTAACCCCTGTTCACACACTTTCTCTCTCTCTCTCTCTCTACTCTGATAAACAAATGAATAAATAAAATCTTTTAAAAAATTATGCCATATGCAATCAAAGATAATTTTATTTATTCCTTTCTTATTTGGATAACTTTCATTTATTTTTCTTATCTACTGCTCTGGCTAGGATTTTTGGTACTATTATGAAAAAGAGTGGCAATAGTGAGCACTCTTGTCTTGTTCCTGACTTTATAGGAGGAAAGACTTTCAACTTTTCACCATTGAGTATGATGTTAGCTGTGGGTTTGTCATAAATGTTCTCCATTGTGTTGTTATATTCCTTCTATGCCAAATATGTGGACAGCTTTTATCATGAACGAATGTGGAAGTTTTTCAGATGCTTTTTCTGCATCTATTGGGATGACTGTATGATTTTTATCCTTTTTATTAATGTGGTGTATCATGTTTATTGATTTGCATATGTTTAACTATCCTTGCATCCCAGGGATAAATCTCACTTGATCACAGTGTATTATCCTTTTAAAGTGCTGTTGAACTCAGTTTACTAGAATAGTGTTGAGAATATTTATACCTATCTTCATCAGGAATATTGGTCTGTAGTTTTCTGATAATATCTTGAAAACAGAAACTTGGTTTTCCTTATCAACTCAAATATAAAAATAGAGTTTTGAAACTCATTATTCAAACACAATCTGCATATTTTCTGGAAAGTAAAGAAGTACTGTTCCTTGATTTTAGTAATAAAAAGCATGATCTTCACAAAGCTACATCATGGAATACAGAGGATTATATATTATTATGTTATCATTGATAAGAGCAACATATCCAAACATAAATATTGGTGAAGGCATGTTTCAAAATCTATTCAGTATAACTACATTAAGAAATGAAACACATCCTTTCCATTGCTTTCTCACTCTTTGAATAATAAGTGTTTCCTGGACATCTTTAAGTTCTGATCAGAAATGATAGAAGATGGCACTCTAGGAACAATAGATTCTGTTATGATTGAATATAAAGTTTAAAGAATCTATCTCACATTCCCCACATTCATTTATTTTACCTATTTGCATCTTACATTCACCTGTAAGATGGAGATTAAATTTGACTCTTATCTATGAAAAAATCTATATATGTAGTCCTGACAGATAGAATATGGACTCTCTTTTAGTATAGAACATTCTACCACTTTCTATTTACCTAATTCCTCAAAATTATTAATATAGACTTAAAAAGAGGAAAATTAGAAATTAAATTTGGCTTTGGGGGTGTTTGATAAAAATGGGTAAATAGAAAATTTATTTTGTTTTCAAATAAAGGGAAAATGTAGTTTCTAAGAATGTTCATTAAATTTTTGTTTTCTGATTTAACAGACACTATGTATTTATGAAAACAGGAAAAAATACACACGTTTCTGTTTTCAAAAACAGAAAACACAAATAAGTTTTGAACTTCAAAAATGTATTATTTATTTGTTCTAAATTTATAAAAAATATTATATTCTTAATTTAGACTAAAAATTTTATAGCTTTAAACATACCATTTTAATTTTTCCACCTACTGAAAGTTCCATTCATTCTTACATATATATTTTGTCTTTGAGTCCAATTACAGGGAATATACCATGAAGAAATGCCTTGTAAGAGGCAAGTTCTCTATATGATGTGTTACCACATATGAGCATAAACTCTTCAAAAGAAAGTGTCACGATAATAGATTCTATAGTTACAAATTGCATTATCATTCAGAGTCTTTACTTAAGATTTCAGTGTCTGTGGAGGCATGTTGGTAGCACTCAGAATACTGATAATAAATCAGATCAAAGCTCAAGGAGGAAATCAAAGGGCAATTTGGTATAAATTAAGTTATGCTCTAACTCAAAGATAACAGAGATTAGTGTTTATCCAAAATTTTAATCCGATTTTCCACAAAATAATAGGAGACTAATCAATTTCCCAGAAAAGTCAGTCAGAACCCAGAGCAACTTACTAAAAACTAGAACTTTATTGGTTGCTTTGTATTATATCTTTTAAAATGTGTGAATTTTATATTACAAATAGTGCATCTTTTAAAAGTAAAACTAATGCTCTAAGAAGATATTCTAACATTTATCCTTGTCTTTTGTGTTCTCCTGACACATTATTGTGTAATTAAATGAAACAACAAAAACTAGTTTGATAAGCAAGTGGATTTGCAAGAGAGTATTACATCATACCAAAGTTTTACAGCAAACCTATCAAAACTAGTTGATAGTTTGCTTTGTTGAAACTTTGCTGGCAGTGTGGTAACATGAAAACAGTTTGGGGTTCTGAATAAAAAGAATATTCACATTTCTCTTAAAATGAGCAAGGAATTTTACTAAGTACAATACCTGTATTTACCTGTTTGATCTTCAGAAAAACTCTGTAACTTAGTTATGATTATTATCTTTATTTTGCAGATGGGGAAACTGAGAAACAATATCCTAAAGTCACAGAGTAAGTACCAGAACCTGAATATGAACCCTGGGAATTCCCCTCAAAAATCTGTTCTCCAATATTACAATAGGCTGCTTCTTTGGGGGCTGTCATATTATAAGCCTTATATTTTATCTTGGTCTGTTCAGAATGTAATCACAAAATACCCTAAATCGGGTAGTTTATTAACAATAGAAATTCATTTCTCACAAGTCTGGAGGCTATAAGTCTATTAGGAGGGTGTCAGCATGGTTTAGTTCTGGTGAGGACCCTCTTTGAGCTGCAGACAGCCAGTTCCTCACTGCGTCCTCACAATAGTGAACGAGGTAAGGGAGCTCTCTTAGGTCTCTTTTATAAGGACACTAATCCCACTCATGAGGGCTCTACCCAAGTGACCTAAGCACTTTTCAAAGGCCTCACCTCTCTAATGCCACCATGTTGGGGGTTAGGATTTCACATATGAATTTGAGGAGTACACAAACATTCAGACCAAGGCACATTTTTAAGTAAGTTACTTTAAATTTTTTGTCCTCAGGGCACCTGGGTGGCTCAGTGGGTTAAAGCCTCTGCCTTCGGCTCACGTCATGATCTCAGGGTCCTGGGATCGAGCCCCGCATAGTGCTCTCTGCTCAGCAGGCAGTCTGCTTCCCCCTCTCTTTCTGCCTACCTCTCTGCTTACTTGTGATCTCTTTCTCTCTGTCAAATAAATCAATAAAATCTTAAAAAAAAATTGTCATTGTTAGTTTCCTGATCCATAAAATAGGGCAATAATGACTGTTTCAGTCCTATTGAGAGAATTCTTGTATGTGTGTATATCAAGACCAAGATCAGTAGGTTAATAAAGTACATATGTGACTTACATGTTGTAATTAGTATAATTTTGTCTTTGATTATACTGCTAGCATATTTTTTTAAATAAAGAAACAATAAACTGCTAATTCCCATATTTAAGTTAGTACCATTCTTATTATGCTTCTTTCTCTCAAGTTTCAAGATACCCTTATGGATCAACTGTTTAAATCTCAAATCCTCTTACCTATCAGACTAATAAAAACATAAAATATGGCATTTCTAATAAAGCTGGAGTATGGAAACTCATACCATTATGCACCAATCATCATAGTTCTCTGTCCAAAGGTTTTCAAAGATACCTCTAAAATACAAGTTCAGGGGTGCCCGGGTGGCTCAGTTATTAAGTGCCTGCCTTCAGCTCAGGTCATGATCCCAGGGTCCCGGGATGGAGCCCTGCATGGGGCTCCCTGCTCAGCGGGAAGCCTGCTTCTCCCTCTCCTACTCCCCCTGCTTGTACTCCCTCTCTGGCTGTGTCTCTCTCTGTCAAATAAATACAATCTTAAAAAAAATACAAGTTCAATATATTTGCCACAGCTAAAGGTTTTTGAAAAGTAACAACTGTTTGGAAAAGTTCTCACTTTAAGAATTGTTTTTCAGGAAATACATCA
Source organism: Nasua narica (assembly GCA_028533885.1). Lineage (NCBI taxonomy): Eukaryota > Metazoa > Chordata > Mammalia > Carnivora > Procyonidae > Nasua > Nasua narica. The sequence goes on from CM052810.1 coordinate 38,728,604, forward strand.
AGAAAAGCAAATATTAAGTATAATTTTGCAGAGAGCTACACATTTCAAAGGACAATGATATCTGTGTATAGGTCTTCAAAATGAGTTGATATAGCATTTTTCTTTTCAGTCAATCCTGATTAAATAATGACTGAACATTATCATTGCCATCTTCCTTTACTATGAGAGCTGATACTATAAATTGTATCATTTTTGGTGAAAATTGTACCATATTATCTGCTTCACTAAATGCTATGCTTAGTAAAATGTGAAACATTTTAACTTGTCCTATTGTCTATTTGCCTAAAAAACTAGAAACACACCCTTTGCATGGTTATTTTGAATTGAAATAAAGAAGTTTCAAAATTGTCTCTTGATTGCTTTTCCACACAGTTTCTTGTTCCCCTTCTCAACAATACTAAATTTGTGAACTGTAAGTTTCAGACAGAACTGATTTCCCTTCTCCCAGCTCCAGAGTGGCCATACTGGCCATAATGATTTACTGCGTTGGACAATAACAAGTTTCTGCAAGCAGAAGATATGTGATTTTATTTACTATTATTTCCTTACAATTATTTATTTACTATTATTTATTAGAAATATGATGAAATACACTAGCTCTTTCAAATGCTTTAGAAGTACAAAGCTATGAAGCTAAGAACTAAGAAGTTATTTATTTCATCCTTAAAACTTTCAAAGAACCCCTCCTGGAGTCTAGAATGAGGTCAATATTACATCACAGGAAGAAAGAGAGAGAAAGAAGGAAACAGAGAGAGAAGGCACAGATTTGAGAAAGACATCCTAGTCAGTCCTTTTGCATTCTGTATTAAGCCTCAAACTGAAACCTAAGCCATCTCTGGTCTCCCAAATTAATGAGTTAATACAGTCTCTTTTAAAACAGTTTGAGGTGGCTTCATATCATGTACAACCAAAAGCATACCATAAAATAGCAGATAAATACTATATGGTATTATTTCTCCCTGTGTAAAGAACTGACTTATTAGTAATGACTTTAGACAGAGTCCTTTGTTCAGATGCTAACTATCAGAGGATTAAGGAAATTGCTTATAAACTCAGTTACTTAACCAAAAAAAAATTTTTTCCCCAGAATTAGGTTTGAGGTCTTGTTTATTATAGAACTATCAATAGTAGAAGAAAACAATGAGATGCCTCATTTATAGTTTTGATGACTGAAAGATTCTGATAAGGCAAAATTGGAAAACATAAGTTTAACGGTCCCATTATGTGCTTTTGTAGATATATTGTTAAATATAATGTCTAGTCTTATAAGCATTAGCAGTGATATATATTAGTAGCACTATATATCAGTTATGAATCAGGGAGAACACTTTGCAATTTCTCCAGTGAATGCTGGGATGACATTAAATATATCATTGCTCCAAAAGATGCTTTATTCAGAATTCCAATCCCCTCAAAATATAAATAAAGGTTTTTCAGTAACTTATCCTTCATTTGGGGGTCTACTTGTACTAATCATACCCTCCTATGCTTTCTTGAGAAAGTAAATCCCAAGAAATTAGCAAAAGTACGATTTTTTTTTTCCCCACAGCAAAAGACATGGCAAGACAATAAGGTAACAGGGACACTTGCCCACTGACCAAAACCTGATCAAGTTAGCTTCATAATTTTCAGCCAAGCCAGCAGGCCTTTAACTCTATTGGTTTCTTGTCTTAAACACCAGAATATAGTGTAAAGCATTTGCAAGATCTAAATTCTGTGGACATAGAGTATACAAGAGCTATTGTCTTCTATTGTCTTCAGCTCAGTTCTGCTTTGTTTTAGTTTTTGAACTTACTGATTTCCTAACCATTAGAAAATTTGCCAAGCTGGTTTTAAGGATTCACAGGTCTCAGGGAACCTACCATCCTCAATGGCTCCACAGAAACTATAGGGCTATTCAGCTGTAGCATTAATCTGTGACATTCACTGGCAGAAAAACCCAATCCTGGGATTAAAGAACATTTTGGGCACTTTCCCAACTCATTTGGACCAGGTTGTTTGGTCACAATCTTGTGCTTTTCCAAGGATCATTTTCTGTTTGAGTGAATGCCAGGTGCAGGGCATATAAAGTAATTACTTATACCAACCACCAAGAAGGTAAAAAACAAAAACCAAAGAAACTTTTTGACTGAGGCAATATTGCACAGATTCTAATATATTCAAGTTCCAAAGAAAATGGATCAATCCTTTATTTCAAATGTGCTCATTACGTTAATTCTCCCATGTCTGAGGTTCAATATAAGAAAGGTAAAACTAAATTTTTACTTAAAAGATAAGAATGCTAACTCATGGAATAGAAACTTCATTAAACACAATGCACACCATTTTAATCCTCATGTGGATTCTCAATTCAAGTTTGTTAATATTTTCATCTTATCATTTAAGAATTACTGAGTATCCCGCATGGTTAGGGTCACACAGCTTGTTAGCAGAAAAACCTTAATCAAATATAAGTCTACACATCCCCAAAGCTCATGTTCTTTCAGCAGCATATGGCTAGCCCAGGGAAAAAAAAAAAAGTGATGTTACAAATCCAATGACAGGAAGGTAAGTTCTTCTTGATACTTGCTTCATATTTTGTAATAAGTTAACATGCTGCATTGTAAATATGACTGGGATTTCATTCAGAAGATTTGAGGATACAGAATTGCAGATACACAGAATGTTATTTCAAGGAAGGTCAATAGAATACCTTAAGTCCCATGCCATTTTACCAGCTGAGATTATTGTTCATAATTTTTTTTTTGGTCACGAAAAAATGTAGGTGTCACTTGAATAGGAATAATAGAACAGCCTATAAAAATGGAATATAGGTAAAAATTAAATCAAGAACTGATTTTTTTTTAAGATTTTATTTATTTATTTGAGAGAGAGTGAGCAACGGTGAGCAGATCACAAGGAGGGGGAGAGGGAGGAGTAGACTCCATACTGAGCAGGAGCCCAATGTGGAGCTACACCCCAGGATCCTGGGATCATGACCTGAGCTGAAGGCAGATATTTAACCAACTGAGCCAGCCAGGTTCCCCAGAACTGAAGTTTCAAAGTCACCAGCTTCCCGTATGCGTATAGGCATATGATCAAATATGTATGTGTGTATACACACACACACTCACACCCAGAATCAAATACCTAAATGCTTGTACCTACACATATTGATAAACTAAAACACTGTAAGTAACAAAATAAAATAACTCATCTATAAAATTCAAAATGTATCGTCTATTGATGCTATTTGATATTAATGGATTTTTTTTCTTGCACTGATTGTTGGGTCAAATCCTGTTCTTTGCATAAAAATACTAGCAGGAAATTTAAAATGCTAACCAAAGAAGTGCAACATTCATGACCGCAAGAACAATCACCTGTTCCTCCAGCTTCTCATACAGTTTACAGCATACTATTTAAAGTTATATCTTAAAATTAACTTTAAAAGTTTAATATTAATAATTCTACTGGAGGGGAGATTATTCTATCAGTTCTAAAAATATAGTCCTATATCATCTTTGTACTCTCACTTTTATCAGCCTTTTTTTAAAGATATTTATTTATTTATTTATTTGATAGAAAGAGAGAGAGAGAGAGCGCACTCGCGCAGGTGCCCGCACAAGCAAAGGGAGCAGTGGAGGGAGAGGGAGAAGCAGACTCCCCATTGAGCAGGGAACCTGAGGCAGGGCTGGATCCCTGGAGTCAGGACTCCAGGATCATGACCCAAGCCAATGCCGGATGCTTAACTGACTGAGCCACCCAGGTGCCCCTCACTTTATTAGCCTTTATGCAGTCTGACATCCAAATCAACTTGACCTTTTGGTTTATAAACTTCTTTTGATCATCTTTATGACTGAAATATTTTTGGAAATTCATTGTGGCATTTAGATATTGAGCTCTGATTGCAGAAACAGGTGATGTATTTCTTTCTGATTTTATTGTGAGAAGAAAAATAGCTATTTTTTGCATATGTACAAGAAGATCCAGAAAATTACACCTAAACCATCATAATTAAAGAAAACACATCATTCAAGGTATAAAATATACTTTAAAACAACTTTCAGTATAATAGCTTAATTTTAAACATCAAAGTAATATAGAATATAATGAAGCAACTTCCTTTTCTATTTTTCCCTATCATTAATAAGTAGTGATTGATGGGCTGACACAACTGCTTAGTAAATGGGTAACATCAAAAAAATAACCCAGGCAATAATTCAAAAAGTTTTTTGGTTATATGTCAGACTGATTACTTGCATGTCAATAAGTTCCAAAAGAAAAACATCTTGAAACTTTAATCTCCTTTAATCCCCAAAACATAACTGGAAATTTAGAAGGCAATATTTGTGATGAAACATGTTGCATTTGAGATCAGGAGCCTTCAATTCTACTTGTGGCAATCACTTTCACTACTTAAAGACTCTTGGGGAAAAAATATATAAAACTTTTCTTTGTTCCACTATAAAATGCACAATATACATGAAATCTGGTGATACCAAGTAGATCTAAATACATTGCTTCACTTTACATTACCCACTGTAAATTTTTTACTCAGTTAACCTTTGTTAATGGCATTTTATAATAAAGAAATACAGAGATTAAATGATACCAAAAATGTTCAAAAGTTTTATAGCTCATCTGAACTTTACTGTAAATTGTAAGGGTAAATAATTTAGCCTGTTTCAGAATTTCCCCATTAATAAAGTCTAGATGTTAAGATGATATAAACATTCTATGGATTTCAAGGCAACTCAATGAAAACCTGGTCATGATATCCATGTGATGGTTGGGGAGGACTGGGAAATATGTGTGTATGTGAAAAATAGTTTACTTGGCATGAATTTATATGATGTCCCATTTTGTAGTCCCAATCCACTCAATGTTTAACAAATATATTAACTGAAGCTCATATAAAATTAATCTTACATCTTCTCAAGATCTTTTAGCAGACCATTTATATCATACTTTGTTGAAAAAGTAGAAACCATCAAATTAGAGCACCTTCAGTCTTTCTATCAATTTCCATGTTTCTGTACCCTCTTTCTCTTTTGTTATTTTCCTTTATGGTAGAGGAAGTACCTCTCTTCCTATCAAAGTCTCTTCTAGATCTGCTTTGAATGGTCTCCTCTTTCTCAGGGGCTTAGTTGGTTTTTACTTCTCAATCGTGAACACTTAAATCTCCATTCTCCCCTTTCCATCAACCCATATCGAGGATACAATTTCTCCTCATTTAAAAAGTCCTTTTTTACTTTAAATTTTCTTCCAACCACAATTAACTTCTTCTCTGAATACATAAAAAGTTAGAAAACATTGTCTTTATATTTAATTCTCCCTGATGTCACTATTTATCCAAGTCATTCTAAAACAGCTTCCCCACCAATGTAACCAAAAATGTCTTATAAAATCCTGGACCTTTCTCCTTTGCCCTCATTCTTGAACTTTTATTGCTATTTCAAAATACTAAAAATGTTATCATTCTTAAAATACTTTCTTCTCTTCTTTGACACCACTAGCTTTGATTTTTCTCTAAACTACATACTATATATCTTTCCTTTGACCTGAATTCTAAATATTGAAATTCCTAGGCTCTTATCATAGCCTTCTGATTTTATCTATGCTCTCTTGCTTAATTATCAGATTAATTTCCAAAGATTTAACATTATGTAAAGTAAAAGACTTTCATGTTTACATACTTAGTAATAGGTTTTCTTTCCATGTCTAGATGCAAGTGTAGGCACCTTGATTCTCCTCTCTCCCTATTGTGCTTCTCTGTTGCCCCTACCTCTCCAACACTCAACTCTCACACATCCAGTTTGATCAGGTCAATGAGATTCTGCATACATTTCCCTTCCTGAAGTTGTAAACTATCAACTTATGTCATGGCTGGTTCTTTTTCACTTTTTTTCACTCATGGAAGTCCTTTCATTCATTTCATTACAATATACATAGTTGATTACCCTAATTTCATTATTTGTTATTTGCATTTCCCATAAAATGTTATACTTCTAGAGATCAAAGACTACAAATGTTTTATTGTTGTTGTTTTGTGTGGTTTTTTTTTTTTTTTTTACTATTATATATATGAGGCTTAGCATTAAAGAATAAATGGTTAATGAGTGGGCAGAGGGAGCTGGAGAGATACTCTCAAGCAGAATCCCCACTGGGTGGAGAGCCTGACGCAGGGCTGGATCTCATGAACCCTAGATCACTCTTGAACTATTGCTATTAATGTTAAAATTGCTAAAAATGTTAACAATGTTATCATTCTTAAAATGCTTTCTTTTCTTCTATGACACCATTATGCCTTGATTTTTCTCCCAGCCTCCCCTGAAATGCTGATTTTCATGAAATCAGAATATATGAGCAGTAAGTATATGCATAATTTGTTCTCCAGCTCAATGAAATTGTCCCTAGTTATAACCAAAGGAAGCAGATGAAATCTTGTTTCCTCTCTTGGCATAATCTAGAAAAGACTATCCATCCCAGGAGTTTCAGCACTTATTACCTAAAGCTTCCCTTTAGCTATATATCCACATCTGTATTTATATTTATAATTATTCACTTACATAGCACCCATAATTTCCCATGTATTCCATGAGATATCAACCATATAAAGGTATATAAGGGCAGTGATTCTTTAAAAAATTTTAAAGTTTAATAAAGGGGAATTCAGTAAAGTGTCAGGATATAAAATTAATGCACAGAAATCAGTTGCATTCCTATACACGAACAGCAAAACAGAAGAAAGAGAAATTAAGGAGTAGATTCCATTTACAATTGCACCCAAAACCATCAGATACCTAGGAATAAACCTAACCAAAGAGGCAAAGAACCTCTACTCTGAAAACTATAAAGTGCTCATGAAAGAATTTGAGGAAGACACAAAGAAATGGAAAAATGTTCCATGCTCATGGATTGGGAGAACAAATATTGTGAAAATATCTA
>CM052810.1:38736033-38780022 GCA_028533885.1 Nasua narica
AGAAAAATAGTGTCTTCTAAGGAAGGAAAACAAATGAGGTAAGCCCTACAATTGCTCTGTACTACTGCCTGGAAAAGAGTCTTCAGAATGTACCATAGAACAGAAAGCCCAAAGAAATCCCAGAAGTCCCCCTGAGTTGAAACAACAGAGCTGAATTCTCCTGGAGGCCACAGTAGCTAAAATGTATGGAAAAGAAAACTTGAGAAGTGGAAGCTCCTGTAAAAGAAGAAAACTGCACGGGAGAGAGCTCAGGAAAACTGTAAATAATTTCTCTAAAGTGTTCAGCTGAGTACCTACCTACTATTGCATACATGTGAGAAATTAATGGAAGTAAAGCGGGGAGGGTAATAAAAACAAAAACAAAACACCAGAATGAAACAAAAGGAACAAATCTTTGCTACTGCTCACACAGGGTGAGTAAATTTCATATTCTCACCAGTAACTTGGAAAAAAAAACCCTTATGTAACATGAAGAATTAAGTAGAATCAACAGAAGGACATCATTACAGAAATCAGGGGAAAAAGAGCCCTCAACTATAGACAGCTAAAGTCCTGAGTAGCAAAACTTCACATTTTAAGCTTGCCTCAGAAAAAATTGTTTCTCAGGAACTTAATTTATACAAGATAAACCAGCAGAGTATTAAAATATTCACAAAAACATCCAGTCTATACAACACACAAAGCTTGATTTCCAATAAAATACTGTTAGATAAAATACTGTAAGAAAAAGAGAACCCATCATAAGGAAAAAAAAATCAATATAAACATATCTAGATTGGTAAACAAGTAGATTAAAATAGTATTTAAAACTACATTCATACATTCAAGAAGGTAGAGGAAATCATAATCCTATTCATTAGAGATATATAAGGTATAAATGGGTAAATACAGAGATAATATTCAATTTGAATTCTAAAGGTAAACATATACAGTCTCCTAAGATGAAATATACACTAGATGAGATTAATAGCAAATAAGACATGGTAGATAAAAGATCAGTAATCTTGATGAACAGATAGAAGCTGTCAATATGAAACCAGAGAGGAAAAAGAAAAGGGGGGAGGGGTGGGGAAAAAAAGGAACAGAAAAGTATTGGGTTATGGAGCACCATCAAGCAGCCAAAGGTATCCATATAATTATCATCCCAACAGGAGGATAGGGAGGAAAAAGAAATAATTGAGGAAATAATGGCTAAAAATACTAAAAATTTGATGATAATTTAAACATATTAATTCAGAATGTTCAATGAACCCCAAGCAAATCAACAGTAAGTAAACAATACCATGGACATCATAATCAAATTGCTCAAAACTCATTAAAATTAGTCAGGAAATTAAAGACATTTTGTAATGTAAAGAAGACAATACAGTAAGAATTACATCAGATTTCTCCTTGGTACCAACAGAAATAAGAGGAATCAAAAACAATGCATTTAAAGTACGGAAAGACAAAATCAAAAACAAACAAAAAACCTTCAAGCTAGAATTTACACCCAGCAAACATATATTTCAAATACAAAGATAAAGAGATACTATCATATATACAAAAGCTAAAAAAAGTCCCCATCAACATACATATACTAAATATTAAAGGAACTCTTTGAAGCAGAAGAAAAATCATATTAGATGGAAATCTGGATCTACATAAGGGAATGAAGATAACTGAAAATAGTAAATAAAGATCTTATAATTAAAAAAATTCTAAAAAAAATTCTAAAAGTTAATTGATTTTTCAGGTACAAATATAAAAACCTAGTGTGAGGTTTATGACATATAAAAATAAAATACAGGGGTGCCTTAATGGCTCAGTGGGTTAAACCCTCTGCCTTCGGCTCAGGTCATGAACTCCGGTCCTGGGATCGAGCCCCACATCGAGCTCTCTGCTCAGGGAGCCTGCTTCCCCCTCTTTCTCTGCCTGCCTCTCTGCCTACTTGTGATCTCCCTCTCTCTGTAAAATAAATAAATAAAATCTTTAAAAAACTAAAAAAAAGAATGACTAAGGAGGTGGTGTTTTTACCACTTAAAAGTTTGGGCCTTAAATATATGAGTAGATAATTATATCTTCTCCAAGAATAAAATTAGATATGACTTGAGCTTTGTCGATGTATAAGAAGAAAAGCCCTGTTTTGGACATAATGAACTTAAAGCTCCTCTTGAATATCTAGACAGAAGTGCCTGTAATCTTTGATTATACAACTTATTGGAAATCTAAACTTAGATGTCCTGTTTTAGAGCAACACATACACTCCGAGTTTATAATTCTGATGAGTCAGGAAGTTAAAACTAATGATTTAATTATAAAAATGTTGACATTCATCGAACCAGCATAACTAATTTATCCACATGTGCAGAATTGCTAATACTACTTGGTGGTTGTAAAAAGCTGAAAGAATATAACTTTTTTATATATACTAAGAGAAGAAAAGTTAGTTTCAATTAAAACTTGATTCCTTTTAAGTTATGGGTTGATTTAAAATTAAACTGCTAAATTTTAAAATAACATTTAGTTGCCTAGGGCATAATTTAGGTGAACATTATATATTTATGAATTTAAATTCATGTCATCTTTATATGAGAAATCTGATTCTAGATTATTTTAAAATCCACCATTAGTATTTTTTTTTAAGATTTTATTTATTTGTCAGAGAGAGAGCGAGAGAGAGAGAGAGAGAGAGCACAAGCACGGGGAGCTGCAGGCAGAGGAAGAAGCAGACTCTCCGCTGAGCAGGGTGCTGGATGTGGGACTTGATCCCAGGATCCTGGGATCATGACCAGAGCTGAAGGCAGACGCTTAACCAACTAAGCCACCCAGGCATCCCCATTATTAGTATTACACGGCTTGGATCTACTTTTGCATTTATAATCTCAATGTCAAATTTTATAAAAAAAAAAAAAATGTTAAACACTCTATTTCCACATGCAGAAATGTCAATTCCATTATATTTGATATATTCTTTGTTGTATTAGAAACACTGGAAATGCAGTTCTGTTTTGCCTGATGCCTTACAATGAATTTACATTTTATTTTCAATTCCCATAGACTCAAAATAAATATTCAATAAATCCATTTTATCTGTCTCTAGGCAAAAGTGCTTTGTAAAAAATAAGGAATTATTTGTCAAATGATGTAAGCCAAGGGCTTTTGTTATTTTACATGTCTTCAAGGAATACTTCTGAAAGGCTAACAGAAGAAATGATAAATGCTGAATAGCACCCAACAGAAGTGACATAACATTCAAGAATAGTACTCTAAATTGACAAAATAACAACATGCACAAACATGGGGTGAAGAAAAATACTAGGGAATAAAATACTTAAAAATTTTAAAGCCCATAATTCATTATGGACTGTCGAGAAAGGAAAATATCCAAACGGAGAAGAAAACACTGGAGAAAAAATGACTATTTGTCTATGACTCTCTAGATGGTTTAGAAAGAGCTGTAGAGCAACATAATGCTTGAATGTACACTAGAACAAGAGAGCATATTTTTTAAAGAATGCTAAATGAATTCTAAAATTCTGTGGAAAGACTTAGAATTTATTATCTGTGATTTTTACATTATTTACAAAAAAAAGCATAGAGGGGCAATTCAAAATTTTTAAGACGTTGAGGCCACTTATAACCTACAGCATAAAAAATAATTCCATTATTTTGAAAAATATAAGATGCTATCAGAAGACTATAAAAAACTTGAAGGAAAAAGAACAAAAAAATCAGTATAGTCATTGTCAATGGTGTTGAAAAAAGGATTCAGAATTATACTCAATGCCTTAGAAAATAAACTACTGCCCGCCAGAACTCTAAAAACACTTTGTCCTCACAGGTAGAATTTGTGTGAACAGCTTATAAAACAAGACTGCTGAGTCCAAGGTAAAAGTGGATATGAAAAAAGCCATATTGCTGATAGTCCTAAAAGAACAAATTACCTTTGAAATAGGAAATTCTTGGCCAGCCAAATGGGATTTTTTTTTTTTTTTTACTTTTTCCTCCTCTTTACAAGAAAGGGAAAAAAAGAGAGAGAGAGAGATCATTTAACAATCAAACCATATAGTGGTGATGAGTACTAGATTTGTGAACTCTTAGTCATTTCTCATAATGAAGTTGAATCAATCATCTCTTTGTTATGGAGAAAGATTTAAAGACATTTGATTAACCTTAAGAGGCTCAGCTCCACTGAAGGCCACAGACAGTTTTTGATTTGTTGAGTGTGGCTATTGTAAGAGGCTATCACGTTCCAGTCCTCATTAAAAATATCAGAAGAGTAATAATTGTCTATGAGCCTGTGGACTGTCAAATAATACTTATAAAAATGGTATAATTTTACTAATCAGAAAATGTAGCACATTTACACTAAGGATCATCAAATTCCTTGTTATGCTGGGCTTGGCTGCATTATTTTATCCTGTAACCATAGAAATGTAGTGTATATGGGGCAAAATTTATCCAAGAATTACCTATGGATATACTTGCTTTAAAGAGAAAAGAGTAGATAAGGTTATCAAAGTAACCATGTAAAAGTGAAGTCTTTTAAGAAGTCTTTTAAATTTTTTAAATGACAAAAGAATAAGGTTTTATTATTATTTTATCAGTTTCATTAATGTATATTTATCAGTTCTTGCCCTTGGTAAAAAGTCTCAAGGAATAGCAAGGGACAGAATCATTGCATAAATTTCCGAAATAAATCATTGCGTAAATTTCCAAAATGGTGACAATGTATTTAGCCTATGGAGAGATTAGTTTGGGTCAAACAACTTTACCAAATTAACATTATCCAATAAGGAACATTTTGCTGACATGTAAAATACAAGTAGCTCTGCATTTTTATTATGTATTATTATATATTGAATGAGTTGAGAACTCTGGATAAGATATAATAAGAAAGTTTTCTGTTGCGGCGCCTGGGTGCCTCAGTGGGTTGAGCCTCTGCCTTCCGCTGAGGTCATGATTTCTGGGTCCTGGGTTCAAGCCCCACATCAGGCTCTCTGCTCAGCAGGGAGCCTGCTTCCTCCTCTCTCTCTGCCTGCCTCTCTGCCTACTTGGGATTTCTGTCAAATAAATAAAATAAAATAAAAATTCTTTAAAAGAAAGTTTTTTGTCTTGCGAAGTTTTAAGGAACTGTAAGTGATAAAAATGGGAGCAATGAGGGAAAAGTAGTGAATAGTACAATTTAAAGCATTTTAAATTTATTTTTCCAAATCTGGATATTTTTCTGACACTGGAAAGTCATGTCATCATCAGTGTTTCTAAGACTCGGCTGGACGAAAGATCATTATGTTCTGTTAAATTATGCTGGGGCTCCAGGAACCACACTTATCAGAAGTAATGGCTCCTGGTACTGGGAACATATAAAGAGATTATTAGAGAATCAAATACTTCTATCTCAGCTTAAACTTGTAATTGATATATGTGTTTTATATTAATTAATCTGAACATTTATATATCATCACATTTTCATCATTTTATAATGCTTTCCTAAAATGTATGTAATTAACTCAGAGAAATCTAACTTAACCCCCAACACCGTTCTGAAAGCCATTCTAAAATGTTGTATAACCTCTACATAACCACATGAAGGGTAGAGCTAATCCAGTGTTCTTCTGTATTCTTACTTGACATTTTTCAGTTTTCTCATCAGCTTTTGTCTAGATATCAGTGACCTCTAAAGTACTATGTGTCTTTTGGAATTATCCCTACTTACAATTATACTATCATTCGAATGACAAATTAACCATTTACAATTACATGGATGGAGCTAGAGAGTATTATAAGGTAGTCAAACAAAGACATATACCATATGATTTTACTCATATGTGGAATTTAAGAAACAAAACAAAAAAAAACAAAACAAAAAAGAAACAAAACAGATGAACATAGGGGGAAAAAGAGAGGCAATCCAAGAAACCAATTCTAAAATATAGAGAACAAACTGAGGGTTGCTGGAGGGGAGTTGAAGGGTGAAGAGCTAAATGGGTGATAGGGATTAAGTGGGCACTTATGATGAGCACTGGATGTTATGTAAGTGATGAATCACTATATTCTGCACCTGAAACTAATATTACACTGTATGTTAACTAACTGGAATTTAAATAAAAACTTGAAAAAAAATTGAAAACCCCCTACAAATTAATATAGCTTATTTTGGAAAAATTACTTATTTTGATATAATTGTAAACTTTCTCCTCATTGAGTTTACCATTCTCTGTCTGTCTCTGTCTCTTGTCTCTCTCTCTCTCATTACATAAACATACTGTTAAAAAACAAGACAAAAGGCCCCAAATGGAGTCACTTATGCTAAGCCAGTCACCAAACTGAGAAGTAAGTACAGTTTTGGCTTTCTCAGAAATGGAATCTTAAACCAATCATTAATCACCGGATCACACAAGTTGTTAATCTGCCTGACAAATCCTTATTATCCCCTAAGGAAAGTGATCTCAGAATAACCCACCCATTTTTTTTGCCTAGTATAACTTCCTTGTTCCTGTTCCCTCTAGCTATAAAAGTCTTTCATTTTGTATAACCCCTCTGAGCTCCTTTCTATCTGCTAGATTGAATGTTGCCTGATTCAAATTGATTTTTATTTACTCAAATAAACTCTTAAAATTCTCAATATGCCTCATTTTATCTTTTAACAGTTCTGGTTTGAGAAGAGGAAGCCCCACAACACCCAGAAGTAATGAACAAACAGGTATCTATAGAGCCCCCTGAGTTCACTGCTCTCTAACTGCCTCTGGGGGCTGTGGGTAAGTCTCTCTCAGATCTTAGGTCTGCAGTTTGGGTATTAAGAGCTTCCAGACTTTCTTTGAGCACTTCTTTTTCTGGACTGGATCAGAAACCAGTTAGAGTTGGGCTGGGCTTGACTTAGAAACCAGACTACATCTGAGGTTGGATTGTCATCATCTTAAGTTGGGCTGAGTCCACTATGAGGCTTCAGATAAGTAAAATTTTGTTTTAAGGCTAAACAAGAAGGTTAATCTTACCAAAGATAATCTTTTGAATGACAGTGGCCACATTGGAGAACTTTTAACCATATTATATAAGCTGAGACATTTGCAAAGTATCCTAGAGGAAAAAGGGGTCTCGGGGCGCCTGGGTGGCTCAGTGGGTTAGGGCCTCTGCCTTTGGCTCGGGTCGTGGTCTCGGGGTTCTGGGATCGAGCCCCGTATGGGGCTCTCTGCTCGGCGGGGAGCCTGCTTCCCCCTCTTCCTCTGCCAGCCTGCTTGTGATTCTCTCTCTGTCAGGTAAATAAATAAGATTTAAAAAAAAAAAAAAAGAAATTAAAAAAAAAAGGAAAAGGGGTCTCAGCCAAGCACTCATTATAAAAGGTAGAGGGAAAAGTATTTTTTTTTCCTCTACAGTTTCTGGTGACCAGGATGAGATTTTCTGGGACACCCCATTCACTCCAGAGCCTGTAAACAAGATCCTGCAAAAACTGGCAAAGATCCGCATAGGCTAAGAATTTTTTTAGCAAACTGAGCTATCTCAGATCACTTATCTACGGAAATTTGGTCAAGAGAAGCAAGTAAAATTTCGTGTTGTCCCTTCCTTCTCAAATTCAGAAGGTCAGTCAAAAAAACATTTGTAAGAATCTGATCCTTGAATTCGATGCCCACTGGTTGTCAATCCTTTCTATCCACAGGATAGCTATTGCCTCTTTTGTTTCTCTTGTTTTGTGTCCTGAGAACTTGGCTTGATAGTCCTCAAGTCTGGGGCTCCCCAAAAAATGGCTAGACAGATATATGAGTTGCACCCCATTTGTGGCTAGATATGGCAGGACAAAAATTTGTGAGCTGCTCTAAAACTCACTGCATTTGTGACTAGGGTCCTAACAAATGCTGCCAGCTCTCAGGGGAATTGACTAAGGCTTTCCTTCTTTTGCTTATCTTTAGGAATGGCTCTGGATTTGGGGAGGGTCTTACCTTTTCCACTCTCTTGGAGGATGCCTCTGGCATCCATGAGGTTGTTCAATACTGTTCAGAGCCTAATACAAATTTGTTTTTAGGTCTTCTCCAGTAAGCTAAAATGAAACTTTATACTCACAGGAAAAGAAAAACATTCTAAAGTCTTCGTGGAAGGACTTACTAGAACATCCCGAAGAGGCACAGCTCTAAATCTAGAATATAGAAGTCCGCTGATTTCCATCTTAGTGGAAGATCTTTTCCCGATATAAAAAACCAAATTGAAGATGAAATGGTTGGTTACTGGGTTAATCCCTTGATAACATAACATTGCAACTCAATTCTATGAGCAATTAAAGAGTGTGCTTGTCTTACAAAGTTTTCACAAGAACAGAAATAATTCAAAGCCCACTTATTCTTTTTTAACAATTCCCAAATCTCCCCTATTCATCTTAACAGGCTTGTAGATTATGGAAAAGATCTGGACATAGGGTACAAAAGACCTTGGTGAAGTTTGTATTTTTTCTGTGTGCCTGTTGAGATCTAAGTATTTTTTTTTAAGATTTTATTTATTAATTTGACAGAGAGAGAGATCACAAGTAGGCAGAGAGGCAGGCAGAGAGAGAGGGAGAAGTAGGCATCCTGCTGAGCAGAGAGCCCAATGCAGGGCTCGATCCCAGGACCCTGAGATCATGACCTGAGCAGAAGGCTGAGGCTTTAATCCACTGAGCCACCTAGGTGTCCCTGAGATGTAATTATTCTATGCGGTCTTCTCTAGGAACCAAGGTAGGTGTTATCAGAGGGGGGGAAAAAAAAGTAAAGTCTATTGGGAAAATTAGGCCAATGAAAAATGTCAAAAGTCTCTTCCACAAATATTAGTAAAAAGTTTTGGCCATCTGCCACCTTAGCAGATAACCTTAACTAATTTCATCTGCCAGAAACACAATTTGGGTGCAAATGTTCTTTTATAAACTAGTGAGTTTTGTGTTACCATAACTGTCTCATTGCTAAAATTTTAAAACAACAACTATAAGATCTCTGTGTGAAAAAAAAAATCTCTGTGTGTTTCTGTATTTACGTATGTCTATTATACATATTATAAATGTGTGATATTTTTTCTACCCCTGGGTGACATTGCCAAAATCAGTTTGTAAAGAACTCTAATTGGCTTAAAGGCAAACAAGTGTTTAGATAAATCATGTATACTCTCAGAAATACAGAAATTAATCCAAATGCTTTTCAAATTCACATTATCTAAGATAACCTTCAGTAAATAAAAGCTTAGTTAAGTTTGCTGGTTTAATTAAAACAGCCAATTCTTAGAGTTACTAGTATTAAATATAGTACTTTTATTCTGCCTAGGTTTACTAAAAGTCAAATAAGCTTAGGTTATTTCTATTACAGAATTTATCATCAAGAAAGATAATTTAAGATGATGTTACCTGCTTGATGTCTCATGTAATTTTCATGAGTAATCTAAACATAACTGTTAAGAACAACGAAATTAAATAGATGTAAAAGTTCACAAATGGACTTTTGACAATAATTGTTATATGTCTCAATTTATCTTTCAACAATACATACACACAATCATATATTTATGCAAAAATATATATTAATTGTATGCATGTTTTATATTCATCTAGAATGTCTTCATCTATATCCTGATAAGTACTATTTATAATGACATATAAGTAAAAATTACCCCTTCATCTTATTCATGCATTTTACTGGTACAACAAGAGCTTTTTTTTTTTAAGATTTTATTTATTTATTTATTTATTTGAGGGAGAGAAAGAACGAGAGGGGAGAAGGTCAGAGGGAGAAGCAGACTTTCCGTAGAGCTGGGAGCCTGATATGGGACTCGATCCTAGGACTCCGGGATCATTACCCGAGCCAAAGGCAGTCGCCCAACCAACTGAGCCACCCAGGCACCCCGCAACAAGAGCTTTAAATGAAATAGTAGGAGGTTTTGCAATATCTGAACATGGTGGCCAGTACCCAAATCTGAGATAACGTGCAATCTTGATCTTTTAAGTTAAAGTCCAGGCTCTATACTTCTTTCTTTTAGAATTATGATTCCATGTTCTACCCATTTCCCTAGCTATTTATTTACTGCTGTCTACCTTGGTCTCTGTCTCTACCAAAGGAAAATTAATGGGCTGCTGTGTGAAAACTCAGAAAATTATCTATTCTTAATTGGGGTATTCCAAATGTCATTGCTTTTATTATGCAACATACCAGCTGTATCAAACTATAGTCAAAGCTTCTAAAAAAAAAAAAAAAAAACCCAAACTTCTTTGACTCTTTTTTTTTTTTTTTTGAGCGAGCAAGAGAGAAAGAATGCAGCCATGCAGTAGTGGTGGGGAAAAGCAGAGGGAGAGAGAGACTCTTAAGCAGGCTCCATGCCCTGCGCAAAAACTCGACATGGGGCTGGATCTCAGGACTCTGAGGTCATGACCTGAGCCAAAATCAAGTATCAGTCACTTAACTGACTGAGCCACCCAGGTGCCCCTTAACTCATTTTTTTATTCTTTTTCTTAACCTGTTTTTGTTACTTTTTCGATCTGCTTATCTGGATTTGTTAACATGCAATATTACATGTTATAGTACTAACATGTTACATTACATGTTAACGAGTAATATTTTATCTAGCTCTCTGTTGTTTTTAATGGGAATATTTCTCTAGATATATAGACCACAATATTGAAGAAAAAGGAATATATAAATGATGCTTTCCACGGGGAAAACTGCCACTGTTTTCAGATAGAATCCCTTGAACAGCACTTGTCAGTTCAGGATTTTCACATATTATAATCTTTGTTTATGACACACTTCCTTATACTTGCCTAATGTCTCACTTATTGAAAGGTAAGCAGTAAATTCAGTTGTTTTAAAACTACAAATTTCAGCCACCTTGAAATGTTGGATGTGAGCTAAATGGCTTCCATTTCCTTTTCTTTCTATTCCCAGTTACGACTGCACATATTCCTTTCCTGTGGGACTTTATTGAAGATTACAGGACACAGTAGTAACACACCACTTTCCTGACCCCTTCCAACTAAGTTTTCCTAAACTTACAAGCTAGAAAGGTAAATGATCTGAACTGCAAGTTCAAGCAAATGCTTCACTCCCCTTCACAGGGATTGTTGATTTCCATGCAAAGCATACAGGAATCCTCCCTATTCCTCAACCTCTCCTAACTCTGGCTATTCCAAGTATTACTGCTATACCTACTTATGATATCTATATGGGTATTTGTCACTATGATTAGTATCAAGTGACAAAAAGCATAATTAGAAAGTGTGTATAAATCTCTTTTCAAGTAGGCTCTATTTAGTATGAAAAACAATGGTACTGCTCTTAAATCTGCCTTTTCATTTCTAGACTCTACTTCCTCAGCAATAATTTAATTACTAGGCATTTGTCAATATATTGTGGTAAATGCAGGCATTATATTTCCAGATTAACAAATCACTAACATCTACTATCAAATGTTTACAATACTAGAAAGTATTTCCCGTTGAGAAAAAAATGAAAACAAAATAAATAAAAGGAAAAACTTGGAAAAATCTCTAATATTTCCCAAAGAAGTTTTTCAGCCAAAACACCCAGTTTGATTCTGACCAATAACTGCCTTAGCAGATAACTTTCCCCTCTCTTTGTCTGTTTTGATCAGAATCTTTTGATCAAAACTTTCCAAGAAAGTTTTTTTTCTCTCAAATACAAGCAAATGAAAATATTTCTGGTCAATGTCATTAAAGATATTTTTTCTGAGAACAGTCAAGAATATACCTGATTTCATTAATTACTTTTCCAAGTTACACACTAATAAAATAGGCAATACTGCAGCAGGTACTTTACAGTTTTCTTTTAAATAATTTTTCTATAACATCCTGGAAGTATCTGATCTTGAGATTATACAGTTCATCTCTGCCTTTTCTGCCCATGCCTTTTCAATTCTAAGTGGTGCTATTTTGTTGCTACTATAATTTTCATTATATAGTTGAAGCATAGCAATAGAAGCAATTTACTCTCCCAGTCTACTGGTTCAAATATTATTACCCTCAAGTTTCCTAAACAACAGTCTTTGAATACCTTATTTTTTTTTCAATTTGTCCTAGAAACACTGTCAAGTAGTAACATAAGCAATTTTTAAACATGATATTCCAATGTGTTATACAATGTTGTCTGCATTCAAAGTAAATCTGGCATTCTGTAGGATTCAAATATCAGAGAATCAAAAGATCTAAGTTCAAGACCAAGCTTCTAAATTTCCTAATCCGCAGTTAGAAAAGAAAATTGGAATTCTTCTTCATGGGACTACAACTTCAATATAGATAGAAGGGCCAGGTGTCTTTTCTGCCTACCATGTGTCTAGATACTTTACATTTAAGACCAATCTTTCAATGCTAATAACATCTTCACTATTATCTACAGTCTTTCCAGGAAACATCCCCCTGCCCTAGGAAACCTTTCCAGGTTCATAAAGGTCATTATAAGAAAGATATAGCACTCTATATCCACCACATCAATGATCACTTCCAAGTGCTCAGACTGATTCTTCTGTTGCAAGAGAGTGAGAAAGGCATTGCTGCTAGGTCATCACCTGATCCCCCTGAAACTACTTCCAAAAAGAAAGGAAGATGAGTTGTCAGATGAGAAATCAGAGACTTAAGGCAGAATTCAAGAAGAATATTTGATTTCCTAAACGGCAAAAAGCGAAATCTGTCACCGAATATTTCCTCCTTTAGATGTTTTGCGTCAATTCAAAATTCACAGATTCTGGGAATTAGGAAATGGAGATCATCAAGGGAACACTTTTTTGCTTACCACAAAAAGTAAAGCGATGAGTCCTTCTGGGTAGATCAAACTGGGACGAAACTGTACCTGTGCAGGCAGAAGGAAGCACAGAAAGTACTGATCATATAGGTAGAATTTTTTCAAATGGCCATAAAACATACAGATTATTTATATAAGAGAAAATCAGTTATGTATTTAAGATTTTCAAATTGATAAAATTCCTATTTTTGTTTAATATTATTGAATTGATTCATTTAGCCCACAAATAATTATTAATAAGCCTTTATGTATCATGACTTAGTAAATTGTTGATGATAAAATGGTGGGGGAAAAAAAGAGACATATTTACCATGAGAGGGTTTACAATATAGTAGGGGGAGACAGTCATTAATGACAAAATTATTTAACATAAATTACTTGGAATTCTGCACCAGAGATTTGTCTCTTTTCGTCCATTTATAAATACATCCATCATTTCTTTATATCATCGATATATGAATATTTATTTTATAAACTTTGGGTTATAATCCAGTTACATGACTTCCTTGGTCAAAGAGTTCCAGCTTCAGCCATTGGAAGCCTTTCAGTTGACTCCTGGGTTCCTTTGATTTATCTCATCAGTAGTTTAAAAAAAAAAGTGTTTTTCATAGTTGGTTTGTAGGTTGGTTGGTTAGCTCATTAGCACATTATTTTCTGGTAGAACAAGATGTTCCAAGTGTATCTTGTATATTGCCTGACCCCGCCTGGAATCAGCTTCTTTTCCAAGAAAATCTCATTATTTTTATTAGAGAATGGTAGTATTAATCCACCACTTTAAAAATGATAAGTCACACAGCATTCATTTTTTGCCAGGACAGGATTAAAAAATTCATTAATTATTAATTTTTAAATACATAAGATCACATGAAATGTGATTTCAAGATTCTCATATTTCCCTCAAAGAACTTGTCAAAAGGAGATAAGGAAAAAGTCTCTAAATTATTTCATTATGTAAAAAAATAAAGGAATAGGAGTTAAAGTGAAATGACAAGTTATATACTTTTTCATTTTGAATCTTTTCCATGCAAAAATGCATTTATCAATTAAAATAATAACCTAAAAATTTAAAAATAACATAATAAACTATACCTGGCAGTATTATTTTATGGATATGATATACACTAGCCCACAATCAGTATTATATATATATTAATGGAGTTGGACTGTGGTTGGGACATCTAAAAGGAAGATAGCATGAAGAGGTATAAAAGTTTTGAAAAAAGATAAATTTAAATACTTAACTTCTTTGACTACATACACCTAGTTGTTCCCTTAGATACCTGACCTCCATAAATAATAAAAATCCACTTTCATTTATGTTTCATTTTTTTGTCATCAAAAATATAAATTTCATCAGCTAAATAATATTGAAAAAAAGATGAAAATATGGTCCTTTAAATAAACAAATAAAGGGAAACAAATATTACATATACAAATGTATGGACAAATGTATATATTCATATAAAAATTTATTTTTACTAAAATTTAACTAAGGATTCATATGGACAAAAACAATGTATTCCTTTACTGAAATGGAAGAAGGCATTTGGCTTTGAGAAGATGAGCTTATATGAATATCTAGACTCTGAGGAAATATTATGTTTCTAACCAATGCCAATGAAAAACAGAATCACAACTTCAAAGACACTGTTACTAGATCCTCTTAAGAGAACTGAGCTGAGAATGTGCTACCACACACTGGTCGCTTTTTCAAACCCTTCTCTATTTTTATTGTTCTGTGTAACTATTATTTCACTCAAACATACTACCTCAATCACTGAAATTATATGGTGAGCTGAGAATCAGGTAATATCAGTGATCCAATTTCATTCCTTTTCAAAATTACTTTAAATAATCTAATTATTTTTCTTTCTACCTAAATTTAAAAATTTCTACCACGACATTGCTGGAATTTTATACAAGACCAAATCAAGATGATAGACCAACTTGAAGATAACAGATACATTAAAATATCCTCCAACTCATAAATACATTAAATCTATCTTTTATCTGAAATCTTTCATCAATCAGTGCTTTTTTAATGATACTTTTTAAAAGATTTATTTATTTATTTGAGAGAGAGAGTGAGAGAGAGAGCGCACAGAGGCCAACATGGGGCTCAATCTCACAACCCTGAGATCACAACCTGAACTGAAACCAAAAGTCGGATGTTCAACCGACTTCGCCAACAAGGCACCCCTTGATACTATTTTTTTTTTAAGAATTGATTGATTGATTGATTTTTAGAGAGAAAGAGAGCATGAGCAGGGGCAGGGATAGAAGGAGAGAAAGAGAGAATCTCAAGCAGACTCTGACATGGAGCCTGGAGCCGAAAGTGGAGGCTTGATCTCAGGATCCTGAGATCACGAACTGCGCCAAAATCAAGAGTCAGACAGTTAACCGACTGAGCCACCCAGGCACCCCTATGATACTTTTTAATTTATACTAAAGTATGTCATATTTTTTGCTATAATTGTATGTGATACTCTTTTAAAATTTCAATTTCCAATCGCTCCTAATTCAGCAGTACATGCTAATATCTTATTAATACAATTATTTTTGTTTTGTCTTGTATATTACAAACATGTTAAATGGACTTATTAACTCCAGTAACTTTTTTGTGTATTTTTATGTTTTCTACCATGAAGACATTCATGTCATCTGTGATTAGAGAAATTTTATTTCTTCCCCTCCAATCTATGTTTTTGGTCTCTTGCTCTACTGCCTTGACTAGGATGTCTACTACAACGTAGAACAGGAAGGAGTGGTGAAAAAAACATACCCTTGCCTTTTACCCATCTGAGCGATAAAATGTTTAGTCTTTCATCATGATGTATAATGCTATTTCTCTCTCTCTCTTTTTTTAAAGATGGGGGAGGAGCAGAGGGAGAGGGAAAGAGAAAATCTTAAGCAGACTCCACACCCAGTGCAAAGCCAGACATGGGGCTTGATCTCACAATCCTGAGATCATGACCTAAGCCAAAATCAAGAGTCATTGAGCCACCCAGGCGCCGCTGTTTTTCTTTCTCAAGATGCCCATTTGTCAGGTGAGGAAGTTGCCTTCCACTATTAGTTTGCTGAAGTTTTTTCTAAGAATGGATGCTGAATATTGTCAAATGTTTTGTTTTGATACCTGCATCTACTGATATGATCATTTGGTCTTTCTTCTTTAGATTCTCAATATGCGATGTTATATTAATTGCTTTTCCAATATTAAATCAACTTTACACTCCTATGAAAAATAATATTTGATCATGATGTATAATCCTTTTGATATATTTGTAAGCCTACTATGATTTTGGACAGTACGGTGAAATAATATGATCTTGGTTTTAAAATGACTTCTCTGCCACTGGTTTGAAAACAATCAGGGTTTAGGTGTGGAAGCAGCTATCCTTAATTGAAGTCTATTACCATGCTTCATGTGAGTGATGAAGGTAGCTTAGATCACGGTGATTACAGTAGGTGTGGGGACCTGTGATTGAATCTTTATATAAAATCTAATGTTTGAATAATATGAATTCCTACTGATTTAATATGGGATTTGAAAGAAGAAACAACTAAAAATTTTTAACCTAAATAACTTAAAGTACAGGACTGTCATCTATTCTGATGGGAAAAAATATGGGTGGATCAGTTTTCAGGGAATGCACAAAATTCACTTTCAGACAAATTAAGTTTGAGATTTATATTAGGTATATAATTGACGCTGTCAATAGAATGCTTAATATATGAAGCTGGAGTTCAGTAACATAACTGTGATTAAGAGAAATAACTATATTTTTTGTCTCATAAAACAAAATTTAGTTCCTTGATTTATAATGCTGTCTTTTTTATTATAGTTGCTGAAATGCTAGTATTAGTTGTCAAAATTCTTGTCAAATCAAGTTAGTTAACATATTTTTTTAACTAGAACAGTGTTAAAATCCATGGAGGACATACTGATATCTGATGAAGTATCTCTATGCCTCAAAAGTACATCTTTCCATTAAGGATGTGAAAAGTACTCCCATATGCAAAGTCTTTCTCCAAGTAGTGCTAGAGAAGTGCTGACACATCCTTATTCATGCCCTCTTGGCTATCACAGTAAGCATCCATATGGAGTCACAATTACTTAGATTTGTTTTCTGCATTGGAATCACTGACATCTTGAAATTATCTACACTACATCAGTTAAAATTCCGAATGTCTTACACTTTCTTTCACGACAGGTTTCTGAACCTTCCAAGGAGTGAAGAATCTGTATTTATGCTAAGAAGAAACCTCTTAAGAAAGGAAATAAATATGGAACTTATTAAAAGAAACCCTCCTTTGTTACCTTCATTTATATTTCAAATAATATTTATTATCTTATCATAATAATAATAAATTTATATCAAACTGATAGCACAATAATTAGTTTTCTTTATATATTAACTAACTACCTAACATCACGTTTTTGCTGTTGCTAAAGCAATACTAAATTTAAAAAGAAGTTGGTTCATTCACCATTAGCTAGGGAGTACTGTACTATTAAAATGACTAAGACTATGTTTTTGAAAATATTCTTATTGTTTACTAATTTATTTTTTCTAAGAGGAAATGATAGAATTATTGAATAACTTGATAAATCACTTCATCAAACCAACATTATGCAGTTTAGTTATTAAGCTAGCACATGATCTACTGAGATCATTTTTTGTTTTGTCTGTGTGAGTGTCATTTGTGCATAATCACAAAACCAGCACATGACCAATTGAAGAAAGATGTATTTATTATTGTGCATATAACTTTTTGTATTTGTGCTTTTGTGTTTGACATTATGTTTGATGCCATTGCCTCTGCTCTTATTTGGAATATAACAGGTTAAAGGTTGTGGGAAGCAAGAAAAAAGTTATCTATGGAAGGACTTCATGTGCATTATTTCTAAGTTAACTGAATAAATAAAAGAAAGGAATATATTGCATTGTAAAAAGTTCTAGGGAAAATTTTACTTTATTAGGTATATTGTTCCACATTGACCAAAAAGTGGAGTAGGTCAAGACAGAAAGAATTAGCACCTCTTCAAGCAAATCTAACATAAATAAGAGCAACAAAATTTTCCACTTCTACAAATATCGATTTAACTGAAGTTTTACATAATCACTTGTAAAAAAATCCTTAGCAAATGGTAATCAGCTAGCTATCCTATTTTTCCAAATACTAATTCTTTCTCAGGACTTTCATAAGGTCAAGAACTAAAACAAGGCACATCATTTTTTACTAAGAATTACTAAGATCTCTTTATTCATAATTTCTCAAAATGTAAAAGAGTATTAATGGGGAAAAGTTACCTTTCCACCAGATAGTGAAAAATTTGAATTTCTTTTTGAAGTCACTGATAGAAAAATCATGATGGTGTCCTATGGGATACATTTGTTCTGCTATAAAACCTATCTCAAAACTTAGCAATGTCTAATAAATAGATTAAGGATTTGATATTAAAGTCCATTCATTGGTATTTCAACCTGAAAAAAAAAAACTAAAAATTGGGACACCTGGGTGGCTCAGTGGGTGAAAGCCTCTGCCTTCGGCTCAGGTCATGATCTCAGGGTCCTGGGATCCAGCCCCAATTTGAGCTCCCTGCTCAGTGGGAAGCCTGCTTTCATCTCCCTCTGCCTGCCTCTCTGCCTACTTGTGCTCTCTTTCTCTCAAATAGTAAAATCTAAAAACAAAACAAAAACTAAAAATCTATGTCCTATTTACTTTAAATTAACTTTGATTGATATATAGCTTCCCTTATAAATATCATTCATAGCCAACAATTCACTGCAGGAAAATTCTAAATGCCATACTCTGACACATGAGGCCATTAAGTACTATCTAGAATCAAACTTCTAATTGGATCTGTAGTCATATCCTAAAAAATTATACTGTACTGTTTTCAGACATAAACTCCAATTTCTTCAAAATAAATTTCTACTTAATTTATAATCTTCACAATACCTAATAAACTCTTTCTTACGCATGCTTCAAAATTTATGAAAATGTTTCTAGTTTCAGGGTATCTAAATTTAAAGTGAATATAATACTCTTCTTTGTTAAGGCAGTAAACTGTAAGGCTTTTGCTCATTAAATTCTTAACTTAGTACAAAATATATTATAATTATGTTGTCATTTTATCATATAGTATGGTATATATAATGCATATATTCACAAACATGCGTATATATCTCCTCTGGTATACATTACATAAAGCACAATAATGTTTATGCATGTAAGCTTTCTTTTTTATCTGTTTGGTTATATACAGGTCAGATCGTGACAAGTACTGTAAAATAATTTTCTTTAAGTATTTTCTGGCATATGTTTACCCCAGCAAAAACAATATGGCACTTGCATGGTAGTGTATGGGATAATCCAGTAGTAAAACTGTACGCTTGCATTAGCCTGACTTGTTTGGTGAGATTAAATCAGGGGTTAGCACTTTTTATTTTCCTGGGAAGGACCCAAAGGTAAATATTTTAGGATATATGGCCCACATTGCCTCTCTCGCAACTACTGAACTCTACCACTGGAGGGCAAAATCAAATATTGATAATACTTAAATATATGTATGTGGCTGTTCTGAGATAATTTTTTATTTACAAAAATAGGCAATTGGCTGTATGACTCACAGCCCATAGTTTTCCCACCTCTGAATTAGTGTAACACTATTTACTAATAACCTCCAATTATTATAAAAATAATTAAATCTTCAATGCAAACTCATGGTCTATGCAATTTAATTTAGCTATAATTCTTATTCCCGTCATTAACAGTTCTAAAAGAAAAACATATAAGCCTATCAACTAATGTTCTGGGAGAGAAATATTCCTCAAACTGTCTATATAAGAATCTACAAATGTACTAGAAATGTCATTGAAATGACATTAGAATTTTCAACATTAAAGACAATAGGAAAGGTGGTGATTGAAAGTACTTCCAGAAATTTGGAAAAGTAAATGCATATTTACTTTGGATGTGAATTATTTTTAGAAAGAAACTATTTTTTACTTTTATTATTTTTTTAAGATTTCTATTTATTTATTTTAGAGAGAGAGAGAGAGCAAGAAAGCACAAGCAGGGGGAGTCGCAGAGGGAGAAGCAGACTTCCCGCTGAGCAGGTGACCTGACACAGGGCTTGATCTCAGGATCCTGGGATCATGACCTGAGCAGAAGGCAGACACTTAATGGACTGAGCCACCCACATGTCCCTATTTTTTATTTTTATATGAAAGATGAAATATGTGGGCTAGAGTTTAAAACAAAAATGTCATTGAGTGATTAATTTGTGATAAGAAATAGTCTCTATGTATTAACTCACATATCCTCAAAACAACCCTGAGAAGGTGCTATTACTGCCAATTTCATTTTATAGATGATGAAATTGAAGCAAAGACATTTAGAAAATTGCCTAATACTACACAATAGTATGTGACAGACCCTCTTTTCAAACCCTAGCAGTTTGGCTGTACAACCTGCTCCAGTTCAAATAAGCTTTCTATTTCACCTGGTTTATATTCCTGATTGCACAGTTTCTTAGCTGTTGACCACCAAAAAGTGGCTTAACCTCTTCAGGTTTCAATTTCCTCAAGTGTATAATGATTGGCTTGAAATAGACAATCTCTAAGACCTTTTTGAAATGCTATGATTAAATTCATAAAAAGTTTTAGCATCATAAATACTCTCAAGCTTTCCAAAATTTCACCATATTACTTTTATATAAAATCTTATTCAGATCATCTAAAGCCATTTGCATTTTCTCTTTAGTAGTGCCTCTTATGAGAGGATAGAATTTAAATTTCTGTTCCAGGAAGATGGAAAATGGCAGGACCCTAGTGCTATTGTAGAGAGATTATGGAGATTGGAATCAGAGAACCAGAGTCATGTCTACTTCCCTTTCAATTTTACCAATCCTGTTTTTTTTAAACAAGGCGATTCTTGAAAAAGGGGATTATGAAACCTATCTTAAAGAATTGCGATGAAGTATGTTGTGTTATATGCATACTAATATTACTGCATCGAGCTATGCAAATATGAAATTTTTTTAAAGAAACATTAATAAAGAACCTAAATGAACATAAATAAATTTAAGTGGTGACCATTTTCAGATATAAAAGTGGTTTCAGTTCTTTGAATCTCGGCTTCATTGTTGATCCCACACATTTACTTACATATCAACTCAGGAAATAATATAGTGGGATTTTCTTCAAGTGGAATTTTATTTAGAATCAAATTGGAGAATACTATTTGATATGATAAGAAATGAGATATGAGAAGAAAGGTCTACTTAAAAGTAAAATGTAAACGTGTACATCTGTATTTGGCAACAATATGAGAAGGTCACTCAATTAAATGTGATCTAAATTTAAGTCCTCATGTAGTCTCTTTACTCTGACAGGCTGCAACTCCCTGAAAGAATTCATTTAACCAAATTTGATTGCCCTTATTTATGCAATTTTCATTTATGTCAGCTGTAGTATATCAAAGAATGATTCTTTGTCTAAATTTTCACATCACTTGACCCAGACCAGGACTTCAGATTTTATTATCATTGTTATAGTGCAGGATCAGTAATTGTTCCCTGGAAAGTAGAAGTAAAACTAATGATGTTAATACTTAAAGCAAATTCCCAATACTCAAAAAGATACTGACATATGGAAATCTTGAAACTATCAATATGCTTACATACAGAGGCACAAATAAACATCCCCAAATAAGGATAAGAGTACAGTTCTAATTAAAACAGTATCAAAGAGAATGAAATACAGGGCACCTGGGTGGCTCAGATAGTTAAATGTCTGCCCTCAATTCAGGTCATGACCCTGGGGTCCTGGGATCAAATCCTGCATTGGGCTCCCTGCTCCTTGGGGAGCCTGTTTCTCTCTCTCTTTCTCTCTACTCTCCCTCTCTCTAGCTCTAGCTCTAGCTCTCTATCTCTCAAGAATAAATAAAATCTTTAAAAAAATGAAATACTTACGGTTACAGTTAACAAAAATGCAAACTTAAAACTACAAACCATTGTTGAAAGAAATTAAAAGAGAACTATATGGAAAGACATCCCATATCATCCCAGAAATGTTGTTAAAATAGCAGGAAACTCCAAATTGATCTTTATCAATATTCCAGTTGTTTTGTTTTGTTTTGTTTTGTTTTCAAAAATAAACAACATGCCATGAAATTAAGAGGGTAATTTGAGGCAACCAGATTAGTCAAAACAATCTGGATAAAGAAGAACAAACTGGAAAACTCACTTTTCTTGATTTTAAATGTTATTGCAAAGTGACAATAATCAAGAAGTGTAGTAATGGTATAATGTAGTAATAGTATAATAGCCTAAGGAAAGACACACTGATCAATGGATTAAAACTGAGAATCCAAATAAACCCTTACATTTATGGTCAACTGATATTTGACAACATGCCAAGATAATTTAATGAGGGAATATATTCTTTTCCACAAATGGTACTAGAACCAACTATTTATACACATGAAAAAAACTGAGAAAGAAAGAAAGAAAAAAGAAAAGAAAAAAGAGAAAGAAAAGAAAAAAGGGAATTTCCATCCCTATCTCATGCAACATGTAAAAATTAAACTGGATCACAGAATTAAATATAAGAGGTAAATGTATAAAACTCTTAGGAAAAAACATAGGAACAAAGTTATAAAGTTTCTTGCCTTGAATTGGCAACAGTTTCTTAGATACAATGAGAAAAACACAAACAAAAAAAGACTAAATCAATCATTGAATTTCTTCAAAGTTAAAGACATATGCATCAAAGGATACCATCAAGGAAATTAAAAAAAAAAAAACACCAAAACCTAGAGAATAAATGTTTGCAAACCATATCTCTGATAAGGGATTTACAGTCAAAATATATAAATAATACTTATAATTCAACAATAGAAAGATAACCCCATTGGAAAATGGAAAAGAATTTGAACAGACATTTCTCCAAAGAACTACAAATGGCCAATTAGCAAACACAAAGATGCTCAACACCATTAATTATTAGACAAATGCAAACCAAAATAACTATGAGATATGTTTAACACTTCCTAGGATGACTAAAACAGTAACAAATGTTAGCAAGAACAAGGAGAAATTATAAATTTCATGCACTGGTGGTGGTTGAATGTGCAACCTGTCAAATGGTTCAACCACTGGAAAAGCAGTTTGACAGTTCCTAAAAAGGCTAAGCATTCGACCCAGCAATTTAATTCTTAAGGATATTTCAACTTAATTGCAAACATATGTCTCCAAAAACATTATATGTAAATATCAATAGTGGCATTACCCATAACAGCAAAAATGAAAACAACCCAAATATCCCGTATCTGAAGAATGGAAAAAAAATGTCATATTTCTATAGAGTTTTATTTATCTATATATATTTTTTAAAAAAGTGAAGTACTGATTCATGCTACAAACTGGATGAACTTTGAAAGCATTATTCTAAGAAAAGAAGCCAGTTAAAAAAAGATCACACATGGGCGCCTAGGTGGCTCAGTCGGTTAAGCACATTCCACTCTTGATTTTGGCTCAGGCCATGATTTCAGGGTTGTGAGTTCAAGCCCTGCATAGGGCTACCCGCTGGGCATGGGGGGCCTGCATAAGATTCTCTCTCACCCTCTCCCCCACCCCTCTTCCTAATCCCTCTCTTACAAAAATACATATTATGCAATTCCATTTATGCAAAATGTCCAGCTAGGAAAATAAATGAGAGACAAAAAGTAGATTATTGGTTGCTAGGAGCCAGAGGCTCAGGGAGTAGAGTGTGACTGCTTAATGGGTATGAGATTTCCTTTGGGGACAGTGAAATGTTTTAAAAATAGTAGTGATGGTCATACGACCCTCAAGACACCAAAAACAACTGAACTGTACCATTCAAGAGAGTAAATTTTACAATATGTAAACAAGTCCTCAATAAAGCTATTATTAAAAAACAATGTGAAGGGGCCTATAATCATATACAGATCTTCCCATTTGTAAATATTAACTTATAAATGATAGTCAAATTCATTCCAAACTTAAAATTCTTTATAACTGAATAATGAATGATATTAAGAAAGAGAAATGATGAGCTATTAGAACTTAAATACAGTGCTCTGAAGATAAACATAGTTTTTGAATCACAAGTCAAAGAAGGATGAATTTATCAAAGAAATGATCTCTTGCAGCGTCAGCTGTCAACACGTCAATTCAGTCCTACTCCCGACAGCATAAAATTACATTACATTTCGACAACATAAAATGCCATTGTAAGTGTGTGTCAGAATTCTTCTAAGTATCAAAGAATACATTAATGAGGAGAAATAAATAAATATTAAACACAAACTATAGACATATGTGAAAATACCATGCCTTCAACCACAACCAGATACAAATGTGCTGTTGTCACTACATGCCCCCAGATAACCCAATATATAGGTTGGAAACTAATTTCCTCAAATACTGACAATGAGAAGTTCTACTTATCTCAGAGAGATTACTCCTTGTAAACAGTCCCACACAACTATGGTTTACTGGAAAGAATACCAGACTTCATGTTGGAATAGTTGGTATTAAAAACCAGCTCCACCACCCACACAAACAAAAGTGATTCCTATACTATGTTTGTCTTAACTTTCCTGTACCTCTTTCTTTCACCTATTTTTTTTAGAAAGAATACACCTAGCACTAAGTATTGCTGTGAGGTGTAAATGAAAATCAAATGCTGAAAGAATCTAATGTATGGTAGGTAGGTTATCCATAAATGGTTATAATATCTGATTAACTCATTTCACATAGTATATAATAAAAGTCATATATTAGTAAAACTATATGGAATATAATAAACACATTTTAATAATTTAGAATGCATTTTTAAAGATTTTATTTAGAGAGAGAGAGGGAGTGTGCAAGAGTGGGGGGAGGGGCAAAGCAGACTCCCCTGCTTGATCCAGGTCTGACAACCCTGAGATCATGACCTGAGGGAAAATCAAGAGTTGGAAGCTTAACCAATTGAACCACGCAGGTGCCCCTAGAATCCATTTTTATATGTTGACAACATCAAAGGATAATTCTAGGAATACTTCTTAGTATATTACTAACGCCTAAAAGAAAGTTTTTTAATGAAACTTTCATTTAAACTTAAAACTTGAACTGGCAAACTTTCATTTTCATTTTCATAATGAAAGAAAACAAAGAATGTTTCCTTGTACATCGCTAAAATAGCAGAAGACCTAATATACGAAACATTACTTGGAATCTTGTAATCAGAATAACAACTGGAGATTTTTGAAGTCTAGCATTAGCAACCAAACTTCTGTGATTTTAAAGGCCCACCAGGCTCAATGAAACATGATATTGAGAATGTAATTTTTAAGCACTGGAGGAGTGACCATTCGGTATAATAGCTTGGCCAAAGTACGATTAACAAGCGACGTAGCAAATACAGCCCATAAAAAATATGTATGTTTCAGAAGGATTAAAACATAGTATTGTACTTGGAGGGACATTTTCATTGTAATAAAACTTAAAAGGTGACACTCTTCTTTATCTAAAATAGCTTCCTGCAAGAGAAAAATAAAACTAAAAATGATTCTTGCCTTTCCAGCTCAACAGAAAAAGTCACATAAATCAAAATGTCATCAGTGAACTGGTGGTGCTGTAATACACAGCCCATCACAGTCTTCACAGTGTCTTAAATAAGTATCACAGAGGCAAAAAGATGAAATAAAACCCCGTGAGGTGCTATATAAGAACTCTCACAGTAAATGAACAAATACCCAATGCTGCCCTTTGGGGTCCTGTCTCTATAGGAAGAATGAAATCACTGAAGGTAGAAGTCCATCAAACCTGACTCCGTATCTCATGGTCACTGGGGTACAACACTCCTGACACTAGATGTCATATTATTCAATATGAGAAATTAATAGAGAATCCATTTTTTTTCTAAAAATCTAATTCCTTTCCTACATACCCTTGGGTGTACATTATTATTTTTATTGTAAAGTCGTCTCCAAGGAATGTCAACAGATAAACTAAGACTGAGGTCAAATATAAAAATCTGAGTGTATGTGTTTGGAAGAATGAAAACAGTTTAAAAAGATAAAGCCTCGAAGAAAAAGAAGTAAAAGTGCCTTTTGTGGCACATTTTAATTCTTTATTAGATCATTTTATTTTAACCATAATTCTGTGCATGATTTGGCAAGGAAGGGCTATGTAATATGTAATTATTAAAGAAGATGGATCAGGAAAATAAATTTATTCCAAAAAGCACATATGTTGAAAAGACTTGGCAATTTCATTTTAAACAGTTTTAAGAAAAATCCAAAACTAACAAATTCTCCAAGGTTAGATTTTTCTGCAAGGGTAAATGTACATATGTATATTAATTTCTTGATAACCATTATAGATACATACATAAACAAATAGATGCATGGATAGATGGATAAATAGATAAATGAAAGATACATAGACAGATTCACATCACTTCATTTTTTGGCAGTGATTTCCCAATGTATTTGTCATGCATCACAGTTAAAATCAGCAGAGTGAAACTTTGAGGTCTCAACTGCATTTATTTGCTCCTACAACTGATTTTATGCTCAATTAAATTTATGAAAAACACCTTTTGTTTTGTGCTCTCAGTTAAAAAACAGAACTGTTGCTCCGTACAAATAATGCAAGCCATTCAGAAAAAGCACAGCTCACCAACATGAATGAATTCCCATCAGATTATAAACAGTATTGATGAAATTTGCCATGATTTGTTCTGGTTTCTATTATGTCAAAATGTGATGTATTTTAAGAAACATTTCTTAAGAATTGAGCAAGACTTTTCTAGCAGATACATTTACTGAAAATCCTCTGATGTTCAATCAATCAGAAAACAAAATGTTTCTAAAAGCCGATCCCCTACCAGCTTCAGTTTAGCCAGTATGGGTCCTTGCCACTTAAGTATGTGCAATGTAACTGGCTGGGCAATTTATAAAAGATACATGGGAACATTATATTTTAAAAAAGAGAGAGAAAATAATTTATTTCCCCTAGGAATTTTGAGTTTAAATGATTCTTTAATACTGAACCTGGGAACCTGTGTGGCTCAGTGGGTTAAGTGTCTGCCTTTGGCTCAGGTCATGATCCCAGCATCCTGGGATGAAGCCCTGAGTCAGGCTCCCTGCTCAGAAGGGAGTTTGCTTCTCCCTCTCTCTCTGCTCTTCTCCCCACTTATATGCGCTCTCTCTCTGTCTCCCTCTCAAATAAATAAATTAAATCTTTAAAAAAAAAATACTGGACTGATGTTATTGAATAGAGGGCAGGTATAACTTAGGGGTTCAGCCTCAGATGTACAGATATTTTCATTTACCCAGACCAGTGAGTCTCAGGAAAATGAGGAACTCTGTAATAAAATTCTAGGAGACACAGGGTGTTTTTTATCAATGGGACTATATTAATAGAAATATAAAGCTTTTCAATCAGCAAGTAACTGCATGGAAAAACAAGAATGACTATAGAAAAAAATCAGTATCATTTTATATCAGGCTACACTTCAAAGATATGCAAATATTCAATTTTTTATGCATTTAAGACAGACTCAGACATAAAATTATATTAAATAGGGATTTGAGGTAATTGAAATTGCATTCCATAAAAAGAGGTTGTATATTATGGCTAGGATTCTGTTTATGGTTTAATTTAAAAATCTTATCTTGGCTGGCTCAAGATACTTTTCTATATGTCATTAGAAAAGTTTCCAATTTAGTTAAGGAAATACTGATAATCGAAACATCCATTCATGGAAGCCTTAAACTTAGGACAGTTATTTCATACAATTTAGTTTGGTCGAGTTCAATACTTTTTTTTTTTTAAGATTTATTTATTTGTTTGTTTGTTTATTTTTGAGAGAGAGAGAGCACGCGTGCACAAGTAAGGCAGGGGCAGGCAGAGGGAGAGGCCCTCTGGGATGATGACCTGAGCTGAAGGCAGAAGCTTAAACTACTTACCCACCCAGGGGCTCCTCAATACTCTTAATAGAATGCTATAATATTCAAATACAATTTTTGGTTGAACTAAGGATATTTAAGTTAATGATCTGAAAAATTCTTCAATCATTTTATGTTAATATCAGAAAAAAATATTTATAAAGGAAAAGAATGGGATATTCTTATTATCCTAGATTTATTTTATTAATAGATAAATCAAGTGGCAAGTATGTGTGTGTCTGAATATAAAATTGGGGTGGGGCTAGATATCAAAGAAACTATCAAAGTAATTTAATTACTGTTCCTACAAAACTAGATTTGAGGGATTATTTTTATATAAAAGTTTTTTGTTTTGTTTTTTAAGATTTTATTTATTTATTTGACAGAGAAAGAGATCACAATTAGGCAGAGAGACAGGCAGAGAGAGGGGGAAGCGAGCTCTCTGCTGAGCAGAGAGCCTGATGAGATGAGGGGCTGGATCCCAGGACCCTGAGATCATGACCTGGGCCTAAGGCAGAGGCTTTAACCCATTGAGCCACTCAGGTGCCCCTTGAGGGATATTTTTCACTCCCACAGTAATTTTCACTGTGAGAACATTTTCACAAACATTAGATTTGAGGAAATTTAATCCAGGAACCTTCTGTGAGTATATATTTCTACTTGTATCACTTAAACTACAGATGGGCCTAAGTGGCATATATGAATTATAAAAATAGATATGCTGATTTGATATTTATTATTTTAGTTGCCCCCAACTAGCACAAAGGTTGAAATGCCAGTGGTAGGCTCAGCCAGCTTGAAGGCTACTTTTGGAAAGGATGTTTACTAGCTCTGTGACCTTGGGCAAGTTAGTTAATCTAATGTGAAAAAATACAAAGGTGTGATAAATAAAAGAGATGGTACTTAGGATATATTATTAGTTAATAGCTCTTCCAGTATGTTAGGTAAGAGGAAACAGCACTTTCACTTTTTATAATTAAAAAATATTTATGTTTACTGTTCTTACAGGAGAGGTCTTTAACCAAAAATTTCATAGGAATTGCCTTTAAGTGTATATTTGTCAGTCTAAAAGAATTATCCAGGGGTTCAGCAGAGAGAAATGCTGCTATTATTGGGAAAAAAAAAAGATCCAAGTAAATATGGATCTTTTGTGTTAAGACTGTTTGGGTCTTATGATGTAATCTTTCCAATCTTATACCCCAGTTCTTTCTTAAACTCCTATAACTTCATTTTTCATTTGATTGCTAATGCTACTCATGGGACCCTTTTCCTCCTGCTGCTCCTACGTTTATCGTGATAATGGATTTCCTAGTTTATTTGCCCCCCTATTTTATTGTTTCTCTTTTCATTTTTTTCAAATAATTAGTTCTGATTTTGGTAACATAGATCCTATTGTTTAAAATCTACACACATGTGAGGTGCGTGGGTGGCACAGTCGGTTATCTCAACTAGGTCATGATGTCAGGTTCCTGAGATCAAGCCTTGCCTCATATTCCAGGGTGAGTGCAGAGCATGATGGAGATTCCTTCTCCCTCTGCCTCTCCTGCTTGTGTTCAGGCCCCCTGACCTGCTTCTCTCCCTCAAATAAATAAAGTCTTTAAAAAGAAAAACCTAGGGCGCCTAAGTGGCTCAGTTGGTTGAGCGACTGCCTTCAGCTCAGGTCATGATCCCGGAGTCCCGGAATCGAGTCCCATATTGGACTCCCGGCTCTGCGGGAGGTCTGCTTCTCCCTCTGACCTTCTCTCCTCTCATTCTCAGTCTCTCTCTCTAATAAATAAATAAAATAAAAAAAAATCTAAAAAAAAAAAAAAAGAAAAACCTACATACACACACACAGTTAATTTCACCAATCATGTTATCTTCTTGGACTGCAGTACGTCTTGCTCTCAGATTGCTATTTTTAATTAATTTTTATATTAACTAATGTAGTGCATTATTTAACAAGTCAAATTAAGACTTCTGCTTTTGTCTATAATTGAATAACAAGAACTAGGTTTATTGTCCCCTCTCCCCTGCTTACGTAAACAACTAGAAAATAGAACAAACTATATAAAACATAAAACAGAATTGTTAAAGAAAAGTTTTAAACTAATAAAATCAAGTATTAGAAAGAATCTGGTACAAATGGAAATTCTAGAATAAATATTGAACACCTACTTTACAAAACATTTTGGCAGTTTCTTAATGTTTAAAAATTAAACTAATACTGGTGAGTACTGTGAAATGTGTAAGCCTGATGATTCACACATCTGTAATCCTGGGGCAAATAATACATTATATGTTAATTAAAAAAATGAAACTAATACAATGCAACAATTCCATTCCTAGGTATTTACCCCAAGAAATTGGTTCACTTCATCTAAGTCACTAAATTTGTGCATAGAGCTGTTAATAAAATACTTGCATGATTCAAGGATTTATTAAATCATACATGCAAAACATTTTGCTAATTGTATTAGCAAAAGATCAATATGTAAAAACACTCTACAATCTTGCAACTATCAATTTAAAAAATGTGTTCTTAAAAGTGGTTGAAAGGTCCAGCACCGTATCCTTCCAGGGCACAAACTGTAGCGAACACTGTTAGTTGTGGCATTGAGTTTTCAAAACCTCACAAACACAAAGTCACATTTTTAGGCAGAACAACAATAGGAGTATGTATCCACGTAGGTGAGGTAAAGAGCAGGGTCAGTTTCAGTGTTAGTAATCTGGCAAGACAGTGATGAGAAGATTTCTAGTTTAAGAGTAAAATATTTTACAAACTGTAAGCTGGCCACACAAGATTTTTACTCTTACTTACTAGAAAACTAAAATAATGCACATATTAAATTTGAATAAAATAATATGGAAACAAGAATGAATTTTTGCTAATCTACAAAAAAAAACTGTACGAAGTTTTACTACAGTTCAGAAAGATTTTATAATTCAGAGACCTAATGCTCATTAAGGAAGAGATAAGAAATATACTACTAAGTAAGCTGTTATTCAAAGTGAATTAAATACTCAGCTGGGGAAGAGGTGACAGGTGTAAAAAAAAAAATGGAAAGCCTCAGATAACACTAATAATACCAACCTTTCTTCATCATCTCCTCCACTTGACAGAAAATAACTTTAAAAAATTTTACCTGTGATACTTTTATTCAGCTTAATTATTCCGTGTACAGTGTAGCATATGTTAATCTCCACTTCATATTTTGTCAAAATACTGTCATCACCTTTTGATCATGTCAAATATTTCACCCTCCACCCCAGTACACCCACAGCGAAGAGCAGCACACTTCATTAGGGGAAACGTATGAGTAAGATTTTTGTTCAAAATCTCAACAAAGGCTAATAAACTATTTTTTTAATTCACTGCCAGATTAAAAAGACTGATCCAAAGAACTGAGTTCCACTCATTCCATTATGATATAGAGTACAATGTTATGTAATGAATACTGATCCACAAATTATTGAATATATTAAAATATAACATTTCATTAAGGAGGGTGTTTTGCTTTACATGCCTGAAAACTACTAAAAAGTGTCCGAATTTCCTAATATCAGAAGCTACAGGCTTCTTAAAGACAAAAGTCCATAAAAGAGGTTAGTGCAGTGCTTTTAGTACACAGTGCAACTTAATTCAGAGACTATTTTGACAGCTCGATCGAAGCAAGGGTAGGGACAACTGAAAAATAAATCTTTAAGAAGCTTGTCATTTTAGAGCTAAATTTTAATAGCATGTGAAAGTTTAAACCCATCCTTCAAACACAAAAACTCTGGAATTTCTTTTCTTTCCTTTTTTTTTTTTTTTTAAGATTTTATTTATTCATTTGACAGAGGGGGAGACACAGAGAGACGGAACACAAGCAGGGGGAGTGGGGGAGGGAGGAGCAGAAAGACAACCAGCCCAGGCGGGCTTGATCCCAGGACGCTGGGATCATGACCTGTGCCGAAGGCGGACGCCTAAGAACGAAGACACCCAGGCACCCCAAAACTCTGGAATTTCTGATTGGCTCAAATGATTGTATGGAAAAATTAATCTGTAACAAAAATTTGGCATTGAAGGTGAAGGCCCCACCAGTTTTGACCAAAGTGTGCACAGGTTCCAAGAGGGACAAAGCAAGGAAATGAGAGACTTAGCTCTTTCCCAGCAGACACTTTCCCTCCCTCTCTTGATCAGAGTGGCCAGAGACTGCTGGAGAAGCTTCATCAAAACTGCCTTGAGGTGTGAGAAGCTAGGTACTTCAGTGACTTTACAGCCCAGAATCCCTCAGCCATGGCGAAACCCTGTGTGGCAGTGATGGGAATGATTTTCTCTTACGGTTTCCCAATTATGTCTCTATCATCTCTAGAACTAATCATGGTCCCCACTAGGACAATAAGGGTGTGGAGAAAGTGGTGTCACACTGCAAGATACCCCTTTGCAGAGACTGTCAAGGGAATGAGGACTCAAAGGAAAAAAAAACTAAAAATGCATCTGTTTGTGGAGAAGATAAAAGGTATAAACTATCATCATTATTCCATCATTATTCTGTCTAGCTCTATTCCATCAAGATTCATGTGTTTTCCATCTACCATAACATTGGCAACATAGGTATAAAAGATAGTAGGGACCTAATCGTCAGGAAATATGTTGGTTATGTAACTAGTCAGTAGGCAAGTTTTCATTATATATCCATTCCTCACCACCATACGCATCAACTGATGGCCTGCACTGGGGTCACACCCAGTGCAACCTTCTTCTAGTCCAAAGCGCAAGATTCTCCTTTACATAAACTGGCAGGTCAGATATTTAGGGACTAGCTCCCTCCTATGTAATATTGAGGGTTTGTGAGTGAATTCCCTGGACTGAGAGGAGCAGATCTAAAATCCTTTATAGATGCCTAACACTGGAAGCTGACTTTGTATCTCTGTGGTACAGTTCCCTCATCCATCAAATAGGTAGAGCACAGCAAGTATAAAGTAAGACTATATAACTGAAGTGCTAAAAATAGTACCTTGAGGGCGCCTGGGTGGCTCAGTTAGTTGAGCGACTGCCTTCGGCTCAGGTCATGATCCCGCAGTCCCGGGATCGAGTCCCATGTTGGACTCCCAGCTCTGCGGGAAGTCTGCTTCTCCCTCTGACCTTCTCCCCTCTCATTCTCAGTCTCTCTCTCTCTCTCTCTCTCTAATAAATAAATAAATAAATCTTTAAAAAAAAATATGCCTTGATTTCAGTAAGTGCTCAATGGATATAACTTACTATGAAATTAGCAATACTACAACCTCTCGATTTTCTCCCATTTGGCCTGAAACATCTACTATCATTGATCTTCTCCTGGGAATTAGTATAGTAATAACCGCTGATGGAACAAAAGAAAAACAAAAATAAGCAAAACAAACAAAAAATAGCAGTTACTTTGCTTAAGGGAAAGTAGTTAACCCATTTGTAGTCACTAGCACCTTATATATAGTATGCAACCATTTCTGTCTTCTTCCCTCAGGGAAGGGCAGTGACATTCAAGGCACTGCTACTTGGTTTGCAATAGAACCCTACCTATCCCATGGGGAGGGGAACTCTGGGTAAGAACTTCAGAGATTAGGGGGTGTCTGAGTGGCTCAGTGGGTTAAAGCCTCTGCGTTCGGCTCAGGTCATGATCTCAGGGTCCTGAGATCGAGTCCCGCATCGCATGATCTCAGGATCCGGGGATGGAGCCCCACACTGGGCTCTCTGCTCAGCAGGGAGCCTGCTTCCCCCCACCCCACACCCTCCGCCTGCCTCTCTGCCTCTCTGCCCACTTGTGATCTCTCTCTTTCTGGCAATAAATAAAAATAAATAAATAATAAATTAAAAAAATCTTTAAAGAACTTCAGAGATTAGACAGGGATTCATTTTTCAGGAAGAAATAGCTAATACAACATTCTCAGCAATAAATGAGTTTTTC
Source organism: Nasua narica (assembly GCA_028533885.1). Classification (NCBI taxonomy): domain Eukaryota; kingdom Metazoa; phylum Chordata; class Mammalia; order Carnivora; family Procyonidae; genus Nasua; species Nasua narica. The sequence goes on from CM052810.1 coordinate 38,769,647, forward strand.
ATAAGATTATATTCATCTATCCCTGGAACATGGTTCTTTGATTAAATAATAATCTGAACAAATCATTTACAGTTTATTTTGCTTGAAGAGAGGTTATTTCTATCAAATGTAGTTTAGATTTTGGAGAATGGTAAGAGTTTGGGGATCACCCATTACTTATGTAGAGATTTCAATATTATAGTGATTGTACACTAAGCTAGAAGAGCAAATACGCAAAGCTGAATCTCTTGAGAGGGCAAATGTCTCACAGAAATGGTAACAAATCCAATAATGCATTAGCATTCAAAATATTAGACAGTGAAAAAATATTCTAATCAAACCTCTTCAAAACAGTCAAAAAGGCAAATAATGACATTTATTATTATTATTATTATTATTATTATTATGATTCTTTGTTAAAAATCCACTTAACAGGATAAATGATTTTTCAGATATGAAACTGATCCTGGTCATGGCGTTTGCCCTAGTTGAGGAAAGGATTAACATACTGCTACTTTGGGGCACCTGGGTGGCTCAGTGGGTTCAAGCCTCTACCTTCGCCTCAGGTCATGATCTCAGGGTCCTGGGATGGAGCCCCACATCGGGCTCTTTGCTCAGTGGGGAGCCTGCTTCCCCATCTCTCTGCCTGCCTCTCTGCCTACTTGTGATCTCTCTCTGTCAAATAAATAAATAAAAATCTAAAAAAAAAAAAGCCATACTGCTATTTAAACGACTAGTGTTCTAAATATCCAGTGGTATATTAAATTGTCTGTGACCTCTACAGATAAAAATAAAGGTTTAGGTGCGCCTGGGTGGCTCAGTGGGTTAAGCCTCTGCCTTTGGCTCAGGTCATGATCTCAGGGTCCTGGGATGGAGCCCACATCGGGCTCTCTGCTCAGCGGGGAGCCTGCTTCCCCCTTTCTCTCTGCCTGCCTCTCTCTGGCTACTTGTGACCTCAGTCTCTCTGTCAAATAAATAAATAAAATCTTAAAAAAAAAAAAAGGTTTAAATTTCTTCTACCTAACTACATATAATATAAATATATTATTCTTTATAAAATAGGACCTAAATTTGTGCCTGATTTTCTTCAAATCCTTTAATTTTCAAAATCCTTGATAGTAAAAAGTACCTACTAAAATATATGTATATATCACTGTGACCTCTGACCTCTTAGAATTCCAGATTAAGGCAAACTAGGACATAAATCATTTTGCCTTAGAATGTTTGGTAAATTTTTTATTGATTAGCACCAATTCTCCTTCATAACAGCACTAAAATTTCTTATTATGATCATTTTAAAGCTTAATTTGTTAGACTATTCCACACATTTGACTACAGCCTTTCCATTAAGTGGTCAGAATCAGTCTTTTAGTTGTATCCAAAGTACCAAAATTGATACAAAATCCTCCAAAATTCTATTCTAGTCCACTACACTATGGAAGTTAGGCAGTTCTGACACAACAGAATTTTTTAGGCCTGGATATTATAATTTCCTTAGAATACAAGTTCTAGTGTCTGGCATTTCTACAGCTATACAGATAACAAAGAAGACCAGAAACTTTTATCTCTCCAGGATACATTTCTTGTTATTCCTTGATTCACAGCACCAGCAAGTGCCTGAACAAATCTGAACAAATGCCTGAACCTTAGATATTGACTATATCACATTATCTAAATTGTACATGCTGTGCCCAGAGGGATATGAGCAATGGTGTGGTAATCTAAAACAATTAGTTTATATGCTCAAATAAATTCTAGAAACAACAGAAAAACCTCTTGTGTGTTCACAACTTTTGTGCTTTAAAGAGAAAATAGCCAAGTGTGAGGTATGGGAGGATTTAGAAGCTCCTCTTCTGATTTATTCCAATTTTGTTTCAATCTTAAGAATGTAAAGAACTGTTTAGCGATATGTGTCCTACAAATCAATAGTCCTCAACCAATTCTGTTTACAGAACTAAGTAAATTACCTAGAGAAATTAAAGGACAATTATCTGATTGACTAAGAAGGCATTTTTAAGTACAACTCTCTATGTCAGCAGTTATCTGGATATAACTAAATATAGTAATATATAATTATAAACTTATATAGTAGTATAAATGATTTAAAAGTGTTGGATTTGAAATGAGAATCTCTAGAAATTTAGTCTTATATGCAATTTGTAATCCTGGTTTTCTCATGTGAGAAACGGGTGTAATATGTCACCCAAGTGAGTGTAACTATTTTGATGCATCACAGAATCATAAATACTTGGCAGGCTTAGGACATGAAGTCATGTGCAACCAGTTATATCAAAAATCTTAAGATTTTTTTGTGCAAGAAAAGATACAGAGATTAAATAATTCTTTGGAGCTAAGAGCCAGCCTTCAGTCTAGACCCTTAAATCTTAGAGTACAAAGAAACCATTTAATTGTGTACGATATATTGATTCGAAAAGATACACATTCTAACTGGAGAGTCGGAAATCTCAAGATAGGTCTGGCACTGACACACCTGGTCATGCCAAGGAAGAAGGAGTCCTATACAGTGGATGGTATCATGCCATTTAGATGGGCTTCCAGACTGGCTACTTCTAAACAAATGCCTGAACTTTAGTCAAAGGGACCTAAATAAATTAGACTGAAATACAAGCTTGATCATTAGAGTTTGTTTATGTGTTGGTGTTTTGTAAAGGAAGAAAAAGAAAAGAGAGAGAAAAAGCCAGGATGCTCCACGTCTTAACACTGACGACAGCAAAGTTTTCTATAGCAGTTTACCTCCTCTCCCTGGGCATTCAGCACTGGCCAAGAGGATGGCTCTCTGAGCAGAGCTGCACAATGAGAACCACAGAAATTATTATGTGTCATAGCAGAATTTGCACAGAAAAATAAATACTAGAAGGCAACTGATAATATTGTCTCTCTCTGATGTTTTGAACTGGAAGGGATGAATTTGTTAAGTGACACTGTCTACAATACTTCTTATCAAACTCATGAGCCTATTTTATTTTTTTCAATAATGATGTAATTCAAGTTTCCTTCTTTCTTAAAAAGAAACACTGGATAAAGTGATGGGTTGGGAAAAAATGCATCTGATTGAAGAAATAGTATAATTATTTTCAGATTAACGGAAATTGCTGCCTCCTGATTTGCATGACTTTCTGAATGCCAATACCATACTGTTTAATATATTTTAAAATCAGGAAGTATGATGCCTCTAGCTTTTTTCTTCTTATTGACTTTTATTTTTAAGATGCCATTTTATGTATGTTGTTATATTTTTAATGTAAATTTTTAAATACTCAAAAAAGGAAATAATACATATGTCACATAAACTCCAAAACATGGCTATTCATCACATTCTATTTTATTTTTTAAAAGATTTATTTTAGAGAGAGACACAATGCTGCATGTACTCAAGCACACACATGCTTGTTCTTATGAGCAGGGGGAGAGACTGAGGCAGAGGGAGGACAGAATTTCAAGTGGACTCCTCAAAGAGCATGGAGCTCTTCCCTGGCTGTATCTCATGACCCTGAGATCATGACCTCAGCCAAAACCAAAAATCAGATGCTTAACCAACTGAGCCACCAGGCACCCCTCTATTGATCACATTTTAAACTGATTCTTATATTTTTCCCTATAGGAGAACTTCTCCTCTCTCTTTACCTATACACGCACACGCACACCCCTTACAAAAAAATTGGGATAATTTGGGATGCCTGGGTGGCTCGGTGGGTTAAAGCCTTTGCCTTCAGCTCAGGTCATGATCTCAGGGTCCTGGAATCGAGCCCTGCATCAGGCTCTCTGCTCAGCAGGGAGCCTGCTTTCCCCCTCTCTCTCTGCCTGCCTCTCTGCCTACTCATGACCTCTCTGTCAAATAAATAAATGAAATTTAAAAAAAAATTAAGATAACCTCACTTTATACATATAATAGCATAAGCCATTTTTTGTTCATTGGAAAATATAAGGATTTTGTAATATACTTAGAATATTCTTCATGACCATGGAAGTTTTTAATTATGTATTGATATCAATACATCACAATTAGCTAAATTCCATATTGACAGATTTCTGGTAGTTTCAAAAAATCTCAATTATAAACAATGATGTTATTTCTATTCCTCTAACAAACACATAACTTCATCTTCTTATCCCTCTCTACCAAATATTCTGGGTTCTTTTCTTCCCATCCCAATCAGTCTACTTTAGGCTATAGCCACTCTTGCCAGATTCATCATCTTAAACTATCTATCTCATCTCCCTGTCTCCTCCATTATATTATTCACCATGCAACCATTCTGTGAAAAATCAAGTATATGTTTATGCCACTTCTATCCTTAGTGCCTTTAACAAAATGCCACTGCCCTTAAGTTAAAAATTGTATCTTCACTGCATCTTATAATATATGATATCTACCTCTTCAGCTTTATCTTGAGGTATTTTATTCTCACTGTACATGATATTATTTTATTATGTGACGTGCTATAACCTTCAATAACTTAAGCATACTAACCCTTCTCTGTCTCTTCCCTGGGACCTGCCTTCATGCACACTGCATATGGATACACACATACACTAGCTTGACCAATTTCTTCCTTTTTCAGCTTATAATTCTACACCATTTTAAACCCCCTTCCCTCGCATTGCTATAGCACACTGTATTTCCCCACTCATTTCAGGTGCCCAAATTGTTTAATTTTTGCCTTAACTTGTTGATTCTGAGCTTCATGAAATTTCTGTTTCTTTATAACTATCACAGTGTCTAGAAAATTCTTGATGCTCAATTGATATTTTTAAAATTGACCTAAAGACTACAGGGAGTCACTGAAGGCTATAAACAACATAGAGACAAACTAAATGGGTTGAATACAGAAGGTGCAGACTCACTATTGAGTCTCACATCTACTGTGCTTCTTTTAAATATAAAAGCCAGGAAATTAAAAAAAACTTTATTTCACATATATTCTTTAGTTAGCATTCTGGATGCAAATTAAATCTCATTAATTAAATACATTCGTGAAATATTTAAGAAGAAGAACAAAAGATATCTTTGGGCTGCTTTAAAATTTCCTACCCGGGTTCCTGGATGGCGCAGTTGTTTAAGCATCCAACTCTTGGTTTCGGCTCAGGTCGTGATCTCAGGGTCCTGGAATCAAACCCCACATCGGGCTTCATAGTCAACATGGAGTCTGCTTGAGATTCTCTGTCTTCTTCTCCCTCTGCCCCTCCCACTCATGCTTTGTGTGTGTGTGTCTCTCTCTCAAATAAATAAATAAAATCTTAAAAAAATAAATAAAATTTACTGCCAAGAAGCAAAACTTTAGGTATATGAGTTTCTCCTGGCAACTTTGGGGACAAGGACTATTCTCAGTATTCCCATATCTAGTTTCTTTCTTCCTGGATAAGAGGAATGTATGGGAGCAGAGCAAGAGAAGCTGTTTATTCCATTTTCCTTTTGTTGCATTGTAGCTATGGAAGGTTTTTTTTGTTTTTGTTTTTGTTTTTTTGGTCTTGAATTTACCAGTTACAACAGTAGCTTATTAAGTACCATTCCTTAGAGCCTTAAAGATTGTATAAGCAATAGTATTCTTATATTAATATTTTCCTAAAATACTGAGAATATTTGTTCTTTTCCAGTCTCTGTGAATGTCACAGCACTGGAGCCAGAAAAGGTTGCAGACACTTGAGGAAAGGAATCAATCTGACTATTTGAATGGCTTAGCACTGAAGGCAGTTATTATCTGGTTACTATTAGAAAATGGGACAGTAGGCGAGCATGGCATGTGATGACAAAACAGTTACTTACATTTTATTCTGTGACCATCTGGAATAAAGAGTCAATTAAGATAACACTTTGAAAGACCAAATGTCAAATGTCTGCAGCAATAAAACATATTGATGGAGAAAAGTGAGCATGGGCTGTTTCTTCCCTTTATGAGAAAGATTGAAAGAAGAAAACAGCAAGTGCAACATTTTAAATTAGTGGCTTGAAGCACAGAGAACTGGCCAGTTTCAACCAAATAAAATAAAATCCAAAATAAAATCTATTTCTTGTAATTATAGGGATGTTTTCACAAAATATCAGATTTAGGGTCTGATAATGTGGGTTGCCAAAATAACTTCTAAGTTTAATTTATATTCTTGCCAAAGCTATTATTTAAAATTAGGAAATTCATGGGATAAAGTAGGGCTGTGAGAATGGAAATGAGAAACTATGGATGAATTTGGATGACTGTGAATGTAATTATATGATAAATTTGGCTGATGGTCTAGTTTGTGCTTATTTAAAAACCACACATAGGGACTGATCCTAGGCAAGTTATAATGCAAGGGAACACCAACTGACCTCAAGTTGTACCCCAGCGATTCCAACTGCCATCCCATCTCTAAGTGGACCCAGACCTCAACACACCCTCAGTCAGTGCAAAGTTCTACCTGAGATGAGAAGTCTCACATGCCACAAAGATTGTAGCATTACTCTATGTAGCAGTAGAAATCTAGGTAATTGTAGAAATTGCTTTTATTTATTAGAGCCATAAAGAAAAAAAAACACATACATTTAAATACAGCCCAAAATATCTATAAAGGTGTACTGTACAAAGATTCTGAACTCTAAGAACTAAACTAAGCATCTCCAGGTGGTTTTGAAGTTTGCTGAGATGGGTGACTGAAATGTGGACTCACCGGGGTTGCAATACCATATATTCCTTCTATTTTACGATAATAGGAATGCAAAGGATGAATAAAATGGAAATGTTCAATTAGATTATCATATAAGATCAGCTTCCTTTCTTTTTAATTATAGCCCACAGAAGTGTCTAAACACTTAATTCAACAAGGTGGTAAAAAATAAACTGGAGAGAACACCAGCATCCTTAACAAGGCTTGCACTGCCTATACTTGCAGGTTGTGAAAGACACCAGAGGACAGATGGGGCCCTGAAGCAGTAAAAGTTAAAAGGCAGCACACAATCACTAGATACTTTAATAATCAGCACTGCTGATTAGTTACCAGAATGGTTTGATACAGTAAGATTTCTAGTTAATGGGCCATTGGGTTTCAAAGGGTAAAATACACTTTACAAATCCTATCTGATATACATAAATATGATTCATTGTATCCTTGTATTCATTGTATCCTTCTCTGCCATGCATTCACAATATATGACGTATATATGATATAGCATATACATATATGATATATATGTCATATATATGTCAAATAGAATTTGGAAGCATTTTATTATATATATCTTATTATATATTTTATATATTTAATATTTTATTATACACACACATATACTAGTTCTTGGACCAAGAGGATTAAAAGACCTAGGACCCTTCACAAAAGGTTTTATGACTGTGCCACAGGACATACTGTGTTTTCTTTCTACCTTTTGCCAAAGGTCTCAAGACTAGTTCTGAGAATAGAATATATAGGGAAAGAGACATGCTGAGATATCTGTACAATTATTGATCACAGGCTCTCAGTCACCACTAACACCGAGAGGCACACAATGCTGCTACCTGATCACAGGTCAGGGTGAAAGTCTGTGAAGGTCATGTGATAAATGGAATGTCGGCCAATTTCCATCTCACAGTGAACGCAGTATATCCATGAGATCATCCTGTGGTTATGTCATCAGTTTCAGAATCATGAAGGTGCCAGACATCTCAAAATCCTATCCATGTGCCCATATTTAAACCAGTTTTTAAAACAGTTCTGAAATTTTATTTGTATATACATACTGACTGCATGGCACGATCCTGATGGTACAAACGCAACAGTTTGTTGGCACTTTAGTATAAATCAAGACAGTGACATCGCTGGTGGGAGTATTCGTTGTATCCTTCTCTGCCATGCATTCATAATACACACACACACCAACACAAAAAAAAATTTTACTCAAGAATGTACGAGTAAAGCAGTAAAACAGCGTTCATTGTATTAACACCTGACTATAAGACAAAATGAAAGTATGCAAAAGTTCTTTTGCTATAAATCAATGTTTAATAATTGTCTAATTTAAAAGCACTTGTATACTTATTTCTTACTTCAGTTAGAAGCTGAACTAGCTTATTTCATACAAGATGTTCAATTGAAAGAGAAATTAAGAAAAAAATTCCATTTATAGCTGCATCTCAAAGAACAAAATACATAGAAACATACCTAACCAAGGGCACCTGGGTGGCTGTCAGTTAGGCATCTGACTCTCCATTTCTCCTTAGGTCATGATCTCATGGGTCATGAGACTGAGCCCTGCTTTGGGTCCTGCACTCAGTGGGGAGTGTGCTTAAAAAGTCTCTCTTTCTGCCCTGCCACCGTTTGCTCCGTCTCTGTCTCTCTCTCAAATATATACAAAAAAATCCTTAAAAAAAATAAATAAGGGGAATCTGGGTGGCTCAGCCTCTGCCTTTGGCTCAGGTCATGATCTCAGTGTCCTGGGATCCAGCCCCGCATCGGGCTCTCTGCTCAGCGGGGAGCATGCTTCCCCCTCTCTCTCTGCCTGCCTCTCTGCCTACTTATGATTTCTCTCTCTCTCTCTCTCTGTCAAATAAATAAATAAAATCTTTAAATAAATAAATAAACAAACAATCCTAACCAGAGAAGTGAAAAACCTGCACTCTGAAAACTGTAAGACTTATGAAAGAAATGAAGATGACACAAAGAAATGGAAAGACATTCCAAGCTAATGGATTGCAAGAATTAATACTGTTAAAATGTCTACACTACCCAAAGCAATCTACAGATTCAATGCAATGCCTATCAAAATACTAACAGCATTTTTCACAGAATTACAAATCATACTAAAATTCTTCACACAAGACCTCAAATAACCAAAGCAATCTTGAAAAAGAAGAAAGGAATCATAATCCTAGATTTCAAAATACACTAAAAGCTAAAGGAATCCAAACAGAATGACACTGGCACAAAAACAGACACACATAGATCAATGGAATAGATTAGATAGCCTGGAAATAAGGCTCTGCTTATATGGTAAGTTAATCTATGACAAAGCAGGCAATAATATACAATAGGAAAAAGAGTCTCTTCAATAAATGGTGATGGGAAAACTGGACAACTAACTGCAAAATGATGAAACCAGACCACTTTCTAACACCATACACAAAAACAAACTCAAAATGGATTAGGGACCTAAATTGAGACCTAAAACCATAAAATCCTAAAAAAAAAAGGCATCCAAATTGGCAAAGAAGAAGTCAAACTTTCACTCTTTGCAGATGATATGATACTTTATGTGGAAAACCCAAAAGACTCCACTCCAAGACTGCTAGAACTCATACAGGAATTCAATCAAGTGTCAGGATATAAAATTAATGCACAGAAATCAGTTGCACTCCTATACACCAACAGCAAAACAAAAGAAAGAGAAATTAAGGAGTCTATTCCATTTACAATTGCACCCAAAACCATAAGATACCTAGGAATAAACCTAACCAAAGAGGCAAAGAACCTCTACTCTGAAAACAATAAAGTGCTCATGAAAGAAATTGAGGAAGACACAAAGAAATGGAAAAACGTTCCATGCTCATGGATTGGAAGAACAAATACTGTGAAAATGTCTATGCTACCTAAAGCAATCTACACATTTAATGCAATCCCTATCAAAATAGCATCAATTTATTTCAAAGAAATGGAACAAATATTCCTAAAATTTACATGGAACCAGAAAAGACCACGAATAGCCAGAGGAGTGTTGACAAAGAAAACCAAAGTCGGCGGCATCACAATTCCAGACTTCAAGGTCTATTACAAAGCTGTAATCATCAAGACAGTGTGGTACTGGCAAAAAAACAGACACATAGATCAATGGAACAGAATAGAGAGCCCAGAAATGGAATCTCAACTCTCTGGTCAACTAATCTTCGACAAAGCAGGAAAGAATATTCAATGGAAAAAAGACAGTCTCTTCAACAAATGGTGTTGGGAAAACTGGACAGCCACATGCAAAAGAAAGAAACTGGACCATTTACTTACACTGCACATAAAAATAGACTCAAAATGGATCAAAGACCTCTATGTGAAACAGGACTCCATCAAAATCCTGGAGGATTAGACCTCCTCTTAGACCTCAGCCACAGCAACTTCTTCCTTGAAACATCTCCAAAGGCAAGGGAAGCAAGGGCAAAAATGAACCACCGGGACTTCATCAAGATCAAAAGCTTCTGCACAGCAAAGGAAACTGTCAACAAAACTAAAAGACAACTGACAGAATGGGAGAAGATATTCACAAATGACATATCAGTTAAAGGGTTAGTATCCAAAATCTATAAAGAACTTCTCAAACTCAACACTCAAAGAACAAATAATCCAATCAAGAAATGGGAAGAAGATATGAACAGACATTTCAGTAAAGAGGATATCCAAATGGCCAACAGACACATGAAAAAATGCTC
>CM052810.1:38780522-38829451 GCA_028533885.1 Nasua narica
ATACTTTCATAAAATTACATATGGCAAATTGTCCTGTATAAGTTTATTATTGTTATTTTAAAGTGAATCAATAAATACATATTCAACAAACTTCTCATTATAATATTGAATGTGGCACGTATTTATAGATTTTACCCTAATAAACAAAAGCTCTTTAGGGACCTCAATAATACTTCAGAACATACAGTGACCCAATACCAAAATTTTGAGAACTGTTCAACTAGATAAACTAAGCAAATAAAATTCCTGACAAGCATGATGTGACAATATGGCAGAGTAAGTGTTCCCCAACTTCAATCCCCCTCACAGACAAATCAGTTAGCCACAATCCATACACAGGATGCCTTTGTGAAACTCTCAGAAATAAGGAATGATGTGGAAGCAATCCTTTGAACCACAAAAACTGAGAAAAGGAAAACTTCATTTGAAGGAAAGGAGAAGCAATTTCACCTTGGAAACATTTCCTCTACCCCAGGATGGCATAGCACAGCTCTGAGAACATTTCCCTAAAGTGATCCCAAAGTGGACTTCCCGTTTCCCCCAGCATTATAAGATGCTTGCTGTGGGGCTCACATAGGTCTTGCCTCACAGGGGTCACTGGAGGAATCAGAGGGGCTAGATTACAGGCGATCAGCTAGAGATAGAGAAGGAGGTGGGGCTCACAGTAACCAACATGCAGATCTTGGCAGACCCCATTTCTTTCGGCAGCAGTGCCCAAGCAGAGAGCCTACCTCGTGGCTCTCCACATTTGCAGAGTAAAGACAAGCTGTGGCTCTATTTGGCCAAGAAGCATGATTGGCAGTTTTGCCCAGTTTGCGTCTCTAGTCAATGAGCTGTTTCAGCTAAGGAGCAAATCCTATAGCCTGCCCAGACAGCAAACCCATCAACAATCTTGTGGCAACCTCAGAGGCCATCCTACAAACCTACATGGTCAGGGATCCAAGACAGCAGCTCCACCAGCTATGGAACATAATCTCTGGTCCCACTGATTTGGGATCCTGACCAGTGAATGACTTCCAGTGAACTTTGACAATCTGAGAATAGTCTACTACATCACTCAGCCATAGAGCACAACCTCAAGTCCTGCCTGATTGCTGAACACAGCCTACGTACTGAACTAAGCAGGAAGTCCAGCTGGTGGCTTCACCCAATCACAGAGCATAACCTGTAGCTTACCCAACTCCCAAAAAGTGACCTTCGCAACAGGAGACCATAGCCTCTAGTCCCACCCAACTGCGAGGAATAGCTGGCAGCCATGCCTGACCAAGCTGCCTGTCCAGTGACCTCTCCTAACAGCTGAGCCCAGCCTGTGCCCCTGACCAACTTAGAAGTAACCTACTGCCCCATCTGAACACAGACTATAGCCTGAGAATCCACCTGATCATAAAACCCTGCCTTCAGCCCTGCAAAGATGGGTTCTAGCCAGCAGCAGCATCCAAATAAGAAGCACAGCCTGACTTTCAAGTTTCTAAAAGTCAAAGACAAAATTTTGAGGTAGCAAGAGAAAAGAGACTTGTCACAAGTGAGTCCACGTAAGACAATCAGTGGGTTTCTCAACAGAAACCTTGCCGGCCAAGAGAAAGTAGAATGATATATTCAAAATACTGAGAAAAACCTATCTACCAAGAACACTGACCTGGCAAAGTTTTTCTTCATAAGTGAAAAGGAAATATATCGGGATGCCTGGGAGGCTCAGTCGGTAAGGGTCTGCCTTTGGCTCAGATCATGATCCCAGAGTCCTGGGACTGAGTCCCCACATCAGGCTCCTTCCCCAGCAGGAAGCCTGTTTCTCCCTCTGCCTGCCAGTCCCCCTGCTTGTGCTCTCTCGCTCTCTGATAAATAAATAAAATATTTATTTAAAAAAGAGAGAGATAAATCCATCTCAAACAAAAAAACTTAGGGACTTCATTATCACTAAACTGTGTTGCAGGATTGTTAAAGAGAATTCTTCAAGCTGAAATGAAAAGAAACTAAATAACCATGCATAAACATATGAATATGTAAAACTCCATGATAAAGGTACATACATCAAGAGTATCTTACATCAAAGTAAGATCCTCTAATATTGTAATGATGATGCATAAATCACTTTAGACTCTAGTTTAAGAGTTAAAGGACAAACATGTTAAAAATAGCTGTAACTAGGGGCACCTGGGTGGCTCAGTCAGTTGAGTGACTCTTGGTTTTGGCTCAGGTCATGATCTCAGGGTCCTGGGATCAAGCCCTGCATTGGATTCCGCACTCAGTGTGGAGTCTGCTTGGGACGCTCTCTTTCCCTCCAGCTTTGCCTCTCTCTCTCTCTCTCTTTCTCTATCTCAAAATAAAAATAAATAAATAAATCTTAAAAAAATAGCTATAACTACAATAATTTGTTACTAGTTTCACAATATAATACCAATATAAATTGTAACATCAATAACTTAAAATGTCACTGAAGAAGACATATGCAGTTTCTGTATGTTACTAAAGTAAACTTGTTATCAGCTTAAAATAGGATATTATAAGAAATTTTATATAAACCTTATATTACTTCAAAGAAAAACGTGTAGTAAGATACACAAAAAATTAAGATAAAGGAGTCCAAGCATACCACTACTAGCCTTCACATCACAAAGGAACATAGAAAGAGAGGAAGAAAGAAACAAAAGATCTCCCAGTCAGAAAACCATTAACAAAATGGCAGCAGTAAGTTTTTACCATTAATTCCCTTAAATGTAAATAGATTACATTTTTCAAACAAAATCCATAGATTGGCTAAGTAAAAATACAAAATATCATGATATGCTGCATCCAAAAGTCTCACTTTAGCTCTAAGGACACATACACTAAAAATGAAAGTATGGAAAAGATATTCTAAGAAAATTTAACCAAAACAGTCCAGAGGAGCCATATATCTATATCAGACAATACAGAGTTTTAGTTAAAAATGGTCATAAGAGACAAAAAAAATGTCATATAATGACAAAGGGGTCAATTCACCAAGACATTATAATTATAAATACTTGGGCATCCAATATTGGCACATCTACATATGAAGAGCAAATACTAAACAAGCTAAGGAGAAATAAACAGTAGTACAGTAGGGGCCTTAATATCCCACTCTCAAGAACAGATAAATTTTCCAGACAGAAAATTAATAACAAAAAGGAGACTTCAGAAACACTACAGAACAAGTGGACCTAATAGATACATAGATATAAAGATAGATAGATAGATAGATATAAAGATAGATAGATAGATAGATTAGATGTAGATACAGATATACAGATAGGGATATGGATACAGATATACAGAATATTCCATCCAACAGCACCAGAATACATTCTCCTCAAACATTGCAAGAAACATTCTCTAGGACAGACCATATTTTAGGCCATGGAATAAGTCTGTACAAACTAAAGAAGTTAGAGATGACATCAAGTATCTTTTCTAACCACAATGTTTTGAACTAGATAACAATACCAGAAGGAATACTGAAAAATTCAGTCATGTAAAAATTAAACAACATACTCCTGAATAAACAATGGATTAAGAAGGAATCAAAATGGGGCGCCAGGGTGGCTCAGTTATTAAGTGGCTGCCTTCAGCTCAGGTCATGATCCCAGGGTCTTGGGATAGAGCCCCACATCAGACTCCCTGCTTGGCAGGAGGTCTGCTTCTCCCTCTCCCACTCCCACTGTTTGTGCTCCCTCTCTTGCTGTGTCTCTCTCTCTCTGTCAAATAAATGAATAAAATATTTTTTAAAAAAAAGAAAGAAGGAATCAAAATGGAAATCAAAAATGTCTTGAGACAAACAAAATTGGAAACACAAAATACCAAAATGAGTGGGATGTAGCAAAAGCAGTTCTAAGAGAAAAGTTATAGCTATAAAAATATCTATATTAAGAAAATATAAGGGGGACGCCTGGGTGGCGCAGTTGGTTGAGCAACTGCCTTTGGCTCAGGTCATGATCCCAGCGTCTTGGGATCGAGTCCGGCATCGGGCTCCTTGCTCCGCGGGGAGCCTGCTCCTCTCTCTGCCTCTGCCTGCCTCTCTGCCTGCTTGTGTTCTCTCTCTGTTAAATGAATAAATAAAATCTTTAAAAAAAAAAAAAAAGAAAAGAAAATATAAGGGGCGCCTGGGTGGCTCAGTTGGTTGAGCAACTGCCTTCGGCTCGGGTCATGATCCCGGAGTCCCGGGATCGAGTCCCATATCGGACTCCCGGCTCTGCGGGAAGTCTGCTTCTCCCTCTGACCTTCTCCCCTCTCATTCTCAGTCTCTCGCTCTCTAATAAATGAATAAAAAAATCTTTAAAAAAAAAGAAAAAGAAAATATAAGCTCTCAAATTAATAACCTAACATTACATCTCAAGGAACTAGAAAAAGAATGAAGCAAAAAATTAGCAGAAGGAAGATTTAAAAAAAGATTAGAGCAGAAATAAATGGAATAGAAACTAGGAAAGTAATTGAAAACATCAATGAAACTCGAGGGTGTTTTGTTTTTTTTTTTTTTAAAAGATAAAGTTGACAAACCTTAAGCTGAATTAACCAAGAAAAATGAGAGAGGAGTCAAATATAATTCTAAATGATAAAAGAGACTTTACAACTGGTATCACAGAAATACAAAGGGCCATAAGACACTACTGTAAGCAATTACACTCCAATAGACCATAGGACCTAGAAGAAATGGATACACTATCCTGGCTAAGGGGGACACTACCATTTCTGAAGACTTCTTTGTTGACTCACTTTCCTAGATCAGAGGTGATATGTGCATGTTGCATGGTATTTTATTCCATCATCTCAAGAAAAATAATGTGATCTTGGAGGAATAAAAGCCAAGTTTTACTATCTGAGAACAGAGGGGACAGTTAGTATAGTAAGCCATAGGAATGAAGCAGAGACACTAAGCCCTGTTTTATGAGACTTCCCTGGTGATGGTTAATTGATCAGAGTCCCTAAAATTTCAATAGATAGGCACCCTGTTAAAGTTCTGCTTGACATAGTGTAGGGAAAAAATACAGGCATCATAACTCAATTTACGGTCATGAAAATTCATTGTCTTTTTTTCAAGTTCTAGACCTAAGCTGGTACCCAGACCTGTAGTCCCCTGACTAAGGTGGAGACTGTATCTTCCTGAGGAAAGACCTGTTTTATAGTCATGTTTGTATTTCATGAATCTTTCTTCAAGAGTTCTACATTTTCCAGGTGACCATAAACTTGCAATAGATAAATAGCTATTCCTTTTGGGGTTATCAGATACTAACACAACATGGAGATTACATTGACCCTGAGAGACTCAACATGCCACTGATGTCCAATAGTGAGAAGGTGGACTTAAAGAGGTTAGGGGTTAGATAAAGATTTAGCCCAAGCTCATTTAACAGTACTTCCGGTGCTACCATGGATCCACTAGTAGTCCCTAGACTCATTAAGTCAGGGGCAAGAGGAAAGTAAAGACCATGCGTAAGTCCCAGTAACTGCCCACCCCCACCCTATTTACAGGATCTACATGGCCCAGACTAGTTGATACATAAAATTAACCATCACACAATGGAAGAGCACAGGAACAGGAGAGAAAATACGTGAAATTTCTCTATAGCCCTATTCACAGTACCCTCTATTGCTTTGATATTAAACTAAAGGTAACACAGACTCTTCAGTGAAAATTCAAAGATAGAAATATCATTGAATCTGTGAGAGAGGAAAAGGTATGATTCCTACCTGGCCCATTTATCTAGTTAGTCTTTAAAAAAGTCATTTGTGAGGGGACGCCTGGGTGGCTCAGTTGGTTGGGCAGCTGCCTTTGGCTCAGGTCATGATCCCAGCGTCTTGGGATCGAGTCCCGCATCAGGCTCCTTGCTCTGCAGGGAGCCTGCTCCTCTCTCTGTCTCTGCCTGCCTCTCTGCCTGGTTGTGTTCTCTCTCTGTTAAATAAATAAATAAAATCTTAAAAGAATTGTTTAAAAAAAAAAAAAAGTCATTTGTGAGGTGGAGAATGACAATCAATTATTACAACCATAAACAGATGGTGATGCCAATCAACTAATTCAAGATCTATTACCTCTTGAGTAAATCAACACAATCTTGGAATGTTGCCATTAACCCACTAATAAGTGAAATCCACAGCAATTTACATTTACTAAATGAAGACTACCCTTTATTAACTTACCTCACTCAGTCACAGCATAGTTCAGAGAAATTTTATTTACTGTTAGCCATCTTAGTTTAGGATTTTCCAAAAGAAATCAGGAATTTGGGTATACTGCTTATTTGGCCAAGTGATCCCAGGACTGTGAGCCAGCTACAGACAGGGACTATGTCTAAGCTTTCACTTCCAGAGCAAAAACACTTTATTTGGTCCTTAGCAGACATCCAATATATGTTCTCATAATATGTGACTAAATAGGTGAATTACACAGAAAAAAGATGGGTTCACTAACTCAGTGTAAGTTCCCTGTAACTATATCTGTTTGTAAGGGTATTATACTCTCAAGAAGTAAAGTCCTCAGAAAGAAAGAGACTGGAATAATTTCCAGCATTTTACTTCAATCACACAGAAGAGGAAATTATATAACTGCCTAGATATATTTCAAGAATTTCCTGAAATTTGAAGGTAGGCCACAAACTCTCAATATATATAATATGTATATATTAATATGTATATGTATATTTACATATATAATATGTACACGTGTATATTATGATTTATATGGAATAACTTGAGTTTTTTATATATATAATAGTATAAATATACACATATATACCAGCTAAAGACAAAATTAAAATTTATCTTAAGTAAATTTTTTTTTACGTTTTTCTCCAATATTCAGGGTTTTTAAAGATTTAATTAGAGGGGTGCCTGGGTGGCTCAGTGGGTTAAAGCCTCTGCCTTAGGCTCAGGTCATGATCTCAGGGTCCTGGGATCGAACCCTGCATCAGGCTCTCTGCTCAGCAGGGAGCCTGCTTCTCCGTCTCTGCCTGCCTCTCTGCCTTCTTGTGATCTCTCTGTCAAACAAATAAAATCTTTAAAAAAAAAAAGATTTAATTAGAGATCCTTGTTAGATATTTTTAGTTATGCTCAAATTTACCCTCTTTACCCATTAGGAAGGAAAAAAAATTATTTATAAAATTGAACAAAATGAGACTTATAATTTAAATTTTATTATAAATACCCCACTGCTTTCCTGAAAATTATATATATAGCATGATAACTATATAGATCATATATATATATAACTATATAACTATATATAGCATATATATAACTATATATAGCATAGCATTTTTATTTAAAAAGTTTATATATGTTATATAACTATATATAACATATATATAACATATATATAGCATATATAACTATATATAGTTATGCATATAACTATATATAGCATAACTATATATAGCATAAATACATAACTATATATAGCATAACGTTTTTATAAAAGCATGATAAAAAGTAGAACTGTTCAGAGCCTTAAGAAGCCTTCTATCAAGAATTCTTTTCCAGGGGTCAGCTGGGAAGACAGCAGAGGAGGATGCTAAGCTCACCTCATTCCACAGATACAACTAGATAACACACAAAAGCATAAACAACCCAGGAAAGAATCAGACTGACAGAAGAAACTCCACAACTACAGGTAGACAAAAGCCCACATCAAAGAAGGTTGGAATGGTGAAGACACTGTCTAGGAGCAACAGAGAGCACAGCTGTCCACAGTGGAGAGGATGCCAGTGATGCAGAAAAGGGCAAAAAAACAGACTTTCACACCTTGGAGTTATTAAATGCGTAGGAGGAATCCCTAAAATATTTGCTTTGAACGAGGGAGAGGCCAAATTTCTTGAGTTCTTATAACCAATGGGACTTAAAGCCCCTATTTCTTCCTGCTTTAGTGTTGCTAGGTTTTATGTTTCTCGGAAATCTGTTTTCATATATGCTTTCATAATATTCTGTGACAAGTGTTTTTATTACTGTGGTGTTTGCTGTTATTTCTCCTCTCTTGTGATTTTATTTGGGTCCCTTTTTTTTTAATGAGTCTGGATAGTTTTACCAATTTTGTTGATCTTTTCAAAGAACCAGCTCCTGGTTCTATTGATCTATTCTATTGTTTTTTTACTTTGTATATCATTTATCTCCTCTAATCATTATTATTTCTATCCTCCTACTGGGGCTTTGTTTGTTCTTTTTCTAGCTCCTATAGGTGTAAAGTTAGGTTGTAAACTTGAGCTTTTTCTACATCTATATCTAGATCTATGTATCTGTTAAGTCCATTTGCTCTATAGTGTTTTTGAAATCTCCTCCTTTATTATCAATTTTCTGCCTGAATGATTTATCTGTCACTGAGAGTTGGGAATCAAGTCCCCTACCATACTGCTGTTTATTTCTCTTTAAGTTTGTTTAGTGCTTTGCATATGTAGGTGTGCCCATATTGGATGCCTAAATATTTACAATTATCATGGTGAACTGGTCCCTTTATCATTAGATAAAATATACCATTGTGGTTAGAAAAGATACTTGATATCATCTCAAACTTCTTTAGTTTGTTAAGACTTGTTCCATGGCCTAAGATATGACCTATCCTGGAGAATTTCTTGCAAGCTTGAAGAGAACGTATGTTGGTGTTTTGAATGGAATGTTCTGTATATGTTTATCTACCATATCCATATCTATATATCTGTATCTATCTATATCTATATCTACTTAATGAAGGATCAAGATGGCTTCACAGAAGAGTTCTATCAAATATTTAAAGAAGAGTTAATACCTATTCTTCTCAAAATATTCCAAAATATAGAAAAAAAAGGAAAGCTTCCAAATTCATTCTATGAGGCTGGTATCACCCTGATACCAAAACCATATAAGACACTACAAAAAAAAAAAAGAGGACTACAGGCCAATATCTCTCATGAATATAGATGCAAAAATCCTCAACAAAATATTAGCAAATCAAATCCAACAATACATTAAAAAAATCTTTCACCATCATCAAGTGAGATTTATTCCTGAAATGCAAGTGTGGTTCAGTATTTGTAAAACGATCAACATAACAAATCACATCAATAAAAAAAAAGGATAAAAACCATATGATCATTCCAATAGATGCAGAAAAACTATTCGATAAAGTACAACATCCATTCTTGATAAAAATCCTCCACCAAGTAGGTCTTCAGGGAATATGCCCCAACATAATAAAGCCCTTACATGAAAAACCCATAGCAAATATCATTCTCAATGGGGAAAACCAAGGGCTTTTCCCCTAGGGTCAGGAACAAAACAAGAATGTCCTCTCTCACCACTTTTATTCAACACAGTATTCAACAAAGTACCAGGAGTCCTAGCTACGACAATCAAACAAAAAAAGAAATAAAAGGCACTGAAATCAGCAAGGAAGAAGTCAAACTTTCACTGTTCGTAGATGACATGATACTATATATAGGAAACCTTTAACATTCTACCAAACAACTACTGTAACTGATAAAATGAATTCAATAAAATGGCAAGATAAAAAATCAATGTGCAGAAATGCGTTCCCGTACACTAATGATGTAGCACCAGAGAGTAAAATTAAGAAAATAATCCAATTTACAAATGCACCAAAAATAATAAAATATCCAGGAATAAACTTAACCAAAGAGGTGAAAGATGTATACTCTGAAAACTATAAAATACTTATGAAAGAAATTCAAGACAATGCAAAGAAATGGAAAGATATTCCATACTCATGAGTTGAAAGATCAAATATTGTGAAGATGTTCATACCACCCAAACCGATATACAGATTTAATGTAATTTGTATCAAAATACCAACAGCATTTTCACAGAGCTACAACAAACAATCCTAAAATATGAATGGAACCACAAAGGACCCTAAATAGCCAAAGCAATCTTGAAAAAGGAAAAAAAAAAAAACTGGTGGTATCACAATTCTGGATTTCAAGTTATATTACAAAGCAGTAGTAATTAAATCAGTATGGTACTAAAAGAAAACAAAACAGTATGGTACTGACATGAACAGACACTAATGACATCAATGGAACTGAACAGACATCAATGAAATTGAACAGAAAACCCAGAAGTAAGTTCACAATTATATGGTCAGTTAATCTTCAACAAAGGAGGAATGAATATACAATGGGAAAAAGACAGTTTCTTCAACAAATGGTGTTGAGAAAATCAGTCAGCTACTTGCAAAAGAATGAAACAGGACCACTGTCTTTTGCCATACACAAAAATAAACTCAAAACGGATTAAAAACCTAAATGTGAGAGATGAAATCATAAAAATCCTTGAAGAGAGCATAGGCAGTAATTTCTCTGGTACCAGCCACAGCAATATTTTCCTAGCTATGTCTCCTGAGGCAAGGGAAATAAAAGTAAAAATAAACTATTGGGATTACATCAAAATAAAAAGCTTCTGCACAGCAAAGGAAACAATCAACAAAACTAAAAGACAACCTACTGAATGGGAGAAGATATTTGCAAATTACATATCCAACAAATGGTTAATATCCAAAACATATAAAGAACTTCTAAAACCTAACAACAAAACCCAAATAATCCAATTACGAATGGGCAGAAGACATGAACATACATTTCTCCAAGAATGCATTCGGATGGCCAATAGAAAGGGGAAGAGATGCTCAAAATCACTCATCACCAGGGAAATGCAAATCAAAACAACAGTGAGAAATCATCACACACCTGTCAGAATGTCTAAAATCAAAACACAAAAAAACAACAGGTGTGTGAGGATGTGAGAAAAAGGACCGCACCCGCACGTGCACTGTTGGTAGGATGCAAACTGGTGCAGCCAATGTGGAAAACAGCATGACGGTTCCTCAAAAATTTCAAAACATAACTACCCTATGATCCAGTAGTCACATTATTGGGTATTTACTCAAAGAATAAGAAAACCCTAATTTAAAGGGATATGTGCACATCTATATTTACTGCAGTATTAGTTACAACAGCCAAACTATGGAAGCAGCCCAAGTGCCCGTCAATTGAGGATTGGCTAAAGAAGATGTAGTATGTGTAAACACACACACACACACACACACACACACATATACATACACAAGGGAATATTATTCAGTCATAAAAAGAATGAAATCTTGCCATTTGCAACAACATGGATGGAGCTACAAAGTACAATACTAAAGCAAAATAAGTCAATCAGAGAAAGACAAATACCATATGATCTCACTCATACGTGTAATTGAAAAAACAAATGAGCAAAGGGAAAAAAAGGGAGAGAAACCAAGAAATAGAAACAACAGAGAACAAACTGATGGTTATTAGAGGGAAGGGATGTGGTGGATGGGATTAAAGAGTACACTTATGATGAAAAATAAACAAAAGAATTAAAAAAATTTTTTTCCAACCTCACTGTTGCAAAGTGTTTGAACTCACCTCCAAACAATATGAGTAGCTTCCAGATGTATATTAACTAAATGCAAGCAATTTTACTTCACAAGTGTTTTCACATAAGTAGAAATCATACTTAAATTATAAAATATAATGATAATTTTCAAAGATTTAGTGGTTTTGATGAATAATGTACTGGAAAACTTTAGGAATAGGCTTTCATTAAAAATTTAAACAAAATACAACTCTATTACTAACTTAGTAAACAATGTCCTTTTTAAATTCAAAACTTTAGGAAGTTTCCAGAGTGCTTAATAATTGGAAAGTATCCTAGCCACTGAGAAACTTTTAGTTCCTATAGTAGTATTGTTACAATGCTGCTACATAACAATAAAAAGCAAAAGTTTATTGCTTATGCATCTGAAGTCAGCTGGGGTCAGTTAGGAGACTCTGATCATTTTATCTGGATTTAATGGTTGAGTGATCTACACTGACTTTTTCTGAGACCTATATGGTAGCTCCCCTCAATTTGCTTCATCCTCCATTAGATTAGCACAGTGTCTTAATCGGCATTCTTCAGAAAAACAGAATCTATAGAGCATGTACGTGTGTGTGTGTGTGTGTGTGTGTGTGTGTGTGTGTGTGTGTAAAGGCTAAAATCCAGAAAGTTCTATTCAAGTCCAAAGGTAGTCCACTACAGAAAGAAGAGCTAATGTTGCAGATGAAGTTCAAAGGCAGTCTGTTGGAAAATTCTCCCTTGTATTCTGAAGGCTATTGTTTTAGTTCTATTCAAGCACTGAACTCATTGGATAGGGCCTGTTTGCAATATGGAGAACAATCTGCTTTACTAAAAGTCCACTGATTCAGATATTAATGTCATCCAAAAAGACCTTCACAGAAAGACTTTGAATAACGTTTGACAAAATATCTGGGTGCTAGGTGGCTCTGATTAGCCGATATATTAAAATTAACCTTCACACATGGGAATAGCACAGGCATGGGAACACAAGAAAAAATACACAAAATTTCTTTGAGCATATTCAGAACTGGTATAACACCATTTCTGCCATCATCTATGGGATCGAGTCTATCACAACACCAGCCCATGTTTAAAGAATGGGGAATGAGGCACCAACTCTTCAGGATGAGGACCTACAAAGTCATATGTGAAGGTATATGGATACAGAAAGTGGTAAACAATTAAAGTTATTAATGCAATCAGTCTACTTTTTTCAAATCTTTGGTATGATTTTATTTTAACAAATGCATCTTCATTGTCTGATTTAATCATATGCTCAGATGAATAATTCAGGACGCTTTCTTACAAGTAAATCCAGGTAAGATTTGTGAGATTTGAACTTAAAAAGTATCTATTCTTGCTTGAAAAATGGTTAACAACCATATTATATAGCACACCAGATTTGCAAGTTAGAATTTTTAACCACTACAGCAGAAACAGTAAGCCAGATGTTTAGTCATCTATCAACACTTTTGTGACCTGTAGAATATGTAGTGTTAGCAGACTGAGCATTTATACACTTTATGCCCTGATTTAAAGCTGGATCCCCAATGCTTAATGATTATACAAATTTAAGTAATGAGCATTTAAATGTCATGTTTTTGTCCTGAAGTGATGTTCCTCCTTTTTTCTTCCTTTATAGATCATTTTATGTAAGGAGGGGGTTACAAATTTCTACATGAAAGATGCCAAGGAAAGCTTAAAAAAACTGAAGCAAAATAAAAATAATTTCATATAAATATTGACAAGAATTTTTTGTTAAGATAAATCTTGGTAATCATTTAGTCTTTCAAATATTGGCTGGGCCACTAATAATGTCAAAGTGAAAAAAAAAGAAAAATTATATATGAAACATTTTCTGATGATTTCTGAAAAAAATGTGATTAAAGTCAATAGAAAAATACTTATAATTGTATAAACTATGTATTTTTTCATTTTTTTCTCTTTTGGAAATGTTAATCTACTTTGATATTTTAAAATTTAATTATGCATGAGGAATATTTTTATCATGCTTATTTGAAAACACTTAATTTTTATTTATCTTTATGATTTCCTGTTTTCAGATTTAAAATTTATTCTTCCTACTGGTGAGAAACATAAATTCTAAGTTTGAATATATTATACAAACAGCCAGATGTAAAGAAAGGTAGTATATAAATAAATTACACTTACAAGCAGCTGGAGCTCACCAAATAATTTGGTATTAGCAATTGGTTTTAAATACTGATTTAGTGACTCATAATACTCACAAAGATAACTAACTCAAGTCCAGGAAAACAATTCTCTATTATACACAGATGCATTTTTATCACGTAACATCATCTTATTTTAAACAGTATTCATGTTACCATTTTCAGGACAAACCCATGCTCCTTTATTTTTCAGGGGTCACATACAGGAAGCATCTGTTGGTCTCTTAGTTTAATTCCTGATACTTGCTACCATCATGAAAGCAAACAAATAACTTTTGAAACATAACTCAAAGTTGCAAGTAGTTGCAAAGATTTATAAACAGATAAGAACTTCTTCTATTACATATAATTTTTCCCCAGTCAGCCTCTTCCTAGCAAATTCCAAATTAGGCAAATAGATCATATCAAAATACATAAGAAGAATAAACTTTAAAATTAATCTTCATCATCTAATCAAAGATGTTTTTCTTTAGACCAGTATCATCTGGATATCATTTCTTTGTAGGATTTTGCATCTTTTGAACGAGTACAATACTAACTATTCCATAAATGTTCCAAATAAATCAGAGGCACCTAACTTTCAGGCAACTATGCATCACTCTGAAATGTTTCAGATCTTCATATAAAACATTTCAGACTACATAAACCCTATGTGCCAAAGAGGGAAATACTCCACGCCTGCAATATAATTAAGAACTAGACTACAGTTACAAAAATATATATATTTTCAAATGTATTCCTCTAGATTCCATCTCTTGAAATGGGCAAGGGACATTAGAGAATCTGGGGAAAGATAATCTTCTAAATGAGAGACTAACATAAGCTAAGGAGGAGTTGTTAAGTTAGGAAAAAAAAGGTAAACCATGGAGCAGTGTTACACTGATTTTGGTTAGAAAGACCTGGATGCCACAATTGTCTCTGACATCACTATGTGGGTTTGAAGACCTAAAGAAAACTTTCAATAATTTTAAATTTCTTCCTGTCAGAAGCAAGCATAATAATAAAATTTTAGAGAAATTCTGAGAATTAAATGATAACTCATGGGTTATTTGAGCAATAAAGTAATTGCTCAATACGTGGTTACTGCTATCCTTTATACTCTAATCTTTATTGGGACAGGAAATAAATTGGTCTCTTCTAGTGTTGTGTCTCCAGACTCTAGAGCAATTCCTGTAACATCATGTGCACAATAAATATTGGCGAATGGGTTAATAGATACATCTGGCAAGCACAAAAAATGGGAAAAGAACAGATGAGAATTTAAAATGCTACATTTCTCAGTATTGTTCAATTAATTGGAAAGGCTTTACTTTAAGAAGACATAGTGAACAGAAAGGTACTGTCCAAATTATCTTTAACCATTTATTATATTAATGAACTATGAATTAATTACCTTAATTTATGGGAAATGCACATGGGAAATGACATTCCAACAGAAATGATAAATATTCAGATAAAATCAAAGAAAATACTGTGTAATAAGGGAAGAGATTTTTAAAATGATTCTCAAGAACTTAATAATTTATCCTTGCCCAAATTGGAATTTACTTTTATACTTTTCAAAAATATGACAATTTCTTCAATGGTCATTTCACTTCTGGTCATCACATATCTATCTTCCATATTCTCCTATTTCTTTGAATAGCTATCCCCCAGAATTCCATATTAATGTGTTTACTATACTGTTTTTACACATTTATCTTTATTTATTCTTTTCCCTAATATTTTCTACTCACTTTTGTGTTCTCCTTTTCACTTTGGGAACTCTAAATGATACAATATATGGTCATCAACCTGAATATATAAATCTAGGGCTTTAAATTAAAGAAATATTTAAAAAATTGGTGGGAGAACTATTGTAATGGTGGATTAGAAAGTTTACAGTGACTAAAATATCTTAGAAAGTATTTTCTCCTAAGTCTGATTGCAAGCATTTGAGAGAAAACAAGGAAATAAAAACTGTAACAACATCCAGGAAAAGAAGAAAACCCAAAGAGGTAAGCCGAACTTTTGAGGTCATTTTTCTGTAACTTTCTAGGAATTTAGAAGGAGGTAAATGAGACACTAAGAAGCTAAGCAATGATTCTGAAAGCTTCATTAGAGAGGGAGCAAACCTGGTAATCAGAACCTGACAAGAGAAGGCTAGAAAAACCACCCATAATTTGGGTTGGACACCCTAAAGCAAAGATAGACAGGGGTGAACAAATATAATTTCTCAAAGGAACTAAAAGCCCAGAGTTTTAGCATTTCACTAAAGTGAGAAGAAATGGGATTGCTAATGTCACTGGCCAACCGGCAGAAGGATATAGCTATCCTCTCTGAAGGAAATAATCTCATGCAGACTTTGAGTTATTCCTACAACTTTTCACGTATACTACCACCCGATAAAAACAATACAAATGGAGCATACATGAAGAAAAGTCAGTATGAATTAGCTCATTGATGAAGAGATGGTAAAAACACACTCCCAAGGGATCTAGATACAAATCCTAAATTTAAAATAACTATATTTAATACATTCAAGGAAATTAAACATTTAAAATTCCAGCATAGAATAATATACACTTGGTCCACACATCATAATAAAACTCCTGAAGTTAAAGATAAAGAAAAACCTTCAAAGTAGAGAACAAAGCAGATTTTCAAAAGTGACAAAATGAGTACCAACTTTTCAACAGAAACAATGGCAACATCAGACAACACGAAGGTGAATTAATAAAGCGAGGAAAGAAAATTAACTGTGTCAGTGTGCCAATAACAAAATTAAAATATAAGTATTGTAGGTATGGTTCACAGAGCTTATAAAAGTCAAACTTAAAAAAAAACTTATACAGGGGCACCTGGGTGGCTCACTGGGTTAAAGCCTCTGCCTTCGGCTCATGCCATGATCTCAGGGTCCTGGGATTGATGGAGTCCCGCATAGGGCTCTCTGCTCAGCGGGGAGCCTGCTTCCCCCTCTCTCTCTGACTGCCTCTCTGCCTACTTGTGATTTCTCTCTCTCTTAAATAAATAAATAAAATCTTAAAAAAAAGAAAAAAAATTAAAAAGTAGAAAGTAAAGTGATATAAAGATATACCACGCAAACACTACCCAATGAAAATTTATGGAAATCTGTTATCACAGAAAAAGTACATTTTAGGGCAATAAGCATTAGAGATACCTATAATAAAGTATCATACATTTTGTGTTGAAAGAATTTTACATGTATTGCTCAATAACTGAGAAGAAAAATCTATAGGATATAAAAGATTTGAAAAACAGAATGTAAAAAAAAATGATCTAATGCCCATTTATAGAAGACGGCATCCAACAACTGTGAACAGACATTATTTCTAAGTGCAAACAGGATATTTAACAGAACTGATCATATTCTGGGCCAGAAAACAATCTCAGCATGTTTTAAAATGTAACATATTGATTGTGTTTTCTGACCAATAGGGAATTAAGCTATAATCAATGATGAAAAGCTCTAGGCAAACCACATTATATTTAGAGATTGAGCTGTAAATGATTCTTTAAAAAAATCATAACTTAAATTAGAAAACATTTTGAAATAAATAAAATTTTAAATACTATGTAAAAAATTTGTGGTTGACTTCTGCTTCAAGCCAGTCATGATGAACTTTTACAAGAATTTACCTACCCTCTAAACAATGAGGAAACTGAACCAAATATATATTTTTAAAAAATGTTTTTTATACATTGGACCAAAAGCATCAAAGAAGTGTAATTACTAATAAAAAGGAAACAAAAGAGGCATAATACTACATGATTTTAAGACTTTACTATAAAGCAACTAAAATCAGAGTGTAATTTTGGTATAAAGGTAGACATATCCATCTGTAGAGAGAACAAAGAGCCCAGTAATAGGCACACTCAGATGTGGAATTAATTTTTGACAAATTTGGCAAGGTCATTCATTGTGGAAATGATAATTTTTTCAACAGACTGTGCAGAAACAACTTTGTCCATAGGTAAATAAAACAAAAACAAAACTTAAACACATTTGAAATCATACACACAAAATAATAAGATGTAATAGATCAAAGACCTAAAGATATGAGCTAAGACTATCAAACATCAAGGAAAATATGAAAAGAAAACCTTTGTACCTTTGGATAAGGCAATTATCTATTAAATAGGCCTCAGGGGCACTTGGGTGGCTCAGTGGGTTAAAGCCTCTGCCTTCAGCTCAGGTCATGATCTCAGCGTCCTGGGATCGAGCCCCACATCAGGCTCTCTGCTCTGCTGGGAGCCTGCTTCCCCCTCTGCCTGCCTCTCTGCCTACTTGTGCTCTCTCTCTCTCTGTCAAATAAATAAAATCTTTAAAAATAAATAAGCAAATAGGCCTCAAAAAGCCTGACAGAAAAAGATGAAAAATGTATTTGTTCAAAATAAAAAAATGTGCCCTTCACAAAGCCAGGCAACGCATTCCCCCACCCATGTGCACACACATGAAAAGGCAACCTAGGAACAAAGTCTTTACAAAATATATAACTCAGTAATACACTTACTTGTATTTAGAATCTACAAAGGAGCATTATAACTCAATAACAGGGCAAACTATCCAGGATAAATTAGAAGTTTGAACAAATACTTCACCAGCAAAGATACATAAATAGCAACTAAACACAGAAAAATAGGTTCAATACCACTGGTCCTTAGGTAAATTCAAATTAAAATGACCATGAGACGTGATTATATATCCACTAAAAGAGCTAAAATTAGAAGCAAAGACAAAAACCAAGTGTTGGAGAACCTGCAGAACCACTGGAATTCTCTTAAATTGATCATTGAATGCCAAGCATCACAACCAGTTTAAGAAGTAGCTTATCAGTGTCTTTGAAAGCTAAAAATACATTCACTATAGAACTCAGCAAGTCACATCTTATATATTTACCAGAAAGATGTGAAAACCTATGCTCATGTAAAGATTTGTACTCTAGGGGTGTGCTTGGGTGGCTCAGTTGGTTAGCCATCTGCCTTAGGCTGGGGTCATAATCTCAGGATCCTGGGATTGAGCTCCCCTCCCCTGCTCAGCAGGGAGTCTGCTTCTTCCTCTCCCTCTGCTGTGCCCCCCTCTCTGGATCATGCTCTCTCGCTCTCTCTCTCTCTCTCTCTGTCACTCTCTTTCTCAAATATATAACTAAAATCTTTAAAAATAAAAAACAAAAATAAAAGGAATATACTACTTACACACTTGGAAACTATACCCAGTGACTGATTTTCAGCAAGCTTATCCTAAGGGAAACAATCTAGATAAAAAAAAGACTACATACTGCATGAGGAGGATTCCACATATATAAAATTCTCAAAGAACAAATTTACAATAGTAGAAAAAAAGATAAATTGTTGTCAGAACAGAGGGAGCAGAAAGGGAGTGACTAAAAAAGGAATGAGGGAACTTTTTTAGAAAGTGGAAATATTCTAAATGAGTTTTTGGTGGTGTGGTTACATGACTGTATTCATTTCTTAAGAACCCTCAAACAGGGACACCTGGGTGCTCAGTGAGTTAAGCCTCTGCCTTCAGCTCAGATCATGATCTCAGGGTCCTGGGATCAGCCCCACATCAGGCTCTCTGCTTAGCAGGGAGCCTGCTTCCCCTCTCTCTCTCTGCCTGCCTCTCTACCTACTTGTGATCTCTCTCTGTCTCGGTCAAATAAATAAAATCTTTAAAAAGAAAAAAAAAGAACCCTCAAACAGTATACTTATAATTAATTTTATTGCAGGTAAATTATTCCCCAATGAGACCTATTTTAAAACTGTAAAAACTAACAGATACTTCTTCACATACAGAGCTTGTTGAAAAGAAAATCCATCAACCTAAGTGGAAAGAAAGGCTCCAAGTCAATGAGCTAAGATTCCATCTCAATGAACAAGTAAAAGACAGCAAATGCATATTTAATTAGAGGAAGAAAGGACAAAGAGCAGATATATATAATTGAGAAAATGAAAAAGCTGAAAGTTGTTTCTTTAAATAAAGACTGAGAAACTGGTGAATCCCATAGTCAGAATGATGGAAGACAGAATAACCAACATCCAGAATAAAAAGGACACTCACTACACAATCTGCAGATATAATAAATTCATAAACTGTATTTTAAACACCATTTCATGCATAATTTGAAACTTAAGCATGTTATACAAATCCCTGGAAAATCACATCATGTAATACTGACATAAAAAGCAATCAAAATCTATAAAATTGTAAGAAAATCTGTAATTTAAAAACGTTTAATAAGAAACGTGATAGTTTTCAAGAGTTCTTCCAAATATTTGAGGGAATATATATCACACAAACAAACTCAATACAAAAGATGTAAAAGTTCAGAATAACCTCAATAGCAAAATCTGAAAATAACATTATTAAAAGGAAATTATAAGTGACCATAGCTCCTTAGTTGATGCAAACTTGTTTAAAACTTATTTGCAGAAACTACGCAAATATAAAAATATAATTTTAAAAGTCTAAATTAGATATATTCCAGGAATGCAAGATTAATATAACATTGAAAAATCTATTTACTGTTTCACATCCTTAAAGTAGGACAAAAATATGTAGTTATTTCAATATATTTAGTAAACCTATTTTTGACAAAAAAAATTGTAGAAAGCTAAAAACAGAATTTAAAGAGTCTTTACCTAATAAATGTAATCAATAAGTATTGAAAACTTATGCACACTTTGAAATCAAAATGTGACAGACACATGCCACTATAGTTTCTATTAAGAGTTATGCAGGAAGCAAAAAAAGTAAGAGTAAAAAATGAGAGACTTAAGTAAATAAAAATATAAATGTTAAAAAGAAAAAATTAAGGGACGCCTGAGTGGCTCAGTTGGTTAAGCAACTGCCTTTGGCTCAGGTCATGATCCCAGCGTCCTGGGATTGAGTCCCGCATCAGGCTCCTTGCTCCGCGGGGAGCCTGCTGCTCTCTCTCTGCCTCTGCCTGCCTCTCTGCCTGCTTGTGTTCTCTCTCTGTTAAATGAATAAATAAAATCTTTAAAAAAAAAAAAAAAGAAAAAATTAAAATATCCTCATATGAGGATGACATAAATTGCATATAGAGTCCAAAATAACATGCAGATGAACTATTAGAATAATTTTTTTATAAGATTACATTTATTTATTTGACAGAGAGAGATCACAAGTAGGCAGAGAGGCAGCAGAGAGAGAGAGGGAAGCAGGCTCCCTGCTGAGCAGAGAGCCCCATGTGGGGCTGGATCCCAGAACCCTGAGAGCATGATCTGAGCGGAAGGCAGAGGCTTAACCCACTGAGTCACCCAGGCGCCCCTCGAATTAATAATTTTTGAGGTCAATAATTAAGTTAAAAAATAATCATTTCTCTGTGTACCAAAAAATAATTTTTACTTGAGGTTTCAAAAATCATGTCTTTTACAAAAGCATCGAAATCAAACACTGGGATCTCGGGTTTCCAGTTCTGCGGTGTAAGGAAGCTTGGAAGTTACCACTCTTCCTAAACACAAGTAAAAAGCTGAACACATGAAACAATCAACAACTCTTAGATCTGTAAGACAGAGGAGGACACAAGGCAAACCATTGCCCCCAAGACTGGAGAGAGAACAGAATCACCTAATCATGACTTACCAAGCTGACTCAGAGTGGAAACTGCTTCAGGACCCGGTGCCAAGGTCAGAAAACCTGAACTGTAA
Organism: Nasua narica; assembly: GCA_028533885.1. NCBI lineage: Eukaryota > Metazoa > Chordata > Mammalia > Carnivora > Procyonidae > Nasua > Nasua narica. The sequence continues at coordinate 38,801,750 of CM052810.1, forward strand.
TCGATTAATTGCTGAAGGCTCAATGTGGACAAGTTTAACAGTTCAAAACTCCAGGGGGATCCGGTCACAAATCATAATATCACGAGATTTGCCCTCTGAAGGTTTCTTGCCCTCACCAGGTTTCCAAAGAAAATAGAGAAAAAATCCCCTCCAACTTCAGGGAGGGGGTTGGGGAAAGGAACTACTTTGAAATACATCAGAACATTCTGTTCTTACCAAGCCCTGCCCTCAGGGGAAACTAGTTTACCAAAGCCTAAACCTGCTGGGGTATTATCAAAGACTAACTGCCTTGGGGGAAGGGAAAAACCCAACTCCAGCCCACTCTAGTCTCTGTACCCCACCTAAGGAGGGACAAAACAAAACTAAGAAACAGTTGTTCAGCCCAGAAACATAGGCTCACTAAAATACTGAGACCTAATCACAGAACTATAGAACATTTCTTCACCCCCTCCCAAACCTGGCCACCACGTTACTAAAGACCTATTAACAGCATTTCCTTTTACCTAGTACATTATATTCACACACAGTAAAAGGCAGGGGAAAAAAAAAAGACCATCTGAAGAGACAAAGCAAGCATCAGAACCAAATGTGACAGAGATATTGGAATTTATCAGACTAAAAATTTAAAGCAACTGTGATTAATATGCTAAGGGCTCTAAAGTATAAAGTAGATAGCAGGCAGTAACAGAAGGCAATGCAAGCACAGATACAGAAAGCCTCAGGAAAAAAACACAAAGAAATGCTAGAGATAAAAAGCACTGTAACAAAAATGAATACTTTTGATGGGCTTATTAGTAGACAGGATACTGCTGAGGAAAATCTCTAAGCTAGAGGAAAAGCCTTGAAAACTTTAAAGCAAAGAGAACAAAGATTCAGAAAAACAGAACAGAATACCCAAGGACTGTGGGAATACCAGAAGGAAAAGAGAGAAAGGAACACAAGAAGTACTTGAAACAGTGATGATCAATTTCCCCCAAATTAATGTCAGCTACCAAACTACAGATCCAAGAAACCAGGAGAATGTCAAGAAGGATAATAGTGGTGGGGGGAAGACCTACACATGCTAAACCCAGGCCTATCATTTTCAAACTACAGAAAATCAAAGATAAAATCCTGAAAGAGGCCAGAGGGGGGAAAAATTAAAAAACAAAACAAAAACAACCTCTACCTTACGTAATGAAAAATAAAGATAAGAATTACGTCCAACTTCTCTTCAGATGCGATGTGAGCAAGAAGAGCTTGGAGTGAAATATTTAAAGTGTTGAGAGGGTACATGGGTGGCTCAGGATTGTTGAGATCCAGCCCCAGGTGCTGCTCCTCACTCATGGCAGAGTCTGCATAAGATTCTCTCCCTTGCCCTCAGCTCCTCCCTCACTCCCTCCCAAGGGCTCACTTTCTAAAAAAATAAATAAATAAAATAAAGTGTTGAGAGGAAAATATCACCAACTTAGAATTCTGTACCTTGGAAATTGTCCTTCAAAAGTGAAGAAGAGGGGCGCCTGGGTGGCTCAGTGGGTTAAAGCCTCTGCCTTCGGCTCAGGTCATGATCTCAGGGTCCTGGGATCAAGCCCCGCATCAGGCTCTCTGCTCAGCAGGGAGCCTGCTTCCCCCTCTCTCTCTGCCTACTTGTGATCTCTCTCTCTCTGTCAAATAAATAAAGAAAATATTTAACAATATTAAAAAAAAAAGTGAAGAAGAAATAGAGACTTGGTCGGAAAAATAAAAACTGAGGGAATTTTTTGCCAACAGACCTGCCTTGCAAGAAATATTAAAAGAGGCAGACCACCTCTGAGACATTTCCTGTCAATAAGAATCACCACGATTCTTCAGAGACTCTTCAGGTTCTCGTCTCTCATTCGGTCTACAGTCTCAGTTCATTTGAGGAGGAACATTAGTGTTACAGCAGTGACATTTAATAAGGAACTTGATCCTGTAAAGAAACTCTCTGTGGACAACTTTAGAGAATACGAAAGTAATCGACAGGCATCTTGAGAACTCGTTGATACCAGCTCAGAGTACCAGCAAGACCTAGATAGGAAACTTCTTAAGCAAATGTATGGCAAAGCAGATAGGAATATGTTCCTGGACTTCAAATTTGAAGATCCTAAATTTGAAGTCATCAAAAAATCCCAGTCCTGAGGAAATAACATAAAATTTATTTGGTAATTTGTCCTAGATTAGTTGTACAATTGGATCAGAATAAACATACATTTCTCAACTGCCAAAAAAAAATATTAAATGAACTTTTTAAAATTTTTTTTTAATTTAAATTCAATTAATTAACATATAATGTATTATTGGTTTCAGAGGTACAGGTCTGCGATTCATCAATTTTATATACCTAGTGCTCATTACCACACATGCTCTCCTTAATGTCTATCACCCAGGTACCCCATCCCTCCACTCCCATTCCCTCCAGCAACTCTCCATTTATTTCCTATAATTAAGAGTCTCTTATGGTTTGTTTCCCACTCTGGTTTCATCTTTTTTTTCCCCTCTCTTCCCCTATGACCCTCTGTTTTGTTTCTTAAATTCCATGTATCAGTGAGATCATATGATAATTGTCTTTCTCAGATTGACTTATTTTGCTTAGCATAATACCCTTTAGTCCCATGCATGTCGTTGCAAATGGCAGGATTTCATTTTTTTAATGGCTGAGTAATATTCCATTGCACATATATACCATATCTTCCTTATCCATTAATCTATTGATGGATATCTGGGCTTTCCATAGTTTGGCTATTGTGGACATTGCTGCTGTAAACATTGGGGTGCATGTGTCCCTTCAGATCACATTTGTATCTTTGGGGTAAATACCCAATAGTGCAATTGCTGGGCCATAGGGTAACTCTTATTTTCAACTTCTTGAGGAACCTCCATACTGTTTTCCGGAGTGGCAGCACCAGCTTGCATTCCCACCAATAGTTTAGGAGGGTTCCTCTTTCTCTACATCCTCGCCAACATCTGCCATTTCCTGACTTGTTAATTTTAGCCATTCTGACTAGTGTGAGGTGATATCTCACTGTGGTTTTGATTTGTATTCCCTTGATTCTAAGTGATGTGAAGCATTTTTTCATGTGTCTGTTGGCCATTCGAATATCTTCTTTGAAGAAAAATCAGTTCATATCTTTTGCCTATTTCTTGATTGGATTATTTGTTCTTTGGGTGTTGAGTTTGATATACTTTTTATAGATTTTGGATACTAGCCTATTATCATGTCATGATATGTTATTTGCAAATATCTCCTCCCATTCTGTAGGTTGTCTTTTGGTTTTGTCCACTGTTTCCTTTGCTGTACAAAAGCTTTTTATCTGGATGAAATCCAAGTAGTTCATTTTTGCCTTTGCTTCCCTTATCTTTGGAGATGTATCTAGCAAGAAGTTGTTCTGGCCAAGGTTTGAAGAGGTTGCTGCCTGTGTTCTCAAGGATTTTGATGGATTTCTGTCTCACACTGGACTCCATTTGGAGTCTATTGTGTGTGGTGTAAGGAAATGGCCCAGTTTCATTCTTCTGCATGTGGCTGTCGGATTTTCCCAAAACCATTTGTTGAAGAGACTGCCTTTTTTCCACTGGACATTCTTTCCTGCTTTGTCAAAGATTAGTTGACCATAGAGTTGAGAGTCTAATCCTCCCTATTCTGTTCCACTGATCTATGTGTATGTTTTTGTGCCAATACCATACTGTCTTGATGATTACACCTTTGTGATACAACTTAAAGTCTGAAATTGATGCCAATAGTTTTGGTTTTCTTTTTCAGCATTCCTCTGGCTATTTGGGGTCTCTTCTTGTTCCACACAAATTTTACGATTATTTGTTGCAGCTCTGTGAAAAAAGTTGGTGGTATTTTGATAGGGATTGCATTGAATGTGTAAACTGCTCTAAGTAGCATAGACATTTTAATAATATTTGTTCTCCCAATCCGTGAACATGGAACGTTTTTCCATTTCTTTGTGTCTTCCTCAATTTCTTTCATGAGTGTTCTATAGTTTTCTGAGTACAAATCCTTTGCCTCTTTGATTCGGTTTACTCCTAGGTATCTTATGGTTTTAGGCGCAGTTGTAAATGAGATGAACTCCTTAATTTCTCTTTCTTCTGTAATTGTTAGTATATAGAAATGCAGCTGATTTCTGTGCATTGATTTTATATCCTGCCACCTTGCTGAATTCCTGTATTGTTGGGGTTAATGTAGAGCATAAAATCAGCCATAACACCTAGATTGCTAACATGTAACACAGAGGCAGGCAAAGGAAGGTTTTGGAGAAGGGCATGGGCCTTCGGGATGCCCAGACCTGTGTGATCACTCTGCTATTGGAATGCCACAGGGAGTTGCCTTCCCAAGCTTTCTTAGCCCAGTCACCCTGTGATCTAAGAGACCTATGCATTGTCCCGTAGGCTATGTTTAGCAGAAAGTGCAGATTAGCATATCCTATCTTTCCTATAAATAAATCCTCCTAGTTTCAGCAAGACTCATTGTCACACATCCTGTGCTTGAGAAACAGTGATAGGGATTTGTGATTATCCTGAAGACCAATAAAAGCAGGAGCAAAGAATAGCAAAGGGCCTTCGCCTATAAGCATTGACCTTCTTGCCTTCTCTCTTTCACAGAAAAGTTTGGAGTAATCTTTTATCAATGGGTACAGGGATTGCTGGCCATTCCCAGCACTGTATGAGTTCTAGAAATTTTAGGGTAGAGACTTTTGGGTTTTCCACACAGAGCATCACATCATCTGCAAGGAGTGACTTCTTTAGAGAGAAGGAAAATAATATTGGCAGAAATTTGTATCTACATAAACTAAGGAAGAGCATCAAAGAAGGAATAAATGAAGATAAGATAAAACCTTTTATTTTTGTTTTAGTTTTATTTATTATCTTTATTTAGAGTGAATTTATTTATTTGTTTGTTTGTTTCTTTGTTCATTTATTTATTTAGAGTGAAAGGGAGAGAGAGAGAGGAATCATAAATGGGCTCCATGCCCCGATTGAAGTTTGATCTCATGACCCTGAAATCATGGGCTGAGCTGAAAATAATAGCAGCAAATACAAAATACTTAGGAATAAATCTGCCATATATGTACAAGACCTATACAATGCAAATTATAAACACTACTGGGAAAAATAATGAAGATCTAAATAAATAGAAAGGTATACTGTTTTAGAAGACACTATATTGTTAAGATGTTAGTTCTTCTCAAATTGATCCAGACTCAATTCAATTCCAATCAAAATCTTGTAGTTTTTTTTTAATTAAATTTGGCAAGCTTTTTCCAAAATTCACATATAAATGCAAGGATTCAGAATAGCCAAATTTATTTGCATATTTATAATCAGTTGAATTTTGACAGTGAGGCATAGTGAATTCATTGAAGAAACAATAATATTTCAACACATAATACTGGAAAATTAAATACCCAGATGCAAACAAAATCCAATATCAATTGCAAAAAATATATCATGACCCATATTTTGAAACAAAAGTAACTCAAAATATATTATAAATACATTTATCTATCTATATATAGATCTCTCTCTCTCTCTCTCTCTCTCTCTCTATATATATATATATATATATATATAATCTTTGAGACTTTAAGGTAAGGAAATATTTCTTAGATCCCAATAAATAAAAGATCCATTAATGAAAAAATGGACTTGATTGAAATTAAGAACTATATCTCCTTTAAAGACAATGTTAAATGATTGAAAACATCAGCTGAAGACTAGTAGAAAATATTTGCAAATTACATTTCTGATAAAAGTCTTATCCACAATAAATAAAAGCAACTTAAAACTTACATTTTAAATATCCTTTAACTGAAGAAATAAAACAAAGGCTCAGTAAAAAAAAAAGTTTAAAAATGAATAGATAATCACTGAAAAAATACATAGATGACAAAGAAACACATAAAAATGTGTTCAATATCATTAGTCATTAGGAAAAAGTCAATTAAAATCTCAATGAGAAAATACTACAAGTCTATTAGAATGTAAAAAATGTCAAGTGTTGCCACGAATGTGGAATAACTGAAACTCTTATGCCCCGCTTGTCCAGATATAAAATTGTAAAACCAATTGTTGAACATGTTGATAATTTCTCAAAAGTTAAAAACATCCGTCATATGACTTAATCATTCCCCTTCCAAGTATAAAACCGAGAATGAAATTGTATATATGAATTGTATATGTGTATACAATTATTGCTTCATTTATTTTATGTATTTATTTGCTTGTTTTTACTCCAAACTACAAAAAGAAAACAAAAGCTTGTCAAAAGGTTAATGGATAAACAAATTGTGGTATGTCCATAAAACTCTACTCATTAATAAACAAAATTGTAAAGTTTAGTAAGATTTAAGTCTTTTTTTCATGATGAGACACACAATTCATTGATACTGTAGATATATGAAATACAGAATTCTCTGCTATTTATACCTCAGAATGAGAGAAGACCACCAGGAGGACCACACAATTAGTTGTACCAGGAAGAGGCTAACAACAACCAAGAGATGCAGGGGGAAGATTGTGTTTGGCAAGTAGGGTGGGGTTAGATTGGTTTCCAGGGCTCTGTCCAGATTGGTTAATTCGAATACATTCTCCAGTTCCAAGGCATAGGGGCTATCTCCTATCTTATCTGGTACCAGGTCCCTCCAGTGTTTAGAGCTGGTGCATACTAACCCCTGAAAGTGAGCACTTGATAAGGGAAAGGTTGGAGTATGGATTTCTATGGTTCAGGAAAGGGAACTGACCAGCTTCTAGCAAGTACTTTAAAACTGAGTCAAGACAGCATTTAAAAAATAAGTATATTACACCAATACATGTAATCACATGATGAATCTCAAAATAGTTGGCTGAATAAAAGAAACCAGATTTTTAAAATTACATCATGTATGATTTATTACTTCACTTACATGAAATTGTAGAAAATGCAAACTAATAATGGATTGCCTAGAACAGAGGAACGAGGATGATAATGGGAGAGTTAAAATGTGGAGTGGTTAGGAACCTTACAGACTGATGTATATGTTCATGCTTTTGTTATTTATTTTTGTCTTAACTTCCTGGGTGTACATATACATAGATATTTATAAAAATGTATGATTTTCATATTGAAGTTTATTATAGGTTCATTATACCACAATAGGCCTTTAAAATGTGTCAATATTAAAAAAAATTTAACTATTTTTATTCTTTTGCACTAATTTTATAAATGAATTAAAAAATAAAACATATTAACTCCCTAAATCTCAAACAGTAAGTGATTTCAGAGCAAACAAATTCTTAATTTTCATCATTTGCAATTGTGCTTTTATGAAACTTTTGGTAAAACTCTTTTTTCTTTGAAAATCACTTAATATTTAATGTATAATATGGTATTAAAGACTGAATGTTTATGTTTCCCCCCAAAAAAAATTCCTATTTGAGACCCTCTGCCCCCACATGATGGTATTAGGAGATGAAAGCTTTGAGAATCTTTCAGGATAAAGTAAGATCTTCAATACTTACTTCATATATTTCAATTCTTTAATACTTTCAGATTAAGTAAGATCTTCAGGGCGGGGTCCTTGTGAAGGCAAACAGTCCCTCAGTAAGAGTCATGAGAGCACTTGCTCCCACTCTCTGCTCTCTGCCACGTGAGGATACATGGAGAGAAACTGGCATTCTGCAACCTACAAGAATGCTCTGATCAGAACCCAACCATGGTGGCATGGACATCTTGGATGTCCACCTTCCAAAACTGTGAGAAATACATTTCTGTTGTTTAAAACCTATCCAGTCTACGTATTTTTGTTACAGCAGTCCAAACTTAGACATGTAATATATACTTTGTAACCATGCTTCCAAATTACTCATTATACACCTTTTTCCCCCATTATGAGCCTTTTGAAATTTCTATTTTATCATTTGTTTTCTACTCATTTCCTTTAATATATTTTTTATATTTCATAATTAAAATTAAGTTATACTGTATTTATAACAGGAAATTTCAGTATACTTAGTGACAAACGTAGTTGGAACAGTTTTTCACAATTGCAATATTCCTCATAACTAGATCAAATCATTCCAAATATAGTGTTCTTTAATAGGTATCCATTGTTAATTTTATCTTCTCTGCAGTACAATTATTAATGGGACACTGTACTTCATTACATCGCCACGTGCTTTCAACCTCTTTCAGTGTCTTTCATTCATTTTCCTACTCTAGTGCTTTGAAATAATTCAGGAAGCATTCACAATTTCTCTATTATTCTAAATTATCTCTTCAAAAATCTGGCCAGTATAATGCCCATTATGCACAATGTGTTTATAGAAAATGCATCGCATACACACAATCAGAGCTAGTTTACATTTTAAACCTACTCAGGTGTTTTAGATAATATCTTTTCCCCAAATAATCAGTATTGTTAAATTGTCACATATTATTTTACTTTGTATGTTAAAGAGATTATTTTGTATTGTGTTATTATTGGAAATCTCACAAAGCTGTATCAAATTTTTTCTATGAACAGTGTGGAGTAACAAATGAGGCAGATTTGTAACTTTTTAAATGTTAAAACAATGTTGTTATATTTTAAGCAACAATATTTAAAGTGTTTCTAATTCATTTTAGAAAAAAATGAAATTTATGTATTACCTCAAACAAGGAGATTCTTTTTTTCTTTTTAAATTTTTATTTTTTTTATTTATTTGAGAGAGAGAGAGAGAGAGAGAGAGAGAATGAGAGGGGAGAAGGTCAGAGGGAGAAGTAGACCTCCCGCAGAGCCGGGAGCCCAATATGGGACTCGATCCCGGGACTCCAGGGTCATGACCTGAGCCGAAGGCAGTTGCCCAACCAACTGAGCCACCCAGGCGCCCAAGGAGATTCTTTAATAAGGCAATTAAAATGACCTTATCATGATCAGAAAAATATTATATATAATTTTAATTATGAAATATTAAAAATATTAATATTTTGGGTTATGTTCTCTCAGTATTACTTCTACCTGTATGGAACACTTCCCTACACCAAACTCAAAGAAATATAATGAAACGTCTTCTGTTTTGATATCTTTTATTTATTTTTTATTTATTTTTTTTTTTATTTATTTTAGGGGGGGTGGAAATTGGGGAGGAGGGGCAAAGAGAGAAAGAGAGAATCCTCAAGCAGATTCCGCGCTGAACGTGGAGCCTGAGGTGGGGCTCAATCGCAGGACCCCGAGATCATGAGCTGAGCAGAAATCAAGAGCTGGCCACTCACCCAACTGAGCCAACCAGGTGCCCCTTGATACCTTTTTAACTTAGAGAATATGAGATGCTATCAACAGACAACAGAGTACAATAATTAGACTTTTCTCTCCCAATAATTGTTGAAATGTGCAAAAAAAAAAAAAATGAAACAGTCAAAGAAACAGTGACCAAACTTCAAGTCGTAAGATTTGAAAAAAATACAGATAGCAGCTAAAAAAAAAAGATATTCCGGTATAGACCAGCAAGGTTCCTAACCCTGGCCCTGAAAAGAAGATGGAGTATTAAGTGAGAAAGGAAGGTAAATAGAGCAACGCTCAGAATTGTCAGAAATTCCTCACTACTTCAAACAAAGATGAACTGGGGTCAGGAAGGGGAAAAAATGGAAAACCATGCCTCCGTCTCTAATTTTTGTCCTGGGTGCTGGTGGGGAATATTAACGGAAATATCTGCTGTAAAGAGCCATGTCAAACCGGCAAGGTGAACAAACACAAAGGTCACCCCTGACAAAAGTATATGCACTAAGCTCTACACATGCCCTGTTCCTTTGTTTATTTAACATAACTTTCCTGAGTGCATTCTAAGAAACAGCAACTATTCCAGATGTTAGCACTAATGACAACAATGAGATGGCATGAGTCTGTTCTTAACAGAGTTTAAATTCTACTGGATGAGAGAGAGACAGGATAAGATTATAGAATGTAGATTACTTCATGTCATAATGAATGACTGAACTAAACCACTGAAGAATAATGTAATGAAGACTATCTAGAATAAAAGAGTGGGCACCACTAGAGTGGCAAGGCCTCTCTTGGGAGAATAAGGTTTGAACTGTAGCCTAAATGAAGGATCCAGAGCAAAGATCAGGAGACAGAATGATCCAAGCAGAGGGCAGAGGAAGAACATAGACCCTGAGGGGAAAACAGGTTCATCAAATTCCCTAACCAATATCAGTCCCTAGATTGATAATGAGTTAGAGGAAGACACAAAGAAAATAGAGGACATAGAGAATAGAGAATAGAAGACACATAGAGACACATAAGAAACACATACACTTAAGTTTAAAGAGAGAAAACAAGCCAGATCATGCATATCATGGAAAAGCTAGTGTTTTATTTGAAGTGGAATGGGAAGTCCCAGGAATATCTAAAATTGGAGAGTGATACAATGTACCTTGCACTTTTAAAAGTTCATTTTGGAGGATGTGTGGGAAATGGGTTTCAGAATGGCAGCACATAGGTCAGTTTGGAGGCTATTCCAGAAATCCACATGAGTATAGATAACTGGCGAGGGAAGGCGTTGATGAGCAGAGATATTTATTAATGTTTATGAATCAGATGTGTAGAAAGTGGAACATAATAGAATATTATCTGAACTCCAGATTATGCTTCCAAGGATATAAAAGGCATTTCTGAGTATATGAAGAAGATCTGGATCAGAGGCTTAACCCACTGAGCCACCCAGGTGCTCCTGTCCTTTCCTACTTTAAAGCCAGAGGAGAGAATGAAGCCAAAGACCATCCAAGAATATGCTCTTTCCTGAGACTAGATTTTCAGCACACGACATGGGAAAGAGAAGCCATGAAGGAGCATACCACACCAGGCATGGAGAGGCTAGTGGACACAGAGTTTTTAGAGCTTGTTTTCCAAGCTACCCCACTTAAAGGCTTCTTGCTGCGGGCCACTTGATTTTCTGGAGATCCTTTTGATCCTGTTTATTCCTCAGCATCACCTTTCTACCTTTCGTGAAATGTGTAAGCTTGTTAACGTCCTTAAATAAATAAATTTACTGGGGTGCCTGGGTGGCTTAGTGGGTTAAAGCCTCTGCCTCTGGCTCCAATCATGATCTCAGGGTCCTGGGATCGAGCCCCACATCGGGCTCTCTGCTCAGCGGGGAACCTGCTTCCCCCTCTCTCTCTGCCTGCCTCTCTGCCTACTTGTGATCTCTCTCTCAATCAAATAAATATTTAAAAATAAACAAATAAATAAATAAATTTACTTGTTACCAATATTATCTTTGTTGTTGTCATTGTTAACGGTGAAATAATCAACTGACGTACTAAAAGCATGGATGGCTGGTGCCTTAAAGTTGAAAATCCAGTGATCGGGAAAAAAAAAAGAAAAAAGGAATGAAGAAATATATAAGAGTCAGAGGATAAGATCACCTGAAAACTTGACACAACTCTGAAAAAAGAGATCCAGCCTACCAGATTCAAAATACCTTTATTAAACTATACCAATTAAAATGCTGGGGATTTGCATACTAATTAATGAGCAAATAGATGACAAAGTAAATAGAAGAGTCTAGGAATGCATAAATATAACTAAACAGACCTGGGAAATTGATAGCACTGCCTCCTGTATTAGTGGGAAAAAACAAACTGTTCTATAAATTGGATATAAAATTATCCATCCACATAAATAAGAAAAAGTTATCACAAACATTACTCTATACACAGGTATGAATCTGAGGTGTCTCTAAATTAAAAAGAGAAAAGAATAAAACTCTAGGTTTTCATATTTTACTGCATGTAACTAAAATCTGTTTCTACAGAATGACAATGTAAAGAAATTAAATGACAAACCACAGAGACTGAGTACACATTTCCAAGACAAATACATTAAAAATAATCTAATTATATAAACAGAAGTTTCTAAGAGGACACAAGCATATGCAAAGATATTCAACCTGATAACTATTTAGGAAAATACAAATTAAAGCATCAATGAGACATCATCTTATGGGGCTAAGAGTGACAATACCAGTTGATGGTAATGTTGTAACTAAACTTTAAGTCTTAGACACTGTTGGTAGGACTATAAATTATTAAACCACGTTGGAGGATGATTTCACAGTATCTAAAAAATTAAACTTATCCTGTGACATGGAATACAAAGAAATATATATCCGAGGGGAATGTCTTCCTCAAAAGTGCATGAGGTGTTTATTCCACTCATTAAAAATATTTATGGTAGTGTTGTTTGCAACAGTGAAAAATTGAGAACATGAATGTCCATCCATAAGAGTATAGATAAATAACAACAGCAGTAATAATAATAATAATAATAATAATAATAGCATTTATTCCATATTGAGCAATTGCTAAATATTTTACTAATTTCTAAATATTTTTACTTGTATTAAGTTATTTCATGTTCATTAAAAACCTAAGAAGAAAGCTGGTATTATTAATGCCATTTCAAAGATATCAAAACTGATGCAGAGTTTAATTATGTAAACTGTTCACCAAAGATCACAAAACCAGTCAGAACAGAGCCAAGATCCAAATTACTATGTATGGTCTAGAAGCCATGATATATTTTTTTATTTTTATTAATTTATTTGAGAGAGAAAAAGAGAGAGATCACAAGTAGGCAGAGAGGCAGGCAGAGAGAGAGGGGGAAAGCAGGCTGCCCGCTGAGCAGAGAGCCTGATGTGGGGCTTGATCCCAGGATGCTGAGATCGCGACCTGAGCCGAAGGCAGAGGCTTCAACCCGCTGAGCCACCCAGGCGCGCCATGGAAGCCACAATCTTAACCATTATTCTACTGTAATACAATATTCACCAAGTTATGTGGTATGTGTGTGCGTGCGTATCTCCATCCAATGGAATAAGATTAAGTCACTTAAAAAAATGAATGCAAGTTCTATGAATCAACTTGAGTACATCTTAAAAAGTTAGTATCAAGCAGCAAATTAAGTTGCACAACAATCTGTGTAACCACTCCTCACACACCTGCTGTTTTGTGTAATTCCAGAGGGTGCCATTCACTTGCGCTCCAAGGGCTGCAGTCTGTGAAGAACACAACATAAATGGCGCCTCCTACCCAGATGTGCTGATTTCTTAGTCTCTCCAGCACTAATGCCAAGATCCATATGTGGATTACTTTGATGACTTTTAATAGTTTCTTGTTTCTGCCATTGTAGGCTTTTCCAACACAACACCAGAGAGATTCTCTTAAAAATTAAGCCAGATAATCTAATGCGTCTGTATAATACCTTCTTATATATCTTTTCCTCTCACTCAGGATCAAGTCAAAGTCTTTACAATGACTGGCAACATGCTAGAGAATCTGGTTTTGCCTTATCTCATTGATCTTTATGTCTACCACTCTCCCGTTATCCATCCCAAAATTCACAAGTTAGTGGCCTCACTAAGTTTTTCAACCAGAAGATCATACTCCTCAGGGTTATTCTACTTGAGTATACTTTCTATCCCAGGTATCTACAAAGACCATTCCTTCAGCTCATTCAATTATTGCTGTGAGTGTCTCATTTTCACTATAATCCTTCCTGCTAACACTAATTGTCAGCCTACCCCCTTGCAGGCTGATTTTCTCCAGTGTACTTCTCACCACATAATATGCTATCTATTTTAATTATTTGTGGGTCTACCATTCATCCACTTCAATGTAAACAACACGAAAGCAGAGATTTCTGTCTCTGTTGTTCACTAATACTTCCTACTATCCATAGGAGGTTGCTATATATTACTAATTCATACTGAATGAATAATATCAAGTGTTTATGTAAATTTAATAGCAAATATAAAATAATCTTTTATTATTTCTTTGGATTTATATGTTAATGTAATACATACAAAAACTTGTGCTATAAGTGTATTTATCAAATCCATTCTTATGTATTATTATTTAATTTTTAAAAAATATTTATATTTTTTTCCTGAGGGGTGAGTAAGAAAAGAGTCTGGGATGGTAGAGTAAATCCTTTCAGTGATCCTAACAAGGAGTTGGTCCTAATACATTTATAGAATTTTTCCTTGAATCTTGGAATAAACAGTTGGCTATGATAATTGAGGTAAAAATGCCATAATTGCATTGGAAGAGTATAAAAGGAGGCTTTCAGGAAACTCAGAGAAGTTTCATTATAATACATCATATTATAATGGATTTATTAGGTAAGACGAGAGAAACCATCAGATGATCACGTTCCCTTCATTAAAGTAACCAGGAGTATAATAATAAAATATGAGTAAGATTCCTACCAAGTCATAAGGTCAAGCAGATGCAAAAGCAGTCCTTCATAGAATGGACCTGGGACATACAGTATCAAGTCCAAGCAGATCTGAGAATACACAAATGGGTGATCAAATCTCCCACTGACCTCAGTAACACTAATGTCTCCTCAGTAACTCACACATAGAGCCTCATGAGTAGTTCTCTTTGGTGAAGAAAAAAAAAATTCCAGGTATGATGTATGGAAAACTCAATATGTTACTGTGAACAAAAGACAGACACCCCATGTTGGGGTTACCTAAAAGACAGGATGAGGAGAAATCACTCCAGTGGACTTGGACATATCTGGCCATAAACTTGTGGCTGAATCTCTTAGACCGATGGTTCAGGAGCCTGAAAGAATAAGATAGAACAACCAAGAAGAGAAAAATCTGTGATAGAAAGATGTGGATATGCCTAGGTAAGTACAATGCCCACTAGAGAGCATATGCTGCAGAGGTAGTATTCAATAAACAGGAAGACAGACTGCCTCTCAAGTGGATGTCCCCTAGATTCTGACCTCAGCCATCACAAGCATGTTCACAACAGCACATGAAGATCATAGTCATATTAAGGATGGAAGCTATAACATGGATCTAATAGCATGAGCTTCCTTTGTTTAAGGTGCATCTACCATCTGCAGTTGCTAAATATGCAACCTGTCAGCAGGAGAGACCAACACTGAGTACTAAATATAGTACAATCTCTCAAGAAGACCAATCAGTCTCTCACTGGCAAGCTGACACATGCAAACACTTCTATCCTGAAGGGGATAGTGATTTCTAGATTGATTCAAGTTCTGCTAATGATTTAACCTACCCACACATCCTACACCAGCACTACCATCTGAGGGTTCACAGACATCTAATATAACAACATAAGAGCTCACATAACCTCACGTCAGACCAAAAAGATCTTGCACAACCTCACCTCAGATCAAGACTCATTTTAGACACGAAAATGAGCACTTGATCACAAAATCCTCTGGGTGTACCTTAGACTGCAATCACTTAGAAACTTCTGGCCTGACAGCACCCTGAAATGGTCTCTACAAGGGTCAGATAATACCACGTTGGGTATGAGATCCTAGATTAGGGAATCGTCATTTAGGACTGGTATAAAAGTTAAAGTAAAAAAAAAAGTAAAAAAAAAAAGTTAAAGTAATAGTCACTGCATAGTAAAATGCCCCCCACATATCATAAAAAATTAGACTCATGAAAGTTATAGAGAATTGGAAGTGACCCTCTGTCACCATTACTCTACTTTCGTTTTGTGCTTTACTGCTTTTAAAACTTTAGATTTGGCAGAATTACAGGAGCAAGATTCAAGAGGTCAAATGTTTTCATTGGTGGAGATAGGTTGCACCAAACTTAAGGAATGATATCACGTGGTGATTTTGGACTCCTCATGCAGTGCACTCATGCGCAAAAAAAGTAATCACTCTATCTGTGGGGGTAATTGACTCTGAATATCATGACAAGGTAGGGCTGATATTAAATAAGAGGGATAGGCACAAGGAGACCGGAAACTATGGGAATCTACTAGAGTGCCTGTTTGTGTTCCTATACAGAATAAAATGTAAAATTATAATAACAATAGCCTGAATAAGGGTTTCAGTAACACTACCAGGCATCTATAACAGATGTATTGCCTTTATTTTTTTTGAAAAACATTGATTTTTATTTCTTAACTATTAATTTTAATAACTTGTTTGTATATAAAAGAAGTTCTATATGTGCAATATGTAGGGAAAATAACTTTTCTTAAAGGGTGTGTGATTAGTACTTGTCTTATATGCCAAACTTCCTGATGAGCTTATAGCCCTTTTCATCCCCTTGAGGGAAGCTCCACTGTCCTGTACCTTGATGCTGCCATTGCTTAAATACTGGACCTTCCAGTATTTACTTAAGATAGAGAGAGAGAGCATGAGCATGAGCAAGGGGAGAGGGGGAGGAAGAGCAAGAAGCAGACTTCTGGCTGAGCAGGGAACCTGACATGGGGCTCGATCCCAGGACCCTGGGATCATGACCTGAGCCGAAGGCAGACACTTAACTGAGCTACCCAGGTGCTCCAATGTGTGGTCTTTTGTGTCTGACTTATTTCATTTAGCGTCATGTTTTGAGATCCACACTTGACACTTGCTACAAAACAAGCAAGGAAAATAAACTATAGAAAATGTGGTATTATGAAAAAGAAAAAAATTGAATTTTTCTCCTTAAGGAAAATTTTGTGGTGACACTAATATGAAGCACATGCCACTGTGAGGTAGCAACTCAACATCTATTTCACTGAGAATTATTTCGTTTTATTTTATAGAATATTTCTGAAACCTACAATCCCACTAATCACATGTTAAAATATTTGTTTTTATTTTAAAATTTAAAAAAATTAAGCCTGGAAAATATTTTAGAATCAAAGACCTTGAGTACTAACTGTACCCTAGAATATCTAAGTAACATGATTTACAAGTGAGGCAAAAGAAAATTATCTTGATCTACATGGAGTTTATGATACTGATGTTTGAAAGAGTGCTAAAAACTGTCAAAATTTTTCAAAATGCAGTACTTTCCAAGTTCCTTTTTGGTATCTTTGCAGAAGAGTATAATTTTGTGTAATTTTTCCTAACAGTTATCGGAATGAGACTATTAAGTATAAAATCTAAAATGCATGAGAGGAAGTACGACCATGAAAAAACATAAGGCATTTATGCTGAAATCATTTACTCCTTTAAGATTTTTCCCCAAGTTAACTAACAGAATTAACTTCAAAAGTACCTTTGTTCTCTACCTTAGTTTCCCTAATATATACAGAATGAAATGCTTAAGGCCTGGCGGGATATTCGTGTTCTGTTCTTCCACCATGCTCTGGGTGGTATTAGCAATTCAGAGAGAATTGCTGTGTATAAGCCCAGACAGGATATGAGAGTTGAAGGCAGGATTCAGTCTTGGCAGATTCTTGTGCCCAAATACGTCTAAGCAGAGCGGAGCCACTGCTCTTGTGGGACCATGTGAATGAACTTGGGTAATGAACACATCAGCATGATTCTGATAAACTATAGGTCTCTGACCTGAACTCGTTTTTCTTAGCCTCAACCTTAAGATAGAAAACTATAAAGCATACAGAACAAAAAGTATAGGAACAAGTAACAACGTTAACAAAAAGCATAACTGAATAGATATACAATAACAAATTCAAATAGCATATACGAATTTTACTGCATGGACTTTTTGTGTACAAAAGTGTCAAATTAGCACATTTTCTTGTACCAAATAAAATTATAATAGGAATTGCCTTAAAAAACTATGTGAAATCTAGTCATTGAGTTGTTGTCTATTATGCTTTGAGCAAAAATTTGTACAAAAGCATAAAGTTAGAAAACTATAGCTGCCTGTTTTTAACCCAAGATTCCTGAAGATAAAGACTGGTTCTGTAAACCATTCATTTTTCATGGGCAAACACCATGATAAGAATTCAGCATCTGTTAGGTAATAAATGCAGTAGGCTACTGTTGGTTTAACAAAAAAAATCAATTTTTTATCTCACCTTGAGAAATGTGGAAATCAGCCTTATAAACTGTCAAATGTATCTAAGCAGTGACTATGTCACTCTGAGCAAAAAGTTACCACATCTGTGTTAGTAATTACTAACGTAAAATGTGCTGCTTTTAACTGTGATAGTCTTGCTAATGAAGTCTGAAGAACATGAGCCAAATATTAAAAACTTTCTTCTAATAGCAGAAGTGACAACGGCAAACTTATGTGGCATATGGCTAGAATGCTGAAAACAATATTTGAACTGCATATAAATCTTTGTCATCCACTTCGTCTCTCTGAAGGAAAAGGAGCAAGCAAATTAGAGGAGCCATTTTGATAACTAAATGTAAAATTTAATGTAAAATTTTGACTTTATTTTAGGCATTCTTCTTCCAACAAATATTTTACGAGTGCCTGATATGTGGCATGGTAGTCTGGCAACATGAATATAAAATGCCATATGTTCGAGTAACTTTATTCTAGTGTAGGGGATAGGCAAAAATTCATAAAATATTAGTACATAAAGCAGTAAAATAAGAAATTAAATGGATGACTAAAAGCAAGAATGTCACACTATCAAAAGAAGTATGGATTAGGGATGGTTTCCAAAACAAAGGAAAATGTGGTAAGTTTTCAGTAACTAAAAGCATTCCTTCAATCTAGAGGAATTACTTTTATTATTAAATTATGTGTTTTCCAATTTCATGTTAAAATGTCCTTTGTTTTATGACACAAGTTTAACTATCAATAATAATATTTTAATAGAGTTACATGAAAAACTAAAATGTTAAGCAACCTTCTTTCATCTTTTTTTTTTTTTTTGATATATAAAATTCAGGGCAATATTGATTTGGCACACAGCATGTACAGCAGTTAAAACGAAAACTCTTCCTGTCCCAGGAGACTTGGCAGTATGTAAGTACCTGGGAGAAAGGATTTCTGTGTTTGACTGGAAGTGTAAATCATTAAACACTTTAACCTTTTAGGGCTAAAGAAACGTTGTAGCAGAAAATGTTTGCCCAGACTCTCAGAGTTCCGGACACCACAGAAGGAGGGCTGGACTCCATCTGAGGACATCAAAAAGAGAGTCTCCACTACCAAGGTTTATCACCAGCATTTCACTTCCAATTAACGAGACACTGGGAAAATGGTAATGGCACATAACATCATCCTTAAAGTTCACCTCCATGGAGGCATCAGGCCTAGAAACACAGTCCAGTCCTGGCTCTGCCAACTGAGATGGTAAATGACAACCAAATCTAATTCATGAACATACGCAATTACACATCCATTTTCCAAAGGTTGGGGAAATTTTGTAAGTGTTCAAGCTAACATACAGATGGGATACAAGAGGACACATGGAGATGGGCCTTCCTTTAACAGGACCTTCTGAGGTTAGGATTCACAGTGATGGAGGAGTTGGAATACCAATAACTCCCATTATAACTACATCACAGACTTTCTCACCCTACTAAACAACATTTTACACATTTTTCTTTTTATGCAGATGTTTGCACCTTGTCTTGCACTCCACCGAGAAAACAGAAATAGCCTTAAGAAAATATATTCATCTGAAAATTAGAGAGGTTATGAATCTACCCTGATTTCAACCCCTGCTCTCTGCCTTAACTCCTATTACAGGAAGTAGTTACTAAATATATAGCTCCCTCTCCTAACTTACCCATGACTTCCACAGGACTCTTATCCTTTCCATTCTCATCAGTGTATTAAGTTCTTAAGTCAATCATTCCCCTTAGATATACATTCTTAGGGCACCTGCATGGCTCAGTTGGTTAAGACTCTTGGTTTCGGCTCAGGTCATGATCTCAAGGTCATGAGATCAAGCCCCTCATCAAGCACAGTATGCAGGGCAGAGTCTGTTTGAATATCATCTCTCTCCCTCGTGACTTCTGCCCCTCCCCTCGCTTGTGCATGTACGTGCTTATTCTCTCTCTCTCAAATAAATAAATAAAATCTTTAAAAAAATAGAATTCCTGGAAATACATTCTTTAGTTTCTCTACCATTACAAAAACAAAAAAACAAGTCGACTATAACTACATCTGCTTCCCCGTTTTTCTGATCCCTTTCACAAAATAAGCTATCTGAAGGGTGCCCTACACTCATATTTTTCCCTATCTCACTGTCATTTCCCTAGTCCCAACTAAATCTATAATAAGGTTTTGGTATTGTCCATTTCACTGAAACTTCTGTGTTTTAAGTCACCATTGAGTGACCATACTTCCCAGTTTTCATTGGGCAGCTTTGCTTTATACCTGTTGTTGTAGCTAATAGTGGCTAATAGGTGATAAGATTCCTTTTCATTCTCAAAGCTTAAGGACAATAAGTTATATATGTTGCTACCTACGTTGTCAGATACGGTTCATTTTTCACTATAAATCATAGCAGCCAGAAAAGGTGATCTCAGGTTCTTTCAAATTTTTCTTTTCTTTCTTCCAATTGAAATTTCATTATCCTGATGATCAGGTGCCGTAGTCCTTTCCAAGTTTTCCTTTTGCGCCCCTAGATTTCCCATACTTATCCAATGAGAGACATGTAACAGGTATAGCTGATAAAATATGTGGGAAATAATGTGAGTCACTTGCATATTTCAATAGTGAAAATCTAGATATGACTCTCTCATCCTTTTCTTACTAAAAAACTGGTGTTTCAGATTGTACTTCTCTAAGATGTTTTAGCATCCAACAGTGAGGTCCCGGTGTGACTCTTTGGAGCATAGGCACCATGCTGACTCAGGGAGGACAGAAAGTCAAAGTGAGAAATAAGCTTTTGTAATATTGAACACTGATTTAGAGATGTTTGTCATAGAAAGGTGCCCCGGCCTATTCTGAAGAATACCCCCACCTTAATGTTTTCTCATTCTCAATTTTTATCCTGGTTCTGCCTCAGATAATTGACATTAAATATATCACACTATCACATAAGAAGTTTCTATTTGCCTCCTTACATTTATCATTACTTGTCTCTGTGATTGTTTAACCTCCAATTTGAATGCAAGCTTCATCAGAGTTTGAAATGTATTTGCCTTATTTACCAGTAGGTCACCAACTTCAGAATACGGCCTGTCACCAAGTAGTTACTTCCTATTTTTGACTGAGCAGAAGAATATACTCTGGGCAAAGAAATATGAGATATGTAATCAACAAAATCTTTAAGATATTTCTATTTGTGTAGCTATTTTGGGGTTTTAAAAAACTTTTTTTTTTTTTTTTTGCTAGATGTCCAGCCCTTGCAAATTGCATTAATATGTCAATAATTTTTAGTTAAGGAAAAATGTCTCCCAAGGTGGCTCAATGTGGATAATTTACTTAGTTCCACTTGTTTTTACTACTAGTTAACTATATTCAATGGCCTGAATATTTATATCCTCCTGTAATTCATATGTTGTAATCCTAACTTCCAAAGATGATGGTATTAGAAGATGGGGCCTTTGAGAAGGTTCAAATCATGGGAGTGGAGCCCTCATGAAGAATTCCTGCTTTTAGGGGCACCTGGGTGGCTCAGTCAGTTAAGCCTCTATCTTCAGGTGAGGTTATGATTGCAGGGTCCTGGGATCAAGCCCTGTGTCGGCCTCCCTGCTTGGTAGGGACCCTGCTTCTCCCTCTGCCTGCCACTCCTTGTGCCTGTGCTCTCTCTCTCTCTCAAATAAATAAATAAAATCTTTATATAAAAAAAAAGAATTCCTGCTTTTATAAAAGAAGCTCCAAAGAGGTACACCTGGATGGCTCAGGTCATGATCCCAGGGTCCTGGGATCGAGCCCCGCCTCAGGCTCCCCACTAGGTGGGAGGCCTGCTTCTCCCTTTCATTCTCCCCCAGCTTGTGTTCCGTCTCTTGCTCTGTCTCTCCCTGTCAAACAAACAAATAAATAAAATCTTAAAAAAAAAAAAAACCTAAAAAAAAAAAGCTCCAAAGAGATCCCTCGCCCCTTTCACCATGTGAGGGCATAGCAGGGGAAATGCTGGCTATGAACCAGGAAGTGGGATCTCACCAGAACATGACCACGCCGGCACTGTGAACTTAGACTTCCCTCTAATACTGTGAGAAATACATTTCTGTTGTTTATAAGCCACCCAGTCTATGGCTTTCTTAGAGCAGTACAAATGGACCAAAACACCATAGTTACATAAAAGCACCTTGAACATGTATTTTCCGAGTTGCTAAGTATCTGGAAATATCTTCATCCTCTATCAATATTACTGAAAAGCTGACTAAATGTAATATGGCTAGGTCACAAGTCTTTTCTTTCAAATCACTGTAGACTCCTTCATTTGCCTTTGCCATATGCATGAGTACAGAAAAGAGTAAAGCCAATCTGATATTTATTCTTTAAAGTAGCCTCGTATTTTTAATATTCTTATTTTAAAAAACATGTTTTGTATAAGTTTTGAAAATTCAAAATATTTTTGTCTAAATATGGATTCTTTTCATTACGTTAGAGAAAAAATGATGCAAATGCTCAGGGGTAAGAACAGACTCTTTAGAGATTAAACTTTTTTCCTTCTATTTTATCTTTTATATGCCTTCTAATCTTTTCTCAATTTAGAAACTATTATTCTGTACAGACCTGATATCCATTTCTTTTAACATTTTCTACATTTTATCTTTCTATCATTTTCATTTGTTTTTATGGGAGAATCTTTGGATTTTCTCCTCATTCCATGATTCAACTGTTTATTTCAAATAGCCATTTATTTTCCCAAATGTATTGATTTTAACACAATTATATTTTTAAATCCAAAATCATTCTTTTTGTTATTTTTAGACTTTGATAATAAAGACTTTATGTGCTATAGCCTTGCAATTTTTAAAAGATGAATCAGGTGTCCTAAAATGTAATCATTTTTCAGTCAGTAAATCTGGGCTATTCAGAAAATGTTAACCTTATTCTTTTCCACCATAAATTATTTTCATACATTAATTAATATTTTTAACTCATCAGTGCATGAAGAAAACCCTCACTTGCATGGAATTGACATCATGTTTTCTAAAAGTGATTTATAACGTATTATCTGTGATTTCTGCATATGTCTATGCTCCCATCTTTCATAGTATATGCCAGTCAGGAAAAAGGTATGGGAGATGCAGGTGGAGGGGCAATGAAAAAAAATCAAACAAAAAACAACAGAAGGGGCGCCTGGGTGGTTCAGTGGGTTAAAGCTTCTGCCTTTGGCTCAGGTCATGATCTTGGGGTCCTGGGATTGAGCCCTACATCGGGCTCTCTGCTCAGCAGGGAGCCTGCTTCTCCCTCTCTCTCTGCCTGCCTCTCTGCCTACTCGTGATCTCTCTCTCTGTCAAACAAATAAATAAAATCTTTTAAAAAAAACACCAAAAATTAAAAAGAAAAAATAGCTTAAAACTGCAGAGTTTTACCAATCTGGTTTGGAAATAATACTGTATTAGTATTAGTAGTACAAAATGTTTTATTGATTTTTACTTTCCTTTCCTGCTTATTCCCATAGATACTTAGGATCTTATGATCTGGGACCTCTTTACCAAATCTGATCTTCTGGTTACTGAGGTCATTTATGCAGAGGCATAATCTAAGGCCTTCCCAGAGTACTAGAGTTTCTGAACAAATCAGACACAAAAGAGAAAGGTCCAGGCCAGTTGGCAGAAAGGACAAAGATTCCATCATGGGAAAGATTTTTCTGAACAAGGCCTTTCATTAAAAAGATGAAGTAAATATTTGCAGGCTTATCGTTGAATTTTCCAGCAGGTACATAGTTTCTAAACTGCAATTAAGTTCCCTCTATAATGAACACAAAGAATCCAATAGAAAAATGGGCAAGAGACTTAGGTATTTCGCAGATGAAGAAATATAGTCAATAGATATATAACAAAATCTTTACTCTTGTTGGTCAAGAAAATGCAAGTCAAGACCACAATAAGATAAAATTCTAGACATATTTTATTGGCAAAAATTTTAAATCCAGGGGCACTTGGGTGGCTCAGTTGGTTATGCATCTGCCTTTGGCTCAGGTCATGACCCCAGGGTCCTGGGATCGAGTCCCACATTGCTCTTTTAAAAGATCGATAAAATAAATCGAGTCCCACATCGATCTTTCAAAAGATTGATAAAAGATAAATAAATCTTTTTTAAAAACTTAAAATCCAAATAATTTACATATTATTTAAGAAATAAAACAAATGAACAACAAAAAAAAAGGAAGAGAAAAAAACCAGACCCTTAACTACAGAGAACAAACTGATGGTTACCAGAGGGGATATGGGTGGGGGGGATGGGTGACACAGGTGAAAGGAATTAAAGATACACTGATCATGATGAGCACCGAGTAATGCATAGAATTGGTGAAACATTATATTATATACCCGAAACTAATATAATGCTGTATGTTTACCATGCTGGAATTAAAATTTTTAAGAAGAATGCTAAATAAACTGTACCAACTCACAGTTCTATCCGCAAACTGCATATCATGGTTTACAACGATATCCTTAACGTTAAGGATAGTAAACATACAGTGTTTATGGATCCCTCTTATTTTTTCCATGTAAGAGTGAAATCATATGGCATTTGTCTTTCTCTGACCAACTTATTTCACTTAGCATTATACTCTATAGCTCAATCCATGTTGTTCCAAGTGGCAAGATTTCATTCTTCATTCTTTAAATGGCTGAGTAATATTCCATTGTGTGTGTGTGTGTGTGTGTGTGTGTGTGTTCCACCTTTTCCTTAGCCATTCATCTATTAACGGATACTTGGGCTCCTTTCATTTTTGGCTAATGTAAATAATGTAATAAACAGAGGTGGATATATCTTTTTGAATTAGTGTTTTTGTATTCTTTGGGTAAATACCCAGAAATGGAATCACTGAATCATATACTAATTCTATTTTTATAGAATTATTAATTTTTTTTAGAAACCTACATTTTCCACAGTGGCTGCATCAGTATGCATTCCCACCAACAGTGAACAAAGGTCCCTTTTTTCTATATCCTTGGTAACACTTGCTTCTTGAGTTTTTTATTTTAGCTATTGAGACAGTTGTGAGGGGATACCTCATTGTAGTTTCCATTTGTATTTCCCTAGTGATAAGTGATGTTAAGCATCTTTTCATGTGTCTGTTGGCCATCTGGAAGCCTTCTTTGAAGAAATGTCTCATCATGGCTTCTGCTCATTTTTAATTGGATTATTTGCTTTTGAGTATTGAGTTTTAGAAGTTCTTCATATATTTTGGATACTAACCCTTTATCAAAGATGTCAAATTATAAATATATTCTCCCACTCAGTAGGCTGTCCTTTAGTTTTGTTGATTGTTTCCTTCACTGTGCAGAAGCTTTTTATTTTGATGTAAACCCAATAGTTTACTTTTGCTTTTCTTTCCCTTGCTTCGGGACACATAGCTAGGAAAATGATGCTATGACCAATGTCAGAAAAATTACTGCCTGTGCTCTCTTCAAGGATTTTTATGGTTTCAGCTCTCATAGTTAGGTCTTTAATCCATTTTGAGTTTATTTTTGTGTATGGTGAAAAGAAGTCGTCCAGATTCATTCTTTTGCATGTAGCTGTTTAGTTTTCCCAGTACCACTTGTTGAAGAGACTTTTTCTCAGTGTATACTCATTCCTCCTCTGTCAAAGATTAATTGACCATATAATTGTGGGTTTAATTCTGTTTTTTTTGTTCTATTCTGTTGATCTATGTGTCTGTTTTTCATGCCAGTAACATACTGCTTTAATTACTACCACTTTGTAATATAACTTGAAATCTAGAATTGTGATACCTCCAATTTGGTTTTCTTTCTATTCAAGGGCCTTTGTGATTCCATACATATTTTAGGATTGTTTGTTCTAGTTCTCTGGTATTCTAACAGGGAGTGCATTAAACCTGTAGATCAGTTTTGGTGTAATGGACATCTTCACAATATTTGTTCTTTCAACTCATGAGCAGGGAATATCTTTCCATTTGTTTGTGTCATCTTCAATTTCTTTCATCAGTGTTTTATAGTTTTCAGAATACAGATCTTTCACTTCCTTGGTTAAATTTATTCCTAGGCATTTTAGTCTTTTTGGTGGGACTGTTATCTTAATTTCCTTTCTGCTGCTTAATTATTAGTGTATAAAAATGCAACAAATTTCTGCATATTGATTATCCTGGGATCTTAATGAACTCATTTATCAGTTCTAGTAATTTTTTGATGCAGTCTTCAGAGTTTTCTAAACACAGTATTTTAGCATCTACAAATAGTGAAAGTTTTATTTTTTCCTTGTAATGTGGATGTCTTTTATTTCTTGTTCTTGTCTGAATGCTGTGGCTAGAACTTCCAGTACTGTGCTCAATTAAGCAATAAGAGGGAATATCTTTGTCTTGTTCCTGGTCTTAGGGGGAAGGTTCAGTTTTTTCCCACTGAGTATGTTTGCTGTGGGTTTTTCACAGATGGCCTTTATTATGTTGAGGTATATTCCCTCTAGACCTATATTTTTGATGTTTTTTTTTTTATCAAGAATGGATGTTTTACTTTGTCAAATGATTTTTTCTGCATCTATTGAAATGATCATGTGGTTTTATCCTTTCTCTTGTTGATGTGGCATATCATGTTGGTTGATTTGAAAATACTGAAGCATACTTGCAGCATGGGAATAAATCCCACCGGATCATGGTCCATGATTTTTTTTTAATGTATTGTTAGGTTTGGTTTGCTAATATTTTCTTAAAGATTTCTGCATCTATGATCATCAGAGATACTGGCCTATCATCCTTTAAAAACCTGGTATCTTTACCTGGTTTTGGTATGAAGGCAATCCTCGCCTCATAGAACAAGTTTGGAAGCTTTTCTTCCTCTTAATTTTTTGGAATAGTATGAGAAGAATAGGTATTAATTCTTCTTTAAATGTTAGTAAAATTATGGGCCCCTGGGTGGCTCAGCTGGTTAATTTCCAACTCTTGATTTCAGCTCAGGTTATTATCTAAGGATTGTGAGATCAAGCCCCACATCGGGCTCCACACTCAGTGGAGTTTCATTGATTTTTTTTTTTTTACCTTCTATTTCATTTATTTCTGCTCCAATCTTTATTATTTCCTTCCTCCTACTGGTTTTGGGTTTTGTTTATTCTTCTTTCTCTAGTTGCTTTAGGGGTAACATTACAGTGTTCATTTGAACTTTTTTTGCTCCTTGAGGCAGGCCTATATTGCTAAAACATTACCTCTGAGAACCGTGTTTGCTATAACCCAAAGATTTTGGACCACTGTGTCTTCATTTCCATTTGTCTCCATATATTTTTTGGATTACCTCTCTGATTTCTTTGTTGACCCACTCATTGTTTAGTAGCATGTCATTTAACCTCCATTTATTTGTGTTCTTTCTAGATTTTTTTTCTTTTTTTTTTTTTTTTCTAGATTTCTTTCTTGTGGTTGATTTCTAGTTTCATAGCCTTATAATTAGAAAAAAATACATGGCATTACTTCAATCTTTTGGAATATGTTGAGATTTGTTTTGTGGCCTAATATGTGATCTATTCTGCAGAATGTTCCATGTGTACTTGAAAATAATGTTTATCGTACTATTTTAGGATGAAATGTTCTGGATATATCTGTCAGATCCATCTGGTCCAATGTGTCATTTGGATCTAGATATCAGCTTCCTTCCCCAAATTTAGGATGTTTTCATCCATTATTTCTTCAAATAGTTTTTCTGATCCCTTTTCTCTCTCTTCTCTTTTTGGGATCCCTATAATGTGAATGTTATGCTTAATGATATTGCTTAGTTCTCTAAAGTCTATTTTCATTTATTATTATCTTTTTCTCTCTCTTCTGTTCAGCTTGGTTGCTTTTCATTACTCTGTCCTGCAGGTGGCTGGTTTGTTCTTCAGCTTCAGTATATTTTTTTAAACAATTATTTTTAAGGATTTTATTTATTTATTTGAGACAAAGAGATACAGAGAGAGAGAGAGAGAGAG
>CM052810.1:38829951-38847079 GCA_028533885.1 Nasua narica
TATACAATGGAATACTATGCAGCCTCAAGAGAAACGAAATCTTGCCATTTGCAACAACGTGGATGGAACTAGAGGGTATTATGCTAAGCAAAATAAGTCAGAGAAAGACAAGTATCACATGATCGCTCTGATATGAAGAATTTGAGAGGCAGGGCAGGGGGTTTTGGGGGGGTGGGGAAGAGAAACGAAACAAGATGGGATGGGGAAGGAGACAAATGATAAGAGACACCTAAACTCACGAAACAAACTAAGGGTTGCTGGGAGGTGGGGGGGGGGGTAGGGTTATGAACATTGGGGAGGATATGTGCCATGGCAAATGCTGTGAAATGTGTAAGCCTGTTGATTCACAGACATGTACACTGGGGCAAATAATACATTGTATGTTAATAAAAAAATTTAAAAAAATAAATAAAAAATTATAATAAAAAAAAGGAAAATCCTAAGGAAGAGAAAATACATTTATAGTATTGAACTATATTTACTGAAAAGAAAATCCAGGTATAAATGGACTCATGTAGTTCAAAACCATATTAATCAAGAGGCAACTATACTAACAAAACTTACAACAAGGACAGTGTAACAAATAGAAAAAAATAGAGGCAGTGATGGAAGGGATGTGAATTGATCTTTAGTAAAGGATTAGGTAAATGACCAGAATAGCCAAATTAGTACACCACACAACATATCAAATATCACCTCATTCTATGGCAAAGAGAATATGACAATTAAAATGGCATCTTTTGTTTTAATATTTTGAGTTTGAAATATGTAGTCCACACTACTAAAGAAGGAATATACTCTCATTATTAAACTAAGTGCAAACCACCTCATAATCTTGGAATTTCAGACTTTTAAGACTTATTTATTTATTTCAGAGAGAGAGAGAGAGAGAGAGAGCAAGCACAAGTGGGAAGGGCAGAAAGAGAGGGAGAGAAAATCTCAAGCAGACTCTGTGCTCTGTGTGGAGCCAGATGTGGGATGGATATCATGACTCAGACGACGACTTGAACCAGAAACCAAGAGTCAGGTGCTTAATGGAATGCACCAACCAGGTGCTCCCAGACTTTTCTAATATCCCTACTCACTCTAAATCAATTTTCACTACAAATCAGTCCATTATTAAAACAAGATGTCTATTTTCTTATAAACCAATAACTAGTATATATAGTAGTAAACATTATGTTTCAGCTTGTTATTTTAAATTTAAATCTTTTAAGATACATTTCAGGAAAAGGACATTTCCCCCTGTTTTATGCTAGACTGTTATAATATCCTCAATTTTAATAGCTGTGTTATTTTATAACATTTAAAGATAGATTCGTGTCAAAAGCAACAGTTCCTCTTCTGTTGTTCAACTATTCCTTAATGTGAATTCAAGAAGTATTTAGTTTTAATCTATATCGAGTTTAAATAATTCTTATTAATGTGAAGTACCATATCAGGGCATCAAACTGGAAAAGTAAAATGAAACTATGATTAGTGGGTCTTTTTTTTTAATTACATGTTACTTATTTGTCTTTAAAAAAATATTTCAGTCAAAATTTCAAGAATGACAAATTTCTCAGAGTTGCTAATTCTCTTCATTATTTTTAATAAAGTCAGTGATCATTTATAAAATAAACCATTAGATTAAAACTCAATCAAATCAGTGGCAGTCCGCTAATTTGCAAGTGCTGGCAAATATTAGCCAGTTAATAGACTTTTGTTACCTTTACTGGGAAAATGTATTTGCCACCCTTTTAACTAATAACAATACAGATATTTCAGAAAGTATTTTATGTAACTAGGTTTAATCAGCATATATTTTCTCTAAGGTTGTAGGTTTACTTATAGAACTGCTTTAAATATTTCAGTTCATATAACGTGAATATTAGCACCTCGAAATATCCCTGCTTTTTGAAGTAATTTATACCCTCACCCTCACCTCTTACAACTGCATCAAGAGGAATGAGACAGAAGTTGACTTTTCTGTCTTTTTTTGGGTAATCTTAGGAGTTTATTTTATGAGAAAAATCTAAGTCCTAGTTTTTACTATTCATAAAGTAAGGGGTTATATTGTGTGGTTTTCCCATTTTTTGATTTAGTGACTAACCTACTAAGGTATACTCTCTTCTCACTGAAAAATGAATGATAATATATGAATGATGATACACTGCTTTTTCCTGTCTGACTTTGAGAACACTTCTTATTATAATAATGTTTTTATATGTACAATAAAATTAAACATGGACTAAGTAACAGGTTACTCTGAATTATGGAACTATATATCTATCAGGGAATCCTAGAGATATCATAAAACATAAAAGCATGTTTTATTTTTTATATACTCACTATGACAAAAAGATTAAATTATGGCTCAATAATTCATGCTTTCTGGCTCTTATATCCTAGCAACATGCAATTATCAGATTTATTGTTAACATAGTTTTGGCTTCTTTTTTAATTTTATGAGTGCTATAATCGACTATTTTTATATATGGAGGTCCTATAACTATAAACTAGAGTATAACATTCCTACTCATCTGCTAAGGTTTATAATACACGTAAAATAAATATGTACTGTTGGAAGGGATGAATTTGGTTGATAGGCTCAAAAAGAAGGAGGGAGTATAACTTGAATTGATGGCTATCTGAGTATCTTCAATAGTTTCATTCCCATTATATCCTACTGAATTCTGAAGGCAGTTTAAATTAAAGCTAAAATAGTAAAAAACAGATTTTTTCAATGACTAGAGAATGAATTATACAGATTCATTTTAGAAACCTGATTTCCTGTGGAGCATACCATAACACACAAAAAGAACATAATAATGCCATTCAACAGTGATATCTAGAAGTCACTTGGTATATTATCAAGCTTAATTACCTGCTGCTGATTACTTGCTTTCTGATAAAGAAGCATGTAATAATATAGCTACCCAAAGATATATGTAACTCATCTGGAACTCATTTAAGACAGGTCAAGACATGTAATCAAATGTAAATTCAGCTTGGGCTCAAACTGAAATCCCAGTTATATAAGAAAAAAGAAGAAAGTTCTAAAAAATAAGCTCATTTTGAGCTTCCTAAAACTATTTTTAAAAAACTCATGTTGTAAACAAATAGACTAATACCTTTATTTTTGCACATTTATCAATGGTCTAACTTCAACAATTTACTAAATCTTCATATGAATTGATAAACCCATTATTAAAATGGCAGTAAACAGTCCCCGTATCACATAAATAATGCACTCATTGTACCAAATCCACAAACACTTTAGCATCACTATTAGTCATAATTAAAAGTTTAATATATGCACAAGTGATATATTTCCATTCCTTTCCCATTTCAAAATTGGCTAGATCAAAAATAACAATGATCATTCATCAGAAAATACTTTTAAGGGATTGAAAAGAAAAGCTACCAAGTGGGAAAAGATATGTACAATATGTAATTCCAACAAAGCACTTAAATCAGTAACAGAACATAGAACCACTGCCATCCTTAATTGGACAAAATTCTATAAATGACACTTTAGAAAACAGGAGGATATCCCAAGATAGTCCTTACCAAGAGTAATTAAACATATGAAAATGTTCTCAACATTATCAGTGTTCAAGGTATTGACAATGAAAACCACAGTGAAATACCAAATGCAATATCCAGGCAGAATCTATCAGATATTAGCAAAAGTGAGGAAGAAATGGAAGTCTTCTATTTTTCTGGTGGATCTACAAATTGGTAAAAAGTGTTCAATATTATCTAATACAGCTAAAAATATGCATATATATGGTACCAACAATTCCATGGCTAGGTATTCATCCAACAAAAATGTATACATATATTCACACACACAAACATATATTAAAAGACTCACAGTAGCAGTATAGGCAAAATAGAAACCACCTAAAGGTACATTAATAAAATGAATAAATCAATTATGATATATTCTCACAATGAAATACTATATAACAATGTGAATGAAGGAACTTCATCTCCATCAATACTAGATGAATCTCAAAAACAGTTCTTGGAGTAGAAAAAACAGGCACAAAAGAGTATATACCACATGAGTCAAATTTAACCAGATTTATCGAAAACATGTAAAAGTAATCTACAATTTTAGAAGCCAGGATATTGGTTACATTTGGAGGACCATGTAGTGACTGGAGGAAACTTGAAGGAAGCTTCTGGGATAAAGGTAATAATATCTTGATCATGTTACTGGTTGTGTGAGTAAATTTTCAGTTTGTGAAAATTAAGTGTGCTCTATACTATGATTTGTATTCTGTTTTCATATTTTTAAAGAATGTATATAGAAGAATTAAATGTATTTAAATGTTTTTGAAAAGAAAATTAAAGAGTAGAGTTTGTTTATTAAATACAATGATATACTAAAAATGTATTGTAATTTTAAAAATATGATACTGGTATAGCAATAAACAAATAAAACAAGAGAAAACAACAGAGAACCCAGAGACAACATAGAAAGGAACTTGATATATGACCAAAATTATATTGCAAATTAATAAGGATAAATGAACTGTCTGATCACCTTTTTTTTGTTTTGTTGTATTTTTTGTTTTTAGAAGATCCATCAATGTGAAGAACTGGATCTCTCTATTCTACTGGTCCAAATGGATAAAGAGAAAGGTAAAGTAAAACTAAAAACTAATGAAAGGAAATGTTAGGGAATATATTTATAGCCTAAATATGAGAAGTAATTCTCAAAACATTACTCAAAAATGTGAAAACACTGGTACTGGCAGATTCTGTCCTTGACCAAATTCAAACTTCAACGAGTTCTCTGCACTATTAGGCCCTACCCTTGGACTTCCTTCTCTGTTTTTGCATTGCCCCAATTTTGCAAGATTCTTGCTAAGTCAGTTTAGCAAGAATCCTCCCCCCTCAATATCTGATTACCCTCAGTATCTGATCAAATTCCTCATCCCTCAGCATCCTCTCGGTGATATGTAGTTACCTGACCTATTTTCAGCAAGACCTTATGAGCTTTGTTTATTTTTTATTTTTTAAAGATTTTATTTATTTGACAGAAAGAGCGAGTGCATGAGAGCACAACAGGGAGAGCAGCAAAGGGAGAGGGAGAAGCAGGTTCTCCCCTGATAAGCAGGGAGCCCCAAGCAGGGCTGGATCTCAGGACCTCGGGATCATGATTTGAGCCGAAGGCAGACCTTAACCAACTGAGCCACACAGGCACCCCTCGTGAGCTCTGTTTAGCTAGAAACTCCTCTTATGCCTGATGTCTCCTTTTCATAATTTTTCACCCAGCAATTCTCTACCCTGCCTCTTGACAATAAATCCTTACTTTTTCTTGTTGTATTCAGAACTGAACCCAATTGTACATTGAATCCAGTTCTATATTGAGGTGTCTTAATCCCTATTGCAATAGTTCCTGAGTAAAAACTGTTTTTAACTGCTTTACCTACTCCCCAGATTCAGTTATTTTTTTTTCTTTGACAGTTAATGTGATTAATTTTATTAGGTCAAAATTTGGTTGAGGAAGGGCCCTGGCAAATGAAAAACTGAGCAAAGATATTTGTAACACTGAAAGCTAAAAAGAGACCAAAATCCAGAATATGTGGTGACATGACATCCTAAAATCAACAACACAAGAAAACTGGAAAAAATATGCAAGGGATATAAACAGATAATCAACAGAAAGAAAACTGAAATGGGTAATTGTACAAAAAGAGGTGTTCATATTCATTAGTAATATGAGAAATTAAAAGTAAATCAATGTAAATACCAGACCTGACTCAAGAAATTAGTAAAAAATTTTAAAGTTGGTAATGCCAATTATTGAAACAAAGGCAGAAGAAATAGGAACAAACAGGTCAGTCCTGCAGAAAATAGCTTAAAGTGCTTGGGCAAATTGATCATTTCTATATCCTATAACACCAATCCTTCTCCTGGGAATAAAATCCTGTGAAATGCTTGACAGGTCTCTAATGGGATACACATTCAGCTGTTCATTGTTGCATTGCTTTTGTAATAGGAAGATGGAGAAAAACTAGGTGTCCATCACTAGTACAGGATATAAGTGCAATGTGATCTATATATGCCATGGAACGCTTCTCAGATGATTAAAACAATGAACTAGATGCACACAGCAATACCAGCTGATTAACACTGCTTTTTTGTTAAAAACAAACAAAAAACAGCAGCAGAATATCTCTTCTTGTATATTAAAACCATTCAAAAATAATACAAATTATAAAATGCATTGTATACAAAAATGACAAAGGGATACACATTAATTCAAGGACCCACTCAACCACATGGGAGGGGTTGCTTTTAAGAGAATGGAGAAAAAGTTAATGCTCTTAGGAAAAGAATAAAAACCAAAATAAATGGAACCCTCTAGAGACCAAAGATGATAGTTGTACAATGACAAGGCAAGAACTAACTCAAAAAAATGTTAATGTACCTATAGAAATTTGTTAAAAAAATCACTAGTATATAACCTCAGAGGTTTGGCATGATAATTAAGCCTATTCAGTAGGTAATAAATACATTATCTTAAATAAGAGGAAAAACTACACATAGTTTTATAGAATAGTATATAGAAAGTATATAGTTGTATATAGAAAGGAGCCTGACACAAAATCCTCTACATTAAGAACACAGTTGCTCCAGTGTTTCAGAGATTCAAAAAATGTATTTATACCATTAACAGCTGATCCAGGAGATTTTGTCATAATGAAAAAAAGTGAAAAGATGAAAAGCAAGGTCTTTAGAAGCAGGAATCATACTGATACAAAGAAAGAAAAGAGTTTTATATTAGATAATCTTTTTAGTCACACTTTAAAAAAATAGTAAGACCTGTGTTACGGAGTTAATGTTTGTGTCCATTCCAAAATTCATATACTGGAGCCCTAACACCCAGTGTGGCTACATTTGGAGACAGGGCCTCTAAGGAAGTAATTAAGGTTAACTTAGGTCACATGAGTGGCCCCTTAATATGACAAAATTAGTATCCCTATAAGAATAGATATAATAGCGCTGGAGAAAGGTCAAGTGAGAACATCTAAAGAATATGGCCATCTGCAAGCAAAGAGAGCCCTCACCTCAATCTGAACTGACTGGAAACTTGACCTTATACTTCCACCTCTAGAACTGTGAGAAACTAAAATTCTGTTCCTAAGCCACGTAGTCTATGGTATTTTGTTATGGCAGCTCAAGCTAATACAACCTATTAATTGTGCACTTCAGCTTCTTGAGAATACGTGTAGTTGATTCGATATTCCCAGTCACCTTGGAAATAAGTTCAAAATGTAACTTCATACTGTAAAAATGTTTTAATGTTAAAATTTATCAAGCACATTAAATATTATTTTGCCATCTAAAAATATAATTTAAAAAATTGGCATACTGAAATCATGATACACTTACCAAAAAGCTTAATTTAGTATATGTTTGAGGGAAGTAAGTAAATTTTGCCATGAGGACCCTAATCTATATTTGGATTCACAAATTTAGAACTCAGACTTTGGAGGTGAAGAGAAGATATCGGGGTAGGGGGGAATATTCTGTAAAAATTTTTTAATACAAAGGTGTTTGAAACATCCTTTGTAGATACTGAGACTATAAAGAACTTTAAAGGGGTAGCTTGAAAAAAATTGTACCTTAGGACTCCTCTGACTTCAGAAAGAAAAGTGGATTGAGAAAGATAAACGTAAACCAAAGCCAGAGACTCAAGACAGAACAATAATAAAATCTATGCTAGACATAATGAAGGCCTGACACCATGTAATTTCCACAGTAATGAGGAGGAAGGAAAAGTCTTGATACATATTTAGTTTCAGGAAACATTTAATTGACTATTATGACTACAGAAGTTGTGGAACTGAAAAAAAATGGCAGATACAGGGGTAAACATAATGGATTAAACTTTAAACTTAGTGATTTTAAGTTGTCAAATGTGAAAGTGGACATAATCATCCCACAACAAATATATAAGATGGGAGCTCAGGCTGCAGAAAATTCTGATCTAGAAATACAAATGTGGCTCAACATCAAAATCGTCAACCAGAAACATCTATCAAGTATAATACAAAGAAGAAGAAAAACATACTTCATAAATCATTCACTCCATATTTATTAGGTATTCATTTCTACAAAACAAATAAGTGCAAGTTAGTGGTATGAAACAAAAAAAAAAGCATTCATGCCTCCAGTTTGCATAAGCCGTGACTCACAGAGGTCATATGGGGATGGCTTCTATTTGCTGGATAAAGTCAATGGTTCAGCTTCAATACATGAAGGCTGGCCCTGGAATAATCTCATTCATTCACATATTTTCAGAGGATGTTGACTATTACCTGGTGCTTGGCTAAGATGGTTAGGCAGAGCACTCACATGTGACCGCTCTATATAACCCACTCTTTCTCCCAACATCCTAATTATGTTACACGGAAAGCTACCTGAGATAAAGAGAAAGAGAGTTGTTTGAGAGTCATGTATTCTTTTATAATCTAGCCTTAGAAATTAAACAGCATCATTTTACTGGTTTTAGTTATACAAGTCCCCCAGGATTCAAAATTAGATCCCACCATTTGATGGAAGAATGTTAATATCACAATGTAAAAAAGCATTCATAAGTGGAGTCCAAAATTTCCATGGAAAGATAAAATAGAATAGCTAAAACAGTTTTGAAAAAGAACAAAGTTAAAGAACACTCGCTACCTGGGGCACTTGGGTGGCTCAGTGGGTTAAAGCCTCTGCCTTTGGCTCAGGTCGTGATCTCAGGGTCCTGGGATCGAGCCCCACATCGGGCTCTCTGCTCAGCAGGAGCCTGCTTTCCCCTTTCTCTCTGCCTGCCTCTCTGCCTATTTGTGATCTCTCTCTCTGTGTCAAATAAATAAATAAACATCTTTAAAAAAAAAAAAAGAACACTCACTACCTGTCCTCAAGAATTACCATAAAGCTACAGTAATCATGACAGGGTAATATTGGCAAGAGTTAGACACAGAGACTAATGGAATACTAGAGTGTCCAGGAATTAACCTTCATACACATGGTTAACTGATACTTGCAAAAGATGCAAAGGCAACTCAATGGAGAAGTAACAGCTCTTTCAACAAATAGTGCTTGATCAATTGGATACACATGTATATAAAATTGCACTTTGATCATTCATCATATAATGTACAATAAGTAACTCAAAATGGATAGGAGATCTAACTCTAAATTGTACAACTTTATAGGATGCAACATAGGAGAGAGTGTTTAGACTTTGGATTAAGTAAAGATTTCCTACATCCAACAAGAGAATTCTGAGCAACAAACTGAGGGTTTTGGAGGGAAGGGAGTGGGGGGTTGGGCGAGCCTGGTGATGGGTATTGAGGAGGGCACTTATTGCATGGAGCACTGGGTGTGGTACATGAACAATTTATCTTGTAACACTGAAAAAATAAAATAAAAGTATCTGGGGGAAAAAAAAGAGCACAAACCCATATAAGAAAAAAAAAAGATAAATATGATTTCATTGAAATTTGAAAGTTACAATCAGAGATAAGATCAAGTAGATACTTGAAAGGATAATGTATTTTTTCCCCTTCAGACACCAATTTACACTGAAATACACTGCAAAAAAAATGAAAAGACAAGCCACAGACTAGTTGAAAACAGATATCCACAATGGACTTAGACCTATAATATACAAAGCACTCTCCATACTCCATAATAAAACAGTTCTAACATAGACAAACATGTTGAATGAAAGGGCAAAGTACTGAAGAGGATCCATAGCAACAAGACTTTCACGTTCCTACTGCGATTGCAAATGGACACTGCCATTTCGTAACCGTTTCCCAGTTTCTTATAAAGATAAACATACTCCTTCCATACATCTCAGCTACTGCACTTGCAGGTAGTCGGTCATGAAAAATGAAAACTTAGTTACACATAAAAACCCTTACAAAAATGTTTATAGCGCCTTTATTCATAATCACTAAAAATGGAAATAACGCAAACATCCTTCAGCTGATGAATGGATAAACAAACTGGTATATCCAGGCAATAGAACACTATTCAGCAATAAATCTAATGAACTAAGAATACACACAACAATATGGATGAATCTCAAGTGTATATGGCTAATTGAAAGAAGCTACACTCAAAAGACTTTATAATGCATGATTCCATTTATCTGTCATTTTGGAAAAGTAAAACTAGAAGAACAGAAAACAGATCAGTAGTTTCCAGAATCTGGAGATAGGGGAAAATGATGAATAAAAACAACCCAAGAGAACCACTTGAGGCAATTGAATTGTTCTATATCTTGATTGTGGTGATGGTTACATGACAGTGTATGTTTGTCAAGACTTACAAGACTGTATAATATAAAGGATCAATTTTACCCTATAAATTATAGCCCATTAAAATGTATCAAGCTCCCGGTATCAAAGTAATATAATTCCAATAATAAAAAAATAATGATTTAATTTTTAAAATTCCATTCTGTGTAAAGAAAATACTTGTCTTCCTCTATTAAAAATTCAAAACTGCAATACTTTGCTATATTTGTGTAACACTTTTTAGCTAGCAGGGTACTTTTTTATTTTATTGCCTTCTATTGCTCTGTAACTAATTAACACAAAGGTGGTGGGGGTTTTTTGTTGTTTTTTTTGTTTTTAAAATTTTATTTATTTGACAGAGGGAGACACAGGAAGAGAGGGAACACAAGCAGGGGGAGTCGGAGAGGGAGAAGCAGGCTTCCCGCAGAGCAGGGAGCCCCATATGGTCCTCAATCCCAGGACCCTGGGATCATAACCTGAGCCAAAAGCAGATGCTTAACAACTGAGCCACCCAGGTTCCCCCAAAGGTGTTGTTTTAAAACAATTTATTAGCTCACAGTCCTATAGGTAAGAAGTTGAATGTACGTCAGTGGAATCTCTGCTGAAATCAAGATACTGGTGAGGCTGAATCTGCTCTTGATGACCTGGGACGAGGGGCAAGGGTAGAGGAAAGAATATGCTGCCAAGTTCATCCTTTGTTTCTCGAATCTATTTCCTTGAAGTTTGGAATTATAGTTTTGGGGCACCTGCGTGGCTCAGCTGGTTAAGCCTCTGCCTTTGGCTCAGGTCATGATTCTCATGGTCCTAGAATCAAGCCCAGGGTTGGGCTCCCTGCTGAGCAGGGAATCTGTTTCTCCCTCTCCCTCCATCCCTCTGTCCCCCATCTCCCCAACCACTCATGGTGCCATGCTCTCGTTCTCTTAAATAAATAAATAAATAAATAAATAAATAAATAAATAAATAAAATCTTAAAAAAAACCTGTGGTTTTATCAGTTGTACCAAATTACTCTTAAGATTAATGAAAGCATATATCTGAAATAAGTACCTGGTTGTGGAAGGCAAAATTCTAAGATAGCTACCATCATCTCCACATACATTACACCTAGGATTATTTAGTTTGCAAAAGAAATTGTGCAGATATAATTAAGGTCCCTAATCTTTTGACTCTAAAATGGGAAGATTATCTTCTATATAGTTGACCTTATCAGGTAAGCCCTTTTAAAAATATAGTAATTTCCCTGGTGGGTAGCAGAGGAAGAGGTAAAAGATTTGCAGTAAGAGAAGGATTCTATCTTCAGTTGCTGACTTGAAGATAGAGGGAGCCACTAGCCAAGGAAAGAGAGTGGCTTCTGAGAATTAAGAATAACTCCTAGTTACCTTCTTTCCTTCTTGTGTACCCTAACATATCCACTTGGTATAAATCTTTTGAGAGTGGGTTCAAGTCTATCTCTTCAGCAGTTGTTGAGATCTAAGCAATGGTGAGACGTGGGTAATCTCCTTGTGCATTATAACCCATCTTCCAAACGGTGAGCAATGTTTCTTTTTATACTCCAGTTCTCTTTTGAGGGGGTGAGTGGAAGGGTCACTGGGGAGTTACGTTATCTAATTCTGTTCCTTTCTCTTCCTTTCTCCAGCACTCTCCCACTTCTTGCTTTCTGCATATAACTCCCATGTACTTGAAAAATATTCCGAAGAAAGAGGTGGTACGTAGTTGTAGACTGGGCTTTTGGAATTCTAATTCATCTTGACAGCCTATATGAAACTACTAAATATTTGTGGAATGTTGAACTGTTTTTTATTTTCCTTTTCCCCATCTAGAGCAGATTCCTCTTCTCCTGCTTTGTTAGTAAAATAACAGCTGTAGATCTCTTATGTTTTGAGTTTTATTTGGGATACTCTGAAATTTATGTTCTTTTTTGAGTTTCAAAGATTTGACTTTTTTTTAGCTTATTTCGTTTTTACTTCTTTTTATGGAGAGAGGGACAGGTTTTTCATTTTGCTTTGTTTTTCTTAATTTTTTTCATGAATTTATATATTCTAACCAGAAGTATAAACCCAGTGAGGCTAAGTTTTAAGTAAAAAATAAGTAAATAAAATATGTTTCTCAGAAAGACTACAGAGTTTTTTACTGCCACTAAATAGTAGAACAGGTTAGCAATAATATTCTCCACATTTGTTGAGTGCCTATTCTGTATAAGGCACTGTTATAAGCATCTATATGAACTCATACAGATACTCTTATACTATCAAATGAGGAAAAAGATGCTACACAGTTTTCTCAGTGTTACGTGGTTCATAAGGGCCAGAATCCACAGGAGAACACGTATGGTCTAATTCCTGAGAGTACTTTCTCTACCAAGTTGCTGCTCAATCTGAAACTGAAACTGAAACAGTAAATGCATTTCACAGCCAATTCCATAACATTGAACCATATTGTTCCTTTTTTGTTGTTTTTCTTAGGGAAGTAGTATGTCTTTAAATAGTTAATTATATAAAAATGTATAAGGGCAATCTCAGATAAATACATTGTTACATTTTATGATTCTGTTCCTCTCACATTACAAAGTTCAAATATTTAACCACAGTCAACAGCAATCCTGTCAAGCATTTGTGTGTGCCTGCATCCATTACTTTTACTTCACTTCCATCTTCTAATTAAATGTGCATCATGGTTTGTACTTATGTTCTCTTCCTCCAACACTGGGTCGCCAATAAAATGTCACATCACTATCATCCCTATAAAGTCTAGTTCCAAAGAAGTCATTTTTTAAAGGTCATTTCAGATCTGCCACTCTGGAGAGATGTATCTCCTTTCTTGGAAAAGTCCGATTAAGTAGCCTTCTTTGAAATTATAGTGATTCTATTCCTTTCTTAATACCATATACAAAATATAGCCAAACAAGCCATTTGAAAAACTTAGATATTTTCATCAGCCTCAAAGCACATATATGAGAAATAATTTCCATAATTTATTATTTCATAATTTATATGAATTCTTATGTAACCTCCTTGGTGAAACCCAAAGTTCAAAGTTGTATTGAAATACACCACGAACTCAACAACTAAGATGTGTTATATTTGTCAGCAAAGAGATATGCTCCCCTGACCCATTATTTACATTAGCCAAGATATGAAAGCAGTCCAAGTGTCCATCAATAGACGATGGATAAAGATGTGGTATATACAAACAACAGAATATTACTCAACCTTGCCATGTGAGACAACATGGATAAACTAGAGGGTATTATGCAATAAGTGAAATAAGTTACACAAAGAAAGACAAATACTGTACGATTTCATCTGCACGTGGAATCTAAAAAACGAATGAACAAACAAAACAGAAACAGACTCATAAGTACAGGCAACAAACTGTCAGTTATCAGAATGAGGAGGGGTTTGGAGGTGGGCAAAATAGCTGAAGAGAATTAGGAAGTACCACCTTCAAGTTGTAAAATAATTAAGTTATGGGAATGTAATGTACAACATAGGAAATATAGCCAATAATGCTGCCATAACTTTGTATGGCGACAGAAGGTAACTAGACATCATGGGGATCATTTTGTAATGTACAGAAATATTGAATCACTGTAATGCACATCTGAAACTAACAGGATATTGTATGTCAATTATTCTTCAATAAAAAAAGAGAAAAATATTTTCCAGTATTAAATCAGAAGTACTAAAATTTTACCAAAATTATTATTTACCAGATAGTCTCCTTTTCCTCATTCCAGGTTATAGCTTTAGTTTCAGGGACTACATGAAGGAAAAAGGTTCATCCTTTTAACTCTCACTATGCATAGCTTTGGGTATCCTTGCTTATGAACGAATAATCACTTTATTTTCTAAGAGTCTTGGCATCATTGACATTAATGTATTTTATTTTTTTAAATATTATTTATTTTTATTTTACAAAGAGAGAAAGAGAGAGAACAAGCAGGGAGAGCAGAAGGAGAAGCAGGCTCCTTGCTCAGGGAGACCCATATGGGGCTGGATCCCACATGACCTGAGCCAAAGGCAGTCGCTTAACAGACTGAATCCCCCAGGTGCCCAGATATTAATGTATTTTAAATACTTCCAAAGTGTAATCAATTATTTCATCTAAACTACTAATTTCACTGAGAATTCAATAAAGAATGTCACCAAAACTGATTTAAGTTTACGTATTTATAGATGCCTTACATCTACCTTTATATTCTGATCAATTCAAAGGCACTCAAGGCACTTCTCTCTCTGATCAAGTATAACCACTGGGTTTGAACTAAATATATAATGGTAAGAATATATATCTGTGGTCATCAGAATTATAAAATGGTCACTTACTAAATGGTCACTTACGATTCCTGGCCTCTGGTTATTCAAGCACTAACATGGACACTATTGTGAAGAAATTTTGTCAATATAATTAAGGTTACTAATTAGGTATTTGTGTGAGAGATTATCTGTATGGGTGTAATATAATCACATGACCTTTACAAGCTGAGTTTTTTCCAAGTGGCAGCAACAGAAGTCAGAAAAACTCAAACAAGGGAAGGATCTAGTATCTGTTGCTGGCTTTGAAGATGGCAGGGGGGAACAAATAAAGAAAAAAGAGACCAGGAAAAAAAAAGACTCTTAAATATGGAGAACAAACTGGTGGTTGCTAGGGGGAAAGTGGATGGAGGGATGAGTGAAATAGGCAAAGAGGATTAAGAGTGTATTTGTCTTGATGAGCACTGAGTAATGTATAGAATTGCTGAATTATTACATAGCACAACTGAAACTAGTATCACTCTCTATGTTAACAAAATATGATTTTAATAATAGTAATAATAATAAAATACTAAAAATAACATTTTTAAAAAGGGATGGAAGGGGTTGCATGCAAGAACAGAAGAATAGCCTCTAAGTACCAAGAGCAAACTCCTGAGATAGCAAAGAAATGAAATGCATAATCCCACAAAAGCCAGGAATTGGGATTTTGCCAAAAACCTGAATAAAGTGGATTCTTGGAACTGGATTCTTTCCCCAGAACCTCCAGATATGAGTCCAACCTTGCTGACACACTGATTTCAGGTCAGTGAAATCCTAAGTGGAGAAACCAGTCAGGCCCATCTGGACTTCGGACCTAAGAAACTGTAAGATTAAAAATGAGTGTCCTTTAAGACTGTAAAGTTTTGATAGTTTGTTATGCAGCAAGAGAAAACCAACAAAATATTTAATTCTATCCATGTGACACAGTGGACAAGAAGGCACAAAAGAATAATTTTTAAATTTTGTCAGTTCTTCCATTAGTTCATTGTAATTTTGTACCTACTGTGTTCTTCTCTTGTGA
The DNA here is from genome assembly GCA_028533885.1 of Nasua narica. Taxonomy (NCBI): domain Eukaryota; kingdom Metazoa; phylum Chordata; class Mammalia; order Carnivora; family Procyonidae; genus Nasua; species Nasua narica. The sequence continues at coordinate 38,845,568 of CM052810.1, forward strand.
TTAGTATTTGGAAATTTTTTATTATATTACTTTAGAAGTGAAATAGTGAAGTTGAATTATATTGAGCTGGAATGTTCTAGAGGCAATGGAATTCATTCCCCATCATCCAGTTTCTATGTTGGGTATTAGTGGAATTTTTAAAGCATGCTAATCCATTTACCTTATTTATTATAACGATTAGCCCTGTAAATCACAAACTTAGAAATAAATATTTTACCACTAAGTTAAATTATTCAAAATCATTTATTCTCTAAACAGAATCTGTGAAGCACTACAGCAGGCCCTGGGTTTAAAATGCTGAGCAGAAGGGGCGCCTGGGTGGCTCAGTGGGTTAAAGCCTCTGCCTTCGGCTCAGGTCATGATCTCAGGGTCCTGGGATCGAACCCCGTGTTGGGCTCTCTGCTCAGGAGGGAGCATGCTTCCTCCTCTCTCTGCCTGTCTCTCTGCCTACTTATGATCTCTCTCTATCAAATAAATAAATAAATAAAAACTTTAAAAAAATGCTGAGCAGAAGAAAACAGGATCCTGAATTCAATAAAGTTATGATAAATATATAATTTATAAAAACCCCTCTGAAGCAAATACATACAGTGTGGTGGAAGTATATAACATTAAATTTTTCCTAGTTAAGGGTTTCAGGAAAAAGCTTCCAAGAAGAAATAAATTATTAAGCTGACATTGGAAAGATGAGAAAGAACTATGTCAGTGAAAAAGTGGGAACATGATTTCAGGTAGAGGGAACAACATGTGTAAAACCTGGTGGCAGGAGAAAGCATGGCTACTTTAAGAAACTGCAAAAGACCATGGGGTGGAACACAGTGGTGAGAATGTGCCTAGGAACAGGGCTTAAGATTTGTAAACATGAGCCTGATCAACAGGCACTGGAGTTTTTGTTAAGCATTTCTGTATTTATTCTAAACAAAATGAAAGTCATCAAGTCAGAATTGATGTTGGCAAAATCAATCTGGAATTTTTAAAAATATGCTTTTGTTTGTGACCTGAAACTATACTGGAAGGTGCTGCTAGAGAAATGAAAGACTGGTAGGAAGGAATTGAAGTATTCTAGGCAAGGCATGACATTCAACTGAACTAAAGGAGTGATGGTGAAAATAGGAAAAAGGTTGAGTTTTAGCAGTACTTGAAAGTAATAGATAATGACTTTTTGATGGGTTGAATGCAGAAGCTCTAGAAATTCTTTTTGGTGATTTCTAGACTTCTTTTAAAAATAACTGGATATATGTGCTCGCTTCGGCAGCACATATACTAAAAATAACTGGATATATGACGGTGCCCTTTAATGGGACAAGGAACACAGGAGAGAGTCCATCAACAGAGAAAGATTATGAAGTGGTTTGGGACACATTTGATTCATTTGAAGGAGCAGAGCAGGGCTGGTTCCTTTTGCTTACACCCGCCTTCTTGTGTGTGGCCCCCGCAGGATCTGCCTCTGGGAGGGTCTGAGTGTGGCTCAGCCCTCCCTTGAGCTAATTAGCCCAGAGGGCCTATGGGTTG
>CM052810.1:38847579-38875172 GCA_028533885.1 Nasua narica
GCCCGGGAAAGAATATAAACCCCGCCTTTTGCCCGCCAAACTTGTGCGCCAATTCTGGCCAGGGTGATAGGCTAGATCAAACAGTTACTAAGCAACATTCTGTGTTACAATTTCATTGGCCACTGACCCCTCTAAAACTGTTGTGCTTTTTGAAACTCGCTCTCTTTCTCTACACCACGCCCCTGTGTCGGTGAGTGTGAGGGAGAGCTCAAGCTAGCTTGAATAAAGGGCTCTTTTGCTTTTGCATCGGACTCGGCTCACTGGTGGTATTTGGGGATCTCAAAATCTGGGCATAACACATTGTTGAATAAGGAACATCTAGATAAAAATTTCAAGTGGTGAGATGGGCATACTGTTAAAAATAAGGGTCAAAAGTTGTAGCAAGGAATCTGGAAGTCATTGACACAGGAATAGTATTTGGGACAGTGTACATAAATGAGGAAACAGAGTTAGGGAGAAGGTATAAGGAAAAAGGAGAAGCTGGGCTTGCTGGTGACACAGTCCGAATGTTTAATGACAGAATACAGGATGAGACATAATAGATTTACCAAACCTCTGGAGAAAATCCAAGAGACAGTGGAGTCATAGAAATCAAAGAAAGATCACATTTTGGAAAGAAGCAGGAGATCAACATTGTAACATACTGCTGAGAGTTCAAGTGAGATGAAAAATAAAGCAGGACAAGAAATAACGAAGAGACGGTCACACATGATCACAGAAAAAGCAATGTTCTATAAAGTTATGATGGGAAATCATAGAGGATGAGTTGAAGAGTGTTTGTGGACAGAGAAAAGTTTCAGTGAACACTATTTTCAGTAGCTGGTTATAAAGGTCTGCAGAAAAACTGGTTAGTAGCTGTAGTGAAATTTGTGGTTAAAAATTACTCTCTTCTTTCCTTTTTTTTCAAGGTAAGTAGGAATTCAAAAATATTGAAGGTTTCTGGAGAGATTCTAGGGATTCCACTAAAAAGGAGATATTGAATAAAGAGAATAACTATGTAAGGTTCCAAAATATAATATTAGTTTGTTCTTTTGCATGGGGATATATCATTTATTGGAAAGACACAGACCATTTATTAGAAGGATCAACTGATCATATATGTGTGGTCTCTCTGGGCTCTTTACTGTTTTCCATTAGTCTCTATGTCTATTTTTCATGCTAGTACCATCCTGCTCTGATTACTGTAGCTTTGTAATGTATTTTGAAAACAGGCCGTGTGATATCTCCAGTTCTGTTCTTTCTCAAGATTGCATTGGATATTTGGGGTCTTTTGTGGTTTCCTATGATTTTAGAATTATTTTATTTCTATAAAGAGTGATATTGGGATTTTGGTAGGGTTTGCATTGAATCTGCAGATCATGGTAGGTAGCATGCACATTTTAAGAATATTAATTCTTCCAATCTATGAACATAGGGTATCTTTCCATTTATTTGTGTCCGCTTTAATTTCTTTTCTCAGTGCTTTATGATTTTCTTTTTTTTTTTTAAAGATTTTATTTATTTATTTATTTGAGAGACAGAGAAAGTGAGAGAGAGCATGAGAGGAGAGAAGGTTAGAGGAAGAAGCAGACTCCCCGTGGAGCTGGGAGCCTGATGTGGGACTCTATCCCAGAACTCAAGGATCATGACCTGAGCTGAAGGCAGTTGCTCAATCAACTGAGCTACCCAGGCGCCCTATGATTTTCAATACACCAATCTTTCACCTCCATGGTAAGGCTATTTCTAAGCATTGTATTCTTGATGTTATGTGTTAGTTTTTATTGTTATTGTATTCTATTACTATTGTTTTCTTAATTTCCTGTTCAGACACCTTATTGTCTGTGTATAAAAACACAACTGCTTTTTGCATGATGATTTTTGTATCCTGTAACTTTGCCAAATTCCTTTATTCTAACAGTTTTATTATGGAGTCTTAGGGATTCCTGGGCTTCTCACTAGATGGTAGCCTCAGGGAGGTCACACTTCACGTGTTAGCTGCTTTCCAAAACATATCAAGGCAGAAGTTCCACAACTCTTATAGGCAACGCTTAGAATGAACACAGTGTCACTTACACTGTGCTTTATTATCAGTCATTGGCTATCCCAGATGCAAGGAAAAGGGAAATAGATTTCATGCCGTTGATGAGTGTTAAAGAAGTTTCTGACATTTTTTTTTATCTGCCACAATAGGTTAAGAACTTGTCTGATGCCACATATAGCTATCAGGTAGAAGAACAAAGATTCACACCAAGGTTTTTTGACTTCAGATCCACTGTTCTCAATATTATACACATCTAGGAAATATTTCCCATCAGAAACAATTTTTTTCAGACTGGATTGAAGAGAACTGTATACATATTTGGAGGAGGGCTTGTTTTTTCTATCCTTTCCCGGGATCCACTATAATCACAAGGGTTCTAAAAATAGGAGGGGCAGAAGAAGAAGAGAGAGGAAGGTGTGGCTGTGGGAGAAAGGAACAGAGATGCAACAATGCTGTCTTTGAAGATGGAGAAGGGTCTAGGCGCTAGAGAATATGGGAGGCTAGGAGGAGCAGGGCAAGTAGAGAAAGGAATGCTTCCTTAGGACCTCCACAGGATAATGGAGTCCTGCCAAAATACCTTGAGTTTAACCCAGTGATATCTCCTTCAGACTTCTGTCCTCCAGAACTGTAAATGATAAAATTGTTTTGTCTTAAGTCACCAAACTTGTAGTAATTTATAACAGCATCAAAAGAAAATGAATGTTATACATCCATACTTAACTAGTACTTTAATTTTGATGAGCCATATTCATAAAAGTTGGATTGCTGGGTCAGAGTATTTTTAATTTTTTGACCACTTACTTAGACTTTGCTTCCAACAAACTTTCAAGATTCCTGACTATTTCCCTAAAGAATTGTGTTGAAAGAACTAGAAGGCCATATGCCCTTCACTGACATTATAAAAAATGTTCCAGAAGATCTGAAAATGATAGAGTATAATTGGAATGAGAACTCCCGCTTCTGAGTCAGCATTCTCAGACAACCGTTGACTGACTTATGTTAGGCATAAGAGAATTCACTGATTTCTGTAGAGAAAAAAATCACTATCCTTGTAAGGAATTTGAGAATACTAACATATTTTAATAAAATTGTAAAAAACAGTTTATAAGTTTTGACATAATATAAATTTTAATAAACTTAAATCTCAAATTTTATTTACTTTAAAATGTGGAAATACCTCAATTACCGTAATACATATACTATTATACAATTTTAGAGTGGTGCTGTTTTTAACAATGATCAATACCTACAAATGATTGTCTTTTGAGTATTTATTATGTTCCAAAAATCAAATGTGAAATACATCTACTTTGCACAAATAAAAATTTTAAGTGTGATTTACAACATGAAATTAAAAATGAGAAGTACTTTTTTTTTTACATTTGTGGATTTTATTAGGAAATTAAGGAAATTAAGAAAAATTAAAGAAATTAGAAAGGAAATTAAAAGAAATACCAATAATTCTTCATTATTATGGCATTTTATAATCTCCAATTAAGTGAAAGTTATATTTTATTTCACCCACCCATTTTGAAATTTATATAATACAACTTATGTCTTTCCTCTATATTTATACCAATAAACAGATTATTGTTTAGTAACAAAGTTAAAACGCTGTACACTGCTCTCCCTCAAAAAATTTCTTTACTTGTACACAAAGAGTAATGCTAATCATTCTTTTGTAGGGTATTTTTTTTCCCATCCCAAGATGAACTGATTAAGTTTCCCAATTCATAGATTTTTTCTTCCATCATAACATTTTAAAAATGATTAACATGTTATTTTTCTTATTTTTACATGATTTCATGTTTTTTCTTTTTGCATTCTTGCCTTGTCTACCATAAAATGGATCATTCAGTAAATTTAGCTATTGTGGAACTTAATAGCTATTCCTCTTATAATAAAATGTATCCATTTCTCCTGAGTAAAATTTTAAATAAGTAGATGAAGACACACAGAATATATATAATATTCCAAGTCCAGGAAACCTTTAATATATTTTGCTGTTTACATTTAGTAAACTTAGCCTTCAGCTTCTCGCTTCTATCCAATTTGGCAACACCATCTTATCTCAATGTAATAGATCCTTTCTTTATGAGTCAGATTTTTCTTTTTATTGCCATTGGTTCATGGTCTAAGATATCTTTTGTTTCACAAATTAAACATCATGCAAATTTCATAACTCAGGTATGCTAGATATATATTAGGACAAAATAAGTTGATATAGGTCAAATAATTATCATATATAATTATAATTATATATAATATGTGTGCATTATTGTTTTTTAATGGGACATTACCATTAAATTATGAAACTTTCTACACAATTTAATCTATCTTTTAAACAAAGGGTAGTAATAAGCACTCACTTACTATTTAGACAATAAAATGTCATCAGCCTTTATTCCTGTTAATAACTACAACTAGAGTTACAGCATATCATATATGTGTACATCCTGAATATCTAGGATCTGAAAAAAATGTTAGCTTACATATTTATGCATAAAGACTTTAAGAGTAAGGGGAAGAGTAATGGATTCATTCATTCAAAAATATTTAGTATTAAATGCAAACTTTAGTTGGCAGAAAAAGAAATAAACAAAATGTGAGGACCTGGGGCACCTGGGTGGCTCAGTGGGTTAAAGCCTTTGCCTTTGGCTCAGGACATGATCTCAGGGTCCTGGAATTGAGCCCAAATCAGGCTCTCTGCTCAGCGGGATCCTGTTTCCCCCTATCTCTCTGCCTGCCTCTCTGCCTACTTGAGATCTCTCTCTCTGCCAAATAAATAAATAAAATCTTTTAAAAAAACAGGTGAGGGCCTTTGTTTTGGGGAAGGAGTTTTACACTATAGATAACAGAAAATACAGGTAGAGTTAAAAGTTTGCCTCACAATCTGAGGAAGATGATTATGCAGTTTTACAGTGTTTCCAGAGAAAACCAATATGAAGGAAGCAGCATGATTAAATTATTATGATCATGCAGATTAAATGAACAGAGTATCTTAGGTATTAAATTATAGTAGTTTCCATGGACACCAGATTTAATGACTGACTATGAAAACTTTATTTCAAAATCCATAAGTTACAGGTCTAACAGAGTTCTGATTGATGCTTCAATTTCCAAATTTGTCTTCCTCATTTCTTTAAAATGCAAATAAATAATTGGGGAAGATTTTGACATTGATTTATATACTTTAATTTTGTGTTTTTAACTTTATGTATGGTGTCTGTGTGCAAGGGCTATATATGTGCGAATATAACTTGTTATTAGATAATTGAACTTCTCAACACATCACTGAAATTAGTATTGGAGCCATAAAATACCATAATATTTGGTGCTAAAATCAAATGAAATAATATTTGTCCATAGTTTTTCTTCTTACATTAATTCAGAATTCCTTCATTCTTAAATGTTACAGTTCTAAATCTATATATTCAATTAAATATGAGGACAAAATATGACATTCAAGAAGATTACTCTTTTCTTTTTTTTTTTAAGATTTTATTTATTTATTTGACGCTTGACGCACAGAGAGAGATCACAAGTAGGCAGAGAGGCAGGCAGAGAGAGAGGGGGAAGCAGGCTCCCTGCTGAGCAGAGAGCCCAACTCGGGGCTCGATCCCAGGACCCTGAGATCATGACCTGAGCCGAAGGCAGAGGCTTTAACCCACTGAGCCACCCAGGCGCCCCTACTCTTTCCTTTTTAATGCCAGAGATGAAGGCATGATTACTGTCTTCTTGACTACTCTCCAAATATAAAATAGAATTTATTATTTCAAGTTAATATTTTCTTTTTTTTGATTGTTTTTTAAGTAATCTCTACACCAAACCTGGGGCTTGAACTCACAATCCCGAGATTAAGAGTTGCATGCTCTACCGACTGAGCCAGCCAGTCACCTTTAGAGTTAATGCTTTCCTGCAATTAGAGTAATATGGGGACAGAGTAGCTCAGTTGGCTACGTGTCTGCCTTCTGGCTCAGGTCACCATCCTAGAGTCCTGGGATGAAGCCCTGCATTGGGCTCTCTGCTCAGTGGGGAACCTGCTTCTCCCTCTCCCTTAGCCACTCCCCCTGCTTGTGCTTTCTCTCTTGCTCTCTGTCAAATAAATAATGAAATCTTTTTTTAAAAAAAAAAGTAATATAGATATTTACTTATTTATTTATTTTAGCTAAAAGCTACCTTGGCTTCAAATACAATTATATTTTCTACAAGCTGGAAAAAAATATCAAGGCCCAGTGAGGTTCTCTGGCATGCCCAAGGTTAACAAACAAATATTTACAAAGAATTGATTTAACTTTATCGCATTACTTTTGTATGTGAACCTTATTTTAAGCAAATTTAATATAAGAAGTACTGAAAGAATAATAAGTTTAGAGAATTGGTATCCACTCTAGAATGTGTACGTGCATTTAAAATTGAATTTAATGTGCACCCCAACTTTTCAGGCACCCAAATTCTATTTCCTTCAGGTACATCTCTTTCAATCAGACCCATTTTTAAAAAACTAATTTCATAGCTTACTGAAACATGAATATTATATATTTATAATATTTATAGACGACTCTACAGAATCTGATGTCATTCTATTTTATTGTAATTTATTAACTTTTTAATAAATATTTTATGAGCTTTTTAATTCCAAAGCTAGCACAGTGTGAGAGTTTGTGTGTGTGTATGTTTAGAAATAGCAGTGTGCATATTTCACATGGGCATTCAGCATTTGCATTTAGGTAACACTGACTAAAGAATGCAGGATCATGAGTAAGTACACACTAATCCTTAATCAAATTTTTTATAAAACTCAGAGCAAATATTTAGATGTCAGCCTCAAAGAATCCAGGACCATCAGAAAGCAAATCTTCCAGAATCCTAACCTTGTAAAACTGAGAATTCACAGCCAAGAGAAAATGGGAAACACATTCAGGAATGAAATCAAACTCTATTTTTCGGTTCATCATTTTTGATACAAAAAGAGGACATTCAGATGTGGTTCATGGGTGAAAAAGAAAATGAGAGGCAACATCAAACGACACAGCTTTATCTGGAGGAATGACCTGATATCAGGAGATAGCATCATACTAGCCAAAAATGAAAGCCGCATTACAATGTTACATTTTCCAGTGGCCAGTTATTTAAGCACTCAACATTTAAGGGAATAATATTTCAAATAAAGTTTTAAATTGTGTGGAATAATGAACAGGATGATAATACAAAAGCTCCAAGGACAACCACCACCACAAAACCTCAAACACAAAGTTAGTAAATGGTCGTTGCATTAAGCAAGACTGTTTATGCCAATTATTTACTATTCTAAAGACTCTGTCATTTTTGATGCATTAAACATGCCATAAAAATATTCAATTTGAATTAGTAAAATGCATAATCTCTTTAAGTTATATTGGCATTTATTTATTGTTTTGTATTTTCTTTTTTTTTCGAATTATTCAAATTTAAGTTTTCAAAAGACAGCAACTCTGATTCACTGCATTCATAAAAAGCATCTTCCACAGTTCACAGACCATTGTAGATTCTTAAATACTACTAAATAAAAGAATTAATGAATGAATACTCACATTATTGCCATAATATTTTAGGGGGAGTAGAACACTTAGAGGGTGAATGATAATGAGCAATCCCTTTTCTACCACCTCCCTCTAGAAACGGGGGGTGAACTTTGCTACAAAATGGGAAGTTTAGATTTCTGATGAATCAATGTGGAGTTATCCACAAAGTCCAATGCCATTTTGCTAATGCACTAGCATCAGTCATGTATATGCTGGGGGAATTTAACACTGACCAGAGAAGGACTAAAAAGGGGAAAAATAACAGCAAACCAAGATCTCAAACTTGACATCCTTGCAAGGAAATAGTCAAGCATCCCTAACAATGTTGGGTAGAGAGCTTTCCTCTGCACCAAGTCGCTGCACATATGGGCCTGTCGTGCTGGTAGCTGCCTCATGCTTCCGAATGAAAACTGTGCCTGCATGTGGAATATGACTGCAGGATGAAGCAGCTGATCCTGGGAGACTGGCCAGAGAGAAATGAAATCTCCCTCATGGGAACAGTTGTTAGCACAGTCTCAGATGTATAAAGAACTGCCTAGCTAAAACTTTTCTTAGATTCCGGCTCTGGGCATTTCCCTACAAATATAACTTTTTACAGTAAGTGTATATTTATACACTAAATAATACTGTTAATTACATGCTAGCGAGTTTTTCTTCTGAAAAGCAAAGAAGCAAAGAAGTTGCAAACTGACCAGGCTTCTCATGAGCAAATTCTATCCATGAAGAAAAAAACAAGTCTTTGTCAAAGCATATGTGCCTTTAGATTTGTTATCTAAATACTGTGTATGCTTGAAGTACCTGTGTTCTTCTAACTGCTGACTCCGGTATAATTCTCTCGTTAAAAAAAAAAATACTGTAGCATGCCCACAAATGTAGAGAATTTAAATTTGGGTGCTTGGTTTTTGTTTTTGTTTTTAGATTTTATTTATTTATTTGAGACAGAGAGAGAAAGAGTGAGTATGGGGGAGAGGGAAAAGGATCCCAGAGAGGGAGAAGCAGATTCCCCGCTGAGCAGGGAGCCCCAAGTAAGGCTCTTCCCAGGACTCTGAGATCATGACCTGAGCCAAAGGCAGATGAACTGAGCCACTCAGGCACCCCTAAATTTGTTTTTAAGCTTCAACCTCTAATTAGTGCCACGATGCTGTTTGTGACACAACACATTCATATTAACAGGATGCAAGGTCCTTGCTTTCAGAGAGAAGCATATCAATGTGACAAATACAGGCAATAGGCCTGATGGGCCATTTGCAGTGGGAGACAAGCATTACAAACATCACCGTCAGCGCTCCCCTGGGAAATGAATTCAGGGCAATGCACACCTCTCCCAAGAAAAACTCTAAGAAGTGGAAGAAGGCTAACGTTCACTCTTATCTAACTGGCACATAAGAGGCCTTTTTGATTTGAAATCTACACAACTATCATTCCAAACTGTCTTAGGCAATGACTTGTTGCTTTACACAGTTCTGCAAGACTACACATGACTCATTAAAGAGTGGCAGAGTCTTGTCTGAGACTAGTTATGGTTATCATTATAAATAAATTACTATAGGTAATGAAAAAAGTCATGCAATCCATGCAGTTTTGCTTCTACTTAAATCCATAGGAATCAATGGTTTGATGTGTATTCTTTCATTCAAACACAGAAATAGGAGTTTATCAGTTTATACTGATATGAGTAAAGGAATTATTTCCCTTATTTCCCTTATCAATGAATCATTTAAAGCATCCTATCATGAAATAACAGATCCATGAGGGAATTAAAGTCATGCAGATGACTAACCTAAAATATATTCCATGTTCCTTTAGCTTCTAGGTTCTGCAAAAGTAGAAGTAGCATCCTCGGACTTTGAAATAAATATTTCACATAAATACAGATATGAGTAAGTGTCTTCTGCTGCCATGCGACTGACCATATTACCGACTTATTTTAAATAAAATAAAACTCATTATGAATGTTTGTCACCTCTAACTCAGCTTTTAAAAAAAAAAAGTTTCCAAATCTGGTCTGTAAAATAACACCCAAAATTGCTTGGGACACAAATTAAAAAGAGCAAATATGTCCCATCAGCATATGGCAAAAAATGCAATTAAAGCCAGTGGCTAATTTTTTTTCAAAGCCATAAATTCAGACCCTGACTCAAAGTTTTAAATTTGCTAATATTTCCCAGTATCATTTATTAATATATACCATATACGACCTTCTACTGATCTATTTAAGCCTCACTGATTTCATAATTCATTATAAATTAACATAATAAATCCTAAATCTAAATGACACCAAACAATTTACAAGGACCTCCGTACACATAAATTATATCATTTCATCTTCAGAATAGCCATGTGACAAAATCATGTATGTGAATTTTGATTATAGAAATTGAATTCTATAGACAGCTCAATCTTTATACCCCAGTCACAATTTCTCCTTCTCCTACACACACACACACACACACACACACACACACACTTGTAAAGAAGACATAAAAATGAAAAAGTCTTTCAGGCTTAAAAAACCACCAGCGATTTTCTCAAATATTCTTGTAGTAAAGCTTTTTCATCCAAATTTTGATAGCCTTTCAAACAATTTATTAAATCAGGGATCAGTTACAAGCCCACCAGGCGATATCGAGGTAGGTACGGGAAGGACAATGAGAAGAACACAGCATGACTACAAACTCCCTGTCTGCAATGGAGAGAATTTCAGCATCAGGAGAGGGAACAGGGCCCTCCCTGCTCCTCGAGTTAAGTGGGAGCCAGACAGAAAGAGTCATGTCCTTTCTGTCTGAACACCAAACATAAAGGGCTTGAGTCCTTTAACTGAGTGACCTATTTACAGACATAGTAGTTGAGAAATATTTGAAATATTACATAGTGTTCCTTAGGGATCTCTTAGATAAGCTCTTTCCTTTGCTTCAGTATAAACATTAGACTCTCCTTTAAGCAGATATCTCTATAATTTACTGATTTTCCTGAATACTGTGAGGAAAATCTGCTGAAAACCTCTCATGATTCTACTCCCTTATTGTGTTTCTCAGAAAACTTTTGTCATTAATATTCACTCCATGTTACATGTTTGCTCTGATAATTGTAATAGGTAGCACTATGGTTATATCATGAATTCTTGCTCTTTTTTTTTTGAATTCTTGCTCTTTTTGAAAACTCTGATGGCATAAATCCTGATAAACAAAAAGTTGATTTTTAAGTCGGAAAGAAACCTGCTTGTTCTCGGGTTATCATACATTGTATGGATACCTAAAATTTCTGACAAAGTGAAATTCCTTCATCTGGAAACTGGACAAGAGTGTTCAATGCCAAATATCTCTTAAAAGCTACTGATAATAATAATAATAAAAAAAAAGCTACTGATAAGGGCCCTAGAAAGATTTTCATCCAGAAACCTAAGTAGATCATTAAAATATTTGTGGTGTCCTACAATCTATAGTCAGTCTACACTGTAGATTTACATGTTGATTAATGTGGCAACTTTATTGATTCAAACCAAATACTGGGATCCACAAGGCATTATATGTGGAAGAGACAGCAAACTATCCACTAGAAATCATTTCTCCCTTCTTCCATTTGGAAATAAAAATCTCCTGCCTTTGAGTATTAGTTGGACACTAGACAGTCCAGCTATAATCTACATTTTTCCACAGAAAATGAAGTGGAAGCTTCCCTTCCACTAGCTATAGCCCTATGACTAAGTTTTGAACAATAGAATGTGAGCAGAAATAACATGTTCAGAATTAGGTTCATATTTATATGCAGAAAGTGATTATCTCCTCTTTTTTTTTTTTCCTAATTCAGGAAGTGGTAATAACTAGAGAAACTAGTTATTTGCTCAGACATAGAAGCCACAAAGAAGATGGAAGATGGAAGAACATTCTCCCAGTCTGGATGCCTGAATGACTATGCGGGTCAAAGTTACCAATCCATCCCAGAGCACTGGTCTACCTTTGGACTCTTACATGATGGAGGAATAAAATTCTGTCTTGTTTAACCACAGTATTATTGAACCTCCTTGGAATGGCAGCCTTGCTAACTAATATGCTGCCCGAACTTTGTTTAATAAAAGAACATTTTCTAAAGTTTTAAAATCAGAATTTTAAAATTCTTTTTTAAAGAATTTTTAAATAAGGGGGACCTGGGTGGCTCAGTGGGTTAAAGCCTCTGCCTTCAGCTAGGGTCATGATCTCAGGATCCTGGGATTGAGACCCACATCGGGCTCTCTGCTCAGTGGGGAGCCTGCTTCCCCCTCTCTCTCTGCCTGCCTCTCTACTTGTGATCTCTCTCTCTCTCTGTCAAATAAAATAAAATCTTTTAAAAAATTGTTTTAATTAAAAATTTAAAATTTTTTTGGCGCCTGGGTGGCTTAGTGGGTTAAAGCCTCTGCCTTCGGCCCAGGTCATGATCTCAGGGTCCTGGGATCAAGCCCCTCATCGGGCTCTCTGCACAGCAGGGAGCTTGCTTCTCCCTCTCTCTCTGCCTGCCTCTCTGCCTACTTGTGATCTCTCTCTCTCTGTCAAATAAATAAATAAAATCTTTAAAAAAAATTTAAAATTTTTAAAATCAGAATTTTCATTTTAAAATCAGAATTTTCATTATCATAATCAACACTCCTTTGTCATATATGCAAATTTAACAAGTTGAAACAAGAGTATAGGATACAATATTCTGCATGTAGTAAAGACACATAGCACCAGTTTATCAAATATTTTATAGCATTAAATTAATACATTCTTTAGTATTACCTTGTATATGATATTTATAATTAAAAGTCCTTCAAATACATCTCTCAGTGAAGTCTGATATTTTCATGGCAGAATGTGGGCCTACTCAGGAAAATCACTATCACAGAATATAATGAATTTAAATAAAATTATGTCTATAGTAAGGCAGAATGATATGGTCAAAAGAATCTACACATAACAGGGTAAAATAACTAACAACTAATATTCATGGAATCCCAGCTTTGTGCTAAGCATCCCTCATAGTATATTTTATTTCATTCTAAAAAAGATCCATATAAAGTTTCTATTATCATCTACCTTCTGCTTCCGTAGACCTCTCAGGTATGAATTGCTGCCTCTCTCTCAACCCTTATATTTGTCCCAAAGACTGCTCTTAGAGTAGAACATCTCCTCAACTGGTGACAGCCTGGGTAACCCCATAGCCCATGACTTCCCCTCTTGCTCGGAAGGAGATAAAACTGAAGTGTAGGTTGAGGGAGGCATTTTTTTCATGAACTTAATGATCGTGCATTATCTGTAGCAAGCTAATCTAACCTGTATTGGGGCTCCCTGGATTATCGGGAGACAACTTTCTCTGGGATAAATATAGTGGATACATATTTGAGCCTCAACTTCATCTAGATCATGATTAATAAAGCCATAGCTAAGCAAGGGAAGTTATGGAAAAGTCTGCTTTCTTTTATCTTAAAAGTAATCACGTTGGGATACCTGAGTAGCTCGGTTGGTTAAGTAACCAACTCTCGATTTTGGTTCAGGTCAGGATGTCAGGGTTGTGAGATCAAGCCCTGAGTCAGGCTCCATGCTGGGTGTGAAGCCTGCTTAAGATTTTCCCTCCCCCTCTGCCTCTCCCCACTCCCACCCATGCTCTCTCTGAAAGAAAGAAAGAAAGAAAGAAAGAAAGAAAGAAAGAAAGAAAGAAAGAAAGAAAGAGAAAAGAAATCATGTTATTTATGAAAAAGTATCTTTGAGAAGCACTCAATAATCTTGATTCTAGGAAGTTTTAAAGGGTGAACTCTCAAGGGATTAGGTAAAGTCCCTAGGCTTATCCTTCATAGCACAGATAATCTTTTCCCCACAATCCTTTATCACCATGGTCTTCAAGTAGGTAGATACAGCAGTTACTTGGGAGAAGAGTCAGTTAAGTCATTTTTCTAAAATCTGAGAAAGTCTATATTCCCCCAAAATAATGATCTCTTTGCAACAACTTGAGGTTCTACCTACTAGCTCAATCCTGAGTAACAGCAAAAATCTCAGTAAATATAGGTTATATAGTAAATCCACGAAAACTGCTTCTGAAAAATACTCAGATTTTGCAATATAAGATGATTTTTTAAAATATCCATTCACCCAAATAAGAATGTGACTATAAGCCTTTGGAAAATACGTACTGGATGTTTATATGTCACAAACACACACTCACACACACATGGAGAAAGGGGGAGGGTTTGAGGGGTTTTTTTTTCCTTTTACTTGTTAAAGGTCACATACTGTCACAAATTTCAACATCTAGTTATTAGTTGCAGGCTTGATATTTGTAAACTAACTTTCACAAATAATATGTAATGGTTTCCTTGGGGTCATCATTAACCTTTAAGTAGTATTTCCATGAATTTTATTGGTACTCATATAGAATATTTATTTCAAACTTTTAAATCAGAATTCTTGTTCAGAGGAACCAAGATTATTGCATTGCATAATATTTGGCTACATTTTTCATACACTTATTTTAAATAAATCAATAAAATATTATTATATGCCACCAAAGGGATCAAGAAAATGAATGAAATCCATGTTTTACTGTATTGAAAACTTTATATTTCCAACAGTAAAAAGAGAAATTTGGGGATATATTTGATTAAAACTATAGAACCGGTAATATTTTGCTTTTAAGAGCTGAAAACACACTAATTATTTTTAAAGGAGATATTTTGTGGGTAAATTTTAATTCCTTTGGGTCTTTACCAGTTACACTGATAACACGTGCTAAAAAATGAGACTTCATGAAATAATGCAACAACTCTATGTGTAAGTTGCTTAGGATATACACAGGTTTTGATGTCAATCATCACCTTTTTTGTGGTTGTTGGGGTATCAGCAGAATCAGATTTTGCACAATTTTAACAACAGTTGATCCTGATACATCAGGAGATGAACAAATTAGCATCACTTGTCATTCATCATTTATAGATGAGTCTTTCTTTCTAAAGAACTGCTTATATTTTTATACTAGCAACAACAAAATATTATTGCTTTAAATAATATTGCATTCATCTTCTACCATTTCTCTTCTACCATTTCCCTAGTACATACCTAGTACAAACCTGTTTTGTATTATTATTTATTGGATAAATTATTATTTTCTCACCAAAGCATATATTTTGAGATCTAAACTATGTGGGGACATATGTATATATATATATATATACACACACACACACACACAAACATATACACAAACATACATATATATACATACAACTGGATTCTTAAAATTACTAATAAATATCTGCTAAAAATCATTATGATATAACCATCCAGTTTTCTATCATTCTGGTTATTTCTTACTACAGAACAAACTACCTCTAAATATATTGACTTAAAAACAACAAACATTTTATCCAGCTCAAAAATCTGAAATAGGGCAGGACTCTCTTCAGGGTATCCCATCTCTGAAGACATCACTGGGGGAGGCTCAAATGGACCTGAATAAACTACTCCCAAGATGGCGCATCCACATAGTTAGCAAACTGGTGCTGAGATGTTACTGGGAGCTCATTCAGGGCTATTTACAGTGGCCATGTTTCTTCCATGTCGGTCTCTCCACATGGATGACTGGACTTCTTTAGAAACTGGTGGCTGAGCTCCAAGAGCAAGTATTCCAAGTGGTGGAATGTAAGTGGAAGCTTCCAACTTCTTAATATCTAGATTTCAAGGATCTGGCACACAATCACTTACACCTTTTATTGGTTTTACTGGTCAAAGCAATCACTATGCCTTTCCATACTCAATGGAGGAGACCTAAATCTCTTCACAGAAAAAGTGAATTTGCAGCTATCTTTAATCTAGCAGAAACCACCATCTAGCTATATGTTATTTACATTCTTCTCTTGTACAAAACAGTCACCCACTCCCAAGGCCCACCAAGTCTCATCATGTTACTGTCTCAAAGCCCTAAGTCTCTTCATTTATATTGTGTGTAGATGTGGCTCTCTGCGGTTTCAGTTACTCTCAATCTGCAGTTCTTTGAGATTCAATTAAAGTAAAAGTCTGTTCTACATGCTAAAATAATACAAAAAAACCCTATGCATATTCATTATCTCATACATTTTAACAAATAATATAAAATTATGATTTTCATAAGCAAAGTATTATACATTGAAGGAAATTTAATATTAGCCTGTCATTTTACTAAGTTTTTCTTTAAATGTATTTTGAACACATATAAAACGGAAGGCAGTGCACCATTCAAAAAATGTATGCTTGTCCTAATATAATGCTCAGCCCAGGGAAAACAACAGAAAACAAGACAGAGCAGGTCCCTGCCTCTAGGTTACTTACAGCTTTCTAGAGAATATGAAAAATAAACAATTAAACAGTTATAGATTTTGAAATGTACCCTGGAGAATACAACTTTCTATAACACGGTCAGAGAAGGTCTTTCTAAGAAAGACACTTAAGCTTGATGGAGACTTGAAGGAGAAGTAGGTAACTATGAGAGTGTAGGAAATTGCCACAAGCAGAAGAAACAGAAATAGCATAAGCTTAAGGGGAGAATGGTTTGATGAATTACTGGACCTATCAGAATGTCTGTATCGCTGAATCAAAGCGAATAAAGGTTAATAAAAGAAGTAGGTGGGGTAGGCAGAAGACATTCTTAGCATATCAGAAGTATAGATTTCTCATTTTATTCTAATGACAGTGTGAAACAACTGGAGGATTTTAAGTTGATAAGTGATAAAGGAAGATTTAGAATCTCTCCAACTCTATGTTAGAGAGTTGATTGTAGATGGACAGAATAGAGAGGGAAATGAATTAAGAAAAAATCCTAGTTGCCCAAAGGCAGGCAAAATGATAATATGGACAAAGTTTATCACAAGAAACTAAGAAGTAAAAGAAAATTAAAGGGACATTTTGGAAGTAAGACTGAAAACATATGGTGATGAATTAGTTATCAGGTTTTAAGGGAAAGAAAGGAAAGAGGAATGATGCCTAGGGATTTTGTTTGTTTGTTTCACCAACAAGGTGGATTATAGGGCCTGACTTACTAAATGAGGAAGACCTGGGGAGAAACATTTAGCAGAGAAAGCATATGAATCTAATAATTCTGTTTTAGACAAGAATAATATACTCAATTAGAGCTAAAATTTAGGCAATTGAATCTAAAAGCCCAGAGCTCAAATGGAAGGAGAGATCTAGGGAGACAAATTACATAGTCAGCATTGTGTAGGAACTATTAAGCTCACTGAATTGAATGAGAAAACTTATGGAGAGTTTATAAATAGAAAGGAAAAAAAACCAGGAGTATTGGCGGCGCCTGGGTGGCTCAGTGGGTTAAGCCTCTGCCTTCAGCTCAGGTCATGATCTCAAGGTCCTGGGATCGAGCCCTGAACTGAACTGGGCTCTCTGCTCAGGGAGCCCGCTTCCCTCTCTCCCTCTGCCTACCTCTCTGCCTACTTGTGATCTCTCTCTCTCTCTCTCTCTCTGTCAAATCAACAAATAAAATCTTAAAAAAAAAAAAAACTCAGAAGTAAGCCATGAGGTGCAAATATTTAGGGATCATACAAGGGACATCTTAACGCAAAACAGGCAAACAAAAAAGTGTCAGGTATTATAGAAGTCAAAAAAGAAAAGTGTATCAAGAAGGAAGTCCACTGTGTGGAATATTGTGAATGGCTAAGTTAGATGAGGCGACAGTGGTTATCTGTATAAATGGCAAATGGAGATCACCTATTGACCTTCCCAAGAGCAAATTCACTTGGTGAAGGGCTTTAGGGGATAGAAGCCTGAGAGAAGTGATTTTACTAAGTGGAAGTTGAGAGAGTGAGAAAAAAATAATAATAAATGGAGATCATGGTAAAATTAAGATTTCTAATGATGAATGATGACAGGATATTCCTGTGTACTTTTTATAATAATCTAATAGAGAATAATTAACCATGTAGGAAAGAGGAAGACAACTGAGGAGCAGTCTTTAAGAGGAACATAGCGATTTACTCCTAATAACAAACTGAAGGATAAATATTTGGTTTTCAAGGTCCTTTGCCTCTTCAGTCAGGAAAAAACTGTAGCAATATAGAACATAAGTCTATAAATGTTTGATAGAATTTAGGTCACTCATCTACCCTCCCATTGACAGGGATGAAATTATTGTTTCTTATTTTTTTCATAGACTATGAAGAGTGTTCATCAGCTAAGAGTAAATAGTGGGAAAGGGCACAAGAGAAACTGGGCTTAAAGAAAAGGCATAAAATAGTTTTCTCAGGGAGTAGGGAAATTTTATCGGAAAACCGTCGTGACTGACAGTAGTATAATTTGACAATTTAAGTCTCATGATTATATATTTAATCCACCAAACCCATACGGGCCATTTCCTGAGAGACGGATTTCAAAAGTGTGATAGTTCTCACTATCAGTGAAATTTACCATTCTTAGCTTTCAAAATGCTATATTCTATAATTATGAGAAAAGTGACAATTTCTACACCCTTTAATGACTTCATCAGGTATTTGTAAACAAGCTAATGGATGAACAATAACTTTACTTTCAAATTCTGCCTCAGTTTAATGTTATGAAAACATTTTAAGCAATAATTAGACAT
This sequence comes from Nasua narica, assembly GCA_028533885.1. Lineage (NCBI taxonomy): Eukaryota > Metazoa > Chordata > Mammalia > Carnivora > Procyonidae > Nasua > Nasua narica. Next base: position 38,865,733 of record CM052810.1, read on the forward strand.
AGATTTATATTCAAGTTAGTCAAATGGTCAAAAAGTATATACAAAGATGCTCTACATTAGCCATTATCAGAACACTACAAGCTAATAACACAAGGCAACACCACTATGCACCCATCAAATAGCTAAAAAGAAAAAGACCAAAAAAAAGCTATTACATTGGAGAGCATATGGATCAACTGAAACTCAAAAACACTGCAGGTGGGAACATAAAATGTTACTGCTACATTGGAAAACTGTTTCATCTAAGTTTTTTGGCATTATTTTAAGACATCCCAATTTCAAAAGTATTGCTATTGTTAAACATGCAATTTAGAATGGAGAAAATATGTTAAAGTAAATTATAGTTACCCTGCTGTAGTTGTGGGGAACGAACTATATCAGGAGAAGCTACCAAGCTTATAATACTTTTTTAGTTTTCTAGAAGCAGATCTTTACCTAGATACACATGGTTATGTTGGACACAGAACAGTTATTTTCTTCCATGTACCATGTTCCACTGGCCAATTTTGATTGGATCTAATAGAGAATCAAGCAATTTTTTAACTATGACTTTGGAATCAAAACTAAAAAAATCCAGGCTCCATCTGATTAATAGTCAAATACAAGATATGCCACACTGAGACATATCACCTTTTTTTTTTTTTTAAATATGCAGACTAGGAGCAGAAAATGAAATTCTGCAATGAGGGAGAAAAACCAAACCAAACCAAACAAAAATCCAACAAAGAAATACATGCATAAATGTGAGATGTAGCAAGATACTGTTCATATTGAAGCCATTACCATTCCAGTGTTGGTCAATTCAAAATTTAGCTGATTATTGTTTCTGCAAACAAGATTATTAATAAATGTACATGATCATAAATGAGAAAGCCTGAGTATAAGTCACTTAATGTTCATCAAAGGGAAGAGAAATCCCTCTATATGTATAAATCAGTTATTTAACATGAAGATTTTAAATTCCTGCAGATTTGTTGGATGTGCTGAAGTCTGTGGTCACTGCAGGACTATACTGTTCAGGGAAACATCACAAGAGCTCTAATCTGAAGGTCATGAATCACCAGCTACTTGTGCAGCTATGGCTATATTACATAAGCTGATAAGTAGATCTAAAAATATAGAGTCTGGCCACTAAAACTGCCTCTCAGCACCCATATATTCATATCCTTGCTTGATAGCATCAACACAGATGGCCTCCATCTCAACTGGGTACTCCAAAACTCATATCATGTATCTTATGAGAGGAAAGCAATTTACACTGAACCCTTACTGTAGAGATTAAAAAATGTAATTTTAGATGTCCAGCCACAGTAACTAAAAGGATAGAATGGATATTAAGAAAGCCAATTCATAGCATTTATCACATATGTGATAGAGGAGAGTTTCTCCTTTCTGGCTTAGGAGAATTTGGTCACTAATAATAATAGCAACTTGAATTTTTTTTAATGCTAGGCAAAGTATTAAAGAAATTTATTTTTTAGCCATTGTGACTGGTGTGAGGTAGTATCTCATTGTGTTTTTGGGGTTTTTTATTTCTCTGATGCCGAGTGATGTTGAGCATTTTTTCATGTGTCTGTTAACCATTTGTATGTCTTCTTTGGAGAAATGTCTGTTCATGTGTTCTGCCCATTTCTTCACCCAATTATTTGTTTTTTGGGTGTTGAGTTTGATAAGTTCTTTATAGATTTCGGATACTAGTCCTTTATCTGATACGTCATTTGCAAATATCTTCTCCCATTCTGTTGGTTGTCTTTTGGTTTTGTGAACTGTTTCCTTTGCAGTGCAAAAGGTTTTTATCTTGACGAAGTCCAATAGTTCATTTTTGCTTTTGTTTCCCTTGCCTGTGGTAATGTGTCTAGCAAGAAGTTCCTGTGGCTGAGGTCAAAGAGGTTGCTGCCTGTGTTCTCCTCTAAGATTTGATGGATTATTGTCTCATATTTAGGTTTTTCATCCATTTGGAGTTTAACTTTGTGTATGGTGTAAGAAAGTAATCCAGTTTCATTCTTCTACATATGGCTGTCCAATTTTCCCAACAGCACTTGTTGAAGAGACTATCCTTTTTCCATTGGATATTCTTTCCATCGGATATGTTTTGTTAAAGATTATTAATTTAAGCTAAATAAATTCAGGAATAAAAAAGAAATGTATTATTTTGCACAATCAATACGTTTTTTTTTTCTTTGTAAACATCCTGTTTACATATTCCTCAAATATTTAATGAGAGCATACTAGGTACCAGACACTTCCTAAGTACTGGACATTCATCAGTAAAAAAACAAAACAAAATGAAAAATAAAAATGATCTATGCTGCATTAGTTTGCATAGTTTGGTGAGACAGGGTTATATATTAACTAAATGCTCCAGGAAATATGATTAAAAATAAAAGAAAATATCAGAGAGGGATTTTACATGGTGTGGTTGTTGTAAATTTAAAGTGTACAACAGTGGTGCATGAACAATCAATCTTGTAACACTGAAAAATTAAAATAAATTTGGGAAAAATAAAGTGTACAACAAAATGATCTGAAATATACAGAACTCCTTGACTTATAATGGGGTTACATCCCAACAAACCCACTGTAAGCTGAAAATATCACAACTCTAAAATGCATCTAATACATCTAATCTACTATACACCACAACTTAACCTAGCCTAACTGAAATACACTCGGAACACTTAAATTACCCTACTATTGGGAAAAATCATCTAATACAAAGCCTATTTAATAATAAGGTACTGATTATGTCATGTAATTTACTGAATACTGTACTGAAAGTGAAACAGAATGGTCGTACAGGTACAGAATGGTTTTAAATGTATTAGTTGTTTACCTTCATGATCACATGACTGACTAAAGCCTACAGCTCGCTGCCACTGCCCAGCATCATTAGAGAGAATTATACCATGTATCACTAGACTGGAAAAAGATCAAAATTCAAAATATAAAGTATGGTTTCTAAAGAATGCACATAGCTATAAAACTTTCACAGCATCATAAAGTAAAAAAAAATCATAATTTGAACAATTATAAATTGGCAGCCAAGTGTATACTGCAAAATGATTACCACAATAAAATTAGTTAACACATCTATTACCTCACACACTTATAATTTGCGTGTGTTTGTGTGTGTGTGTGTGTGTGTGTGTGTGTGTGTGTGGCGAGAACTTTTAAGACCCTAGTAACTTTCAAATATATAACACAGTATTGCCAACTATAGTTACAGTGCCATACATTACATTCCAAAAATTACTCATCTTATAAATGGAAGTTTATACTTTGACCACCTCCACCCATTTCCCCTACAATTTCTCCACCTTGGGCAACTACCAATCTGCTGTTTCTTTCTTTCTTTTTTTCTTCTTCACAGAGAGAGTGAGAGAGAGCATGAGAAGGGAGAAGATCAGAGTGAGAAGCAGACTCCCCATGGAGCTGGGAGCCCGATGCGGGACTCGATCCCAGGACTCCGGGATCATGACCTGGGCCGAAGGCAGTTGCTTAACCAACTGAGCCACCCAGGCGCCCCAATCTGCTGTTTCTATGAGGTTTTTTAGGTTCGTTTTTTTAGATTTTGCATGTAGGTGAGATCATACACTGTATTTCTTTAAGTTCTTATACTTAGTATAATGCCCACAAGATTCACCCATGTTGTTGCAAATGGCAGGATTTCCTTATTTTCTTATATTTTCATGGATGAATTATATGTAATATACATGTTATATACAATATATATATCAGTTGCATATATATATGCAAGCACTACATTTTCCTTATTTATTATTCCTTAATAGACACATAAATTGTGCCGATGTTTTCATTATTGCAAAGAATTCTTCAGTGAACATGGAAGTGTAAATATTTCTTGCAGATAGTGATTTCATTTCCTTTGGATATATCTCAGGAATGGAATTGCTGGATAATATAGTAATTCTATTTTTAATTTTTGAGGAAGCTCCATACTGTTTTCTTCAGTGGCTATACCAATTTACATTCCCACCAGCAGTGCATGAGGGCTCCCTTTTCTCCACACCCTCATCAACAGTTGTTATCTATTTTTTTTTTTTTTTTGATAACAGCCATCCTAACAGAGTTAAGGTAATATCTCATTGTGGATTTGATTTGCATTTCCCTAGTGATTAGTGATGTTCAGTACCTTTCTTTTACCTCTTGGTTATTTGAATATCTGTCTTGAAAAATCTCTATTCAGGTTCTTTTCCTATTTTTAATTGGATTATTCATTTGTTCGTTTGTTTTTACTGTTGATTTCTATGCGTTCCTTGAGATTTTAATGCATTGTCAGCTATGTTGTTTCCAAATATTTTCTAAAATATAAAACCCATTTTATAGGTTGCCTTTTCATTTTGTTGACAGTTTCCTTTACTGTGCAAAAGCTTTTCAGTTTGCTGTAGTTCCACTTTTTTCCATTTGTTTTTGTTTTTTGTACTTTAGATGTCATGTGCATAAAATCATTGCCCACACCAATGTTAATAACTTTTTCCCCTGTTTTCTTCTAGCAGTTTTATGACTTTAGGTCTTATATTTAATTCTCTAATACATTTTGAGTAAATTTTTGTGAATAGTGTAATAGGGGTATAGTTTCAATATTTTACATGTGAAATCCTAGTTTTCCCAGCATTATTTATTGAAGAAAACTATTTTTTCCCCTGTGAGTACTCTTGGCTCCCTTCTCAAATGCTAGTTAATTATACATGCATGCATTTATTCCTGGGCTCTTGATTCTGTTCCATTGGCCTATGTGTCAATTTTTTTACATGAGTATTATACTGTTTTGATTGCTATATCTTTGTAGTATAGTTTGAAATCAGGATGTGTGATGTCTTCAACTTTGTTATTCTTTCCCAAAATTGCTTTAGCAACTTGGGATATTCTGTGGTTCTACAAATTTTAGGATTGTTTTGTCTATTTATGTTTTTTTTAATAAATTTTTTTTAAAGATTTTATTTATTTATTTGAGACAGAGAGCACTGAGTGGGGCGAGGGGCAGAGGGAGAAACAGACTCCCACCTAAGTAGGGAGCCCGATGTGGGGCTCGATCCCAGGACTCTGGGATCATGACCTGAGCCAAAGGCAGATGCTCAACCGACTGAGCCACCCAGGTGCCCCTATTTATGTTTAAAAAATGTAATTAGAATCTTGGTAAAGATTGCATTGAATCTACAGATGGCTTTGGATAGCTTGGACATTTTGACTATATTAATTTTTTCTGTTCCATGAATACAGGATATTTTTCCATTTGTTTCCATTTTCTTCAGCTCCTCTCATCAATGTCTTATACTTTTCCATGTGTAGATCTTTCACCCCCTGGGTTAAACTTATTCCTAAGTACTTTGTTGTTTTTGATGCTATAGTAAACAGGATTGTTTCCTTAATTTTTTTTCAACAATTTGTTATTAGTATAGAAAACCATAACTGACTTTTGTATGTTGATTTTGTATCCTGCAATTTTAATAAAGTCATTTCTTTATTCTAACAATTTTTGGTGGAGTCATTGGACTTCTCTAACATCATGTCATATCCACAGACAAACAATTTTACCTCTTACCTTCAAAAATGCATGCCTTTTATTTCTTTTTCTTTACTGATTGCTCTGACAAGGACTTCTAGTGCTATGGATTATGTAGTTAAGTAGCATTATGTAGTTATGTAATATAAGTCCTATAGTCTTGCTTCACTGTTTTCTTTTTTTTTTTTTTAACCCCCTCCCTGGATAATTTCAAATTTCCCTTCTTCTAGTTCACTGATCCTTCCTTTTGCTTCATTGAGTCTGTGGCTAAAGCTCTCTGTTGCAACACTATGTCTCTTGATGTCATGTTAGCTGAATACCAGCCATGGTGGCAGAATTTACATCACAAAAATCATAAAATATTATAAATGATTCTATCATTTCCCCCCCAGAAACTGGCATTAGCCATTTTCCAACATGTCACTACTTTGGACACAAGAAATAAAAAGGATAACAGGATGAAGCAAAGTTTGAGTGAAAAGCATGGACTCAAAACAATTAGCCCTTATCTTAGGAGTTTTAGACCTTAAGAAGAATGGAAAGGTTTTGCAATTCAACGGCATGACATTATTAATTTGCAATCTGAAGATACTATACTACTTGCAGAAAGGATAATGAATTGGATTGAGAAACTAGCACCTGCACAGACATCAGTTCAGGAGTCTAGAGTAGCCTGTGAAATTGAGAATATTAATTTAGACTAGACTGATGGGAGTGAAGGTACAAGGCAAACAGGTATAGTAGCTATTTAGGAGGTAACATAGATTGAAACCACAATGGGTTAGATAAGGGGGTGAAAGGGAGTGTGACATGATGGATAATTTGCAATTTGACAGATGGTAGTGTTGTACCATCATAATGAAAGAATGTGGAAAGGTGATCCACATGGAAGAAGGGGCTGTAGGGGTCTTTAATTTGTTTGACATACTACATCTAAGATATCTTTGAACTAACTCAAATTTGTTGAGTAGTTTTGCTCAACAACATTTGCATAAAAAGTAAAGGTTGTTACTTTAATTTTTTTGTCCTTTGGTGATCTGAAGGAACATGCAATTACCCATAGAAGTTCTAGTAACATAGATACTGTCTATTTCCCAGGAATCCTCTGTTTTTCAGAAATCATATAATTTTTCCCAAGCATCTGGATGCTTTGGAAATAAAATAATAACCAAAATATCATGTTGTAAATTCACATTGAGAGAAAGAGATTACTAATAAAGGTAAATTAGACTTTATTCTATATAGCCATATGCTCATCTAAATAGCAGGCATTCAATTACTATGGAGAGAGAAAGGCAGACTGGATACAGAGTGAACTGTATCATATCTTTGGAAGTATATTTCACTTAGACCACAAAGAATCCTGATAAACTGCTTTAAAGTAAAATTAGGCTTGAAATATTCAGATTTGACAGACAAACATAATCATTCTTGCTTGGAAAATGGCTATATAAATGCTGATAAATGTTTGCCCATTCACTCTCCATTTTCAGGGGTGAATGCAGCTTACCACTTTGCTATACAAGAGCACAGAAAAAAATTCATATATGTTGTAAACCATTTTGCATCACTTATATCCCAGTTACCCTTTCCTAAGGGCACAGTATGAGATTTTCCCATTAAACTAAAATAATGCTCTTGGCTGTCTTATTTGATTTGGGAGATAATGAGTTTCTGTCAAAAATTTGCTTATAAATCTTTTTTAGACTATATAACATGTAGCCAATAGCACCAACTGACATTTGATTTGTGTTTCATATCTAATATTATTTGATCCTTGGTCCTCACAGCACTATTATTACATACATTGGTGCTCAAAAAAAAGAACCAGAGAATCCAAAACATTTGCCCAGTGTTTATACGCCCACCTACTGTGAATTCAGTCTATATATTCTTTATTATGTCACAACTGATGGAACATTATCAATCCAAACTAACCGTGTTATTTCACTAATTTCAAAATCAGAAGTCAAGTTCATACTCTACTTTCAAAGTCTTGAGATGATCATTTGTAAATGCACTGAGAGGTAAGTAGGGTCAGAAATGTTAGTCTTCGATTATAGGCTAATTTTTTTTTAGTTTTATCATTAAGTAAAGGGAAATAATTGTACACTTACAGTGAGGAAATACAAAACAAAATCATCATTTTAGGAAAAAAGGTTTTTAACAATGTGTAGATAATTTATAGTGTGTGTGACAATTGGCTTCAAACAGTGATAATATGAATAGAAAGAAAGTTAGTGGTTAGATGTGTTAGGAAATAAAGGGAAAGATGAATGTCTGCATTTCTGGAGTAAATATTTAGAGGAAATGATGATTGATCAGGGAAGGGAAAGACTTCCAGAATGGGAAAAAAGACCTCTGAAAATCCATCCCTCAATAAAAGCAACAACACTGACAAAATTTATCAAAACCAAAAATTTCAGAATTCTTGAAATCAAAAGAGTCCAACAATATAGAATATTTATTTAAGAAAAATATCTGTCTAGGCAACAGTTTCATAGCATTTTATCTGACTTCATCTCATCCCACCCCCTTCTCAGCTCCACTGGTAGACTTAAATACCTAGAGACCAGCAACTGGAGTAACTAGGAAAACCTGGAGCCAAGGAGCCGCCAGAAGAGGCAAAAGGATCCGCAGCTCTCACAACAGCTAGGTTCCCACAGAATTGTCACTATGTGAGTTCCCTGGTAGCTTGCTGTAAAGCTTCTTTCTCAGGGCTTGTTTCATCTGACTCAGATTTTTCACTATTTGAACAGCCTATCGCCAGAATGCTTGATGAATAAAATTAGGAGAAAATGTTTCATACTGTAGCTACCTCAACTGCCATTACTGGTTGCCCAAATGACCAAGAGCTAAAGAGGAAAAATTGGGGAATGAGTTGTCCATGAGGCTCCAACAAGTTTCTGGGAATCTATTATTCCAAAAGCATGCCTAGAGCTGTGTATATACCTAGGAATGGCCCAAGAAAATCCTAATCTTTCTTTCTGGCTAACACTGAGGCTCTGTGCAGGAAGTAAGTGAAGGCTGAGGCAAAGCTGTAAACTGCCTGTTGGGATGTGGAAAGTATGTTCCCAAACACACAGAGCCCCTCAACAAAAACTATGAGACATACAGGTTCAAGGCATTTTTTAAATTTCATTTTTAGCCAATCACTAAGTTAACCAAGCAAACACTCCAATAACTATGCAAAAAAAAAAAAGCACAGACACTTTGCAAAAATTCGATCAGGAATGTCATTAGAAAACATATAGTAACAACAACAGACCACAAGGAGGCTGGCATATGTGGTTAAAATCTGCAGTGTGGGCCAGCAGGCTAAGACCAGGAGAGCTGGGTTGCTTGGGTAGCACAGTCAGTTGGGTATCTGACTCTTGGTTTCCACTCCATTCATGATCTCAGGGTTGTGGGATCGAGCCCCACGTAGGTTGGACTCCATATTCAACATGGAGTCTGCTTGTGACTCTCTCTCCATCTCCCCTTCTCCTCTCTCTCTCTCTCTCTCAGATAAATAAAGCGATCTTAAAAAAAAAAGAGAGAGAGACCAAGAGAGCTGATAGTGCAGTGCCAGACTGAATGATGACAGGCAGAGACCCTGGAGAGATGATGGTATGGAGCAAGTCTAAAGGGGTTCACTGGAGAATTTTTCTTTTGCTGTAGGAGGCCAGTCTTTTTTGTCCTATTCAGACCTTCAGCTGATTTGAAGAGGCTTACCCCCATCTTGGGGGCAATCTGCTTTACCCAAAGTTCACTGACTTATATGTTAAACCTATACAATAACACCCTCCAAGTTTAGACACAAAACTAGCCATTGGAAGTCCACTCCTTGTCAATTTGGCTTATCTTTAAACCATACTTAATTTCCAAATAAAGACAATAGCAAGGTTATACTTCCATTTTACATGGTACAATTGTC
>CM052810.1:38881030-38917016 GCA_028533885.1 Nasua narica
CTTCGAATGATGTAAAACTTACCCTTAATATTTTATTGAGCACTAAACCCATATATCCATACATAATTCAAAATATTTCCCAAATTAAAAAAAAAAGATTTTATTTATATATTTTATTTGGGAGAGAGAGAGAGAGAGAGCACGGGGCGGGGGGGGGGGGGGCGGTGGAGACCAGAGGGAAAGGGAGAGAATTTCAAGCAGACTCTACCCTGAGTGTGGAGCCTAATGCAGGGCTCAATCTCATGACCCTGAGATCATGACCTGAGCAGAAACCAAGAGTGGGTGCCTAACCAACTGAGCCACCCAGGCATCCCCACATATTTTATTTAATCACAACATGAATCTCAGAAGTCTATATCTTTTTGGTGGAGTCAATATGATACTAAAGCAATGTCTTCGTAGCAAGTGAATCAGGTTGCAATCCTGCCCGCAAGTCTGTTGCTTTAAAATCTTCACAGTGGCAGGAATGAAATCTTGCTATTTGCAACAACAGGGATGGACCTAGAGTACAATGCTAAGCAAAATAAGTCAGTCAGAGAAAGACAAATACCATTTGATTTCACTCATATGTGCAATTGAAGAAATAAAACAAACATATAAAGAAAAAAAAAGACAAACCAAGAAACGGACCCTTCACTACAGAGAACTAACACGGTTGCCAGAGGGGAGATGCGCGGGGAGGAATGGGTGCAACAGGTAAAGAGACTAAGAGTACGCTTACCGTGATGAGCACTGAGTACAATTCATAGAATTGTTGAATCACTATAATGTACACATGAAACTAATATAACATTGTATATTAACTATACTGGGATTAAAATTAAAAACTTAATTAAAAAATCTTCACAATGGCTATTAACTACCACAACCAAATTAGCCACGCAGTGATAGGTCCCAGTCATTGTAACAGCTGAGATGAAGAGCTAAGATGTTCCATGTCCATTCACTTCATGTATATAAATGTGCCTTTTGACAGGAAAGATGATTCAAAAAGATAAAATGTGGGAAAGAACTGCTAGAGAAGAAAAAAAACTGTCTACCATGGAAATCTTAATAAATATGCCAGGAAACATTTATTCTACACTTTTCAGTTTTGTTCCACATGATGTCTGATTATTTTGATCTCGAAAACCACACACATTTTTTTTAGCAGAACACTCTGAACAGAGAGAGATCAAAGTAGACTAGGGTAACCCACTTCCTCTGAAATGGATATTAAGAATTCACTACATGCTTCATTATATTCACTTAAGTTAATCATTATGATATAATCACAGGCATTGCCATTTAATCCATTCTTTTAAAAGAGCAAGCTCTTATTAGTACCTTACTCCTGCTCTTCATGAATGAGCCTCTACAGAGCTGTTAAATCACCGTTTATGAGTTACTGACATTGTTATTAAGGGGAAGAGTAAAAATATTGTTATATGTATTTTGCCCTGTAAATTGTCCATGATCAGTACCAAATGATGGCCTTTAATTATTTCATTATTATATTATATAGTACAATGAGTTGTGTGGTAGACTAATTCAATAATTTCAGTTTGAGTTTACTATGTGAATAGGGAGTGGATTAATTAACATGATTCTACTCAAACAGATTTGATCTTACAGAACAAAAATGCATTTCATCATTTCTATGAGCCATTTCTTTTACACCTTATGAATTGTTTAAATGATACTCCATGGGGAAACCACTGGGTAAAGTATAAAATATACCAAAAAGACACCTTTTATGAGTTAAAAAAAATTTTCTAAAATATTTTACTGGGGAAAATGATTAAATAAAATGTGTAATAAACTGACAGTTCTTTACAAATAACAGAAAAGATTCACTTTTTCCCTCTACTTCTCTGTAGTTATATTATCTTGGCACATACCTGCACCATTGATTTTTATCCCCTTTTCTATTGAATTATGGCTTCAAGGTTCAGTGCACTGATAGGAAAAGACACAGATATGTTCTGCTTTCAGATATATGGGAAAGTAGAATTCGTCTCACTTGGTAAACTATAGAAAGTGAGATTCTTTCTCATAATAATTGGTACACATTTAACATATAATTATATATTATATATGAGCTTATATGTATTTTCTTTGTATTGTACAAGTAAATAGAGGTTCAATATTTTACATTATTCTAATTAACTTCAAACATCATTTTAATCCAAATTTTATATACATAATAACTGATCATAATAAAACAAAATTTTGTTTGAGAAATAAGGGAGGGAAAGCTGGCAAAATGTAGAGATGTCAGTCCAAAACAGTGGATCTTCTCAATAATCTAACGAATCCCTTTGAGACAGCATCTCAATATCATTTTACTTTTAGCAAGTGTTTCCTTGGTCCATTAGGTCGAATCCAATTTTCATGGTCCTGTGTTACAGAGAATTCTGTTCCCTCCACCTTCAAGGTTGCCTGGTTTTTATTTGATCCTAGTTAGGGTTTAGTACAGCTATCTCTGGATAAAAATGGGCAACAATTTATGATCAACGCAGCAACTGATAAGAAGACAAGAAGTGTTAAGTCACAATTTTACTCCAAGTGTATGTGTAAATCAGTACAAATCTGGAAATTTGATTCAAAAAAATCACTAAACTTGCTATATAAAAGTACACTTTTCTTAAGGATTCTTTTGTGACATTTCATCAGAACTGGAGGTCAGATTTTTTTGTTGAGCAACTTTTTCTAAATGTTACTGATTTTTTGGAGAAGGTTAAGGAAATTTTTTATGCTGCCCTACCCAAAGACGTTTATTTAGTTAGATTTGCCTCGATTTTATACAGGTATATTTGAATAAGAATCCTAGGGTTCAAAAAAAAAGAATCCTAGGGTTCTTTATAAAATTATCTTTAATATTTTTACTTTATGCAAATCCTTTATAGAGCTGGCTTAGCAAAGAATTCAGGCAAATATTTTCATACTGCAGGGAAAAAGAAAACACATTTTGAATTTCTAGATTCTGGGAATCAAGAACTTGCACATCTATTCTATGTCTATGCACACTGTGTGTGTGTGTGTGTGTGTGTGTGTGTGTGTGTGATAAGAACACTTAAAATGAGATCTAAGCTCCTGATATATTTTAAGTACACAATATAGCACTGTTAACTAAAGGCAAAATGTTGTACAAGAGATATCTAGGACTTACTGATTTTTTACAACTGAAACCATATATCCATTGAGCAGCAACTCCCCAAGCTCTGGCAACCACCACTCTACTCTCTGTGTCTATAAGTTTATAATTTTAGATGCCTCATTTAACCTTGCAGAATTTGTCCTTCAGAAACCGGCTTATTTCTCTTAGAATAATGTCCTCTCAGTTTATCTATGTTGTCATATATGGCAGTATTCCCTTTCTTAAGACTGGATAATATTCCATTGTATGTATAGACCACATTTTCTTTATCTAGTCACCTATCAGTGGGCATCTAGGTTACTTCCACAGCTTGGCTATTATAAATAATGCTATAATGAACATGGGAGTACAGATGTCTCAAGATCCTGATTTCAATTATTTTGGATCTATATGGATGAATAACAACTTGTATAAGACAGTCACTGCGTCTTCAAGAAATCTAACATATTTGAAGAAATAAAACACATATACCTGGAAATGAATCATAAAATTTATGATTAAGATCTAGACCACAGAAGATAAATTCAGTTCACAGAAAGAAACAGGTAAGGGTTTGACTATCTGGGAGCATATTTAAAGATATGTCAGAAAGAATTTTGGAAAAGGCAAAGATATCCAGAATAACTAATTTTGTAAAATAAATAACAGATTCTCTACAAAAGAAATCACACCTCACAAATTTATTATGATTTCTATCCTACAATGTAGTAAGAATAATGTAAGTCATTCAAAGAAAAAAATTAGGGTATGTCACTTAATAGCATTTTATCTAAAAGTATTAAGAAAAATTAAAACATAATTTCCAGTGGCTATTTTTTTATTAAAGATTCATTCAACAACTATATATTTAATGCTATTTAAGTCTGGGCTCTAGGAGTTACCATTTTTTTCCATTACTTTTTCACCTCAACTAGTTGAGTAGCCAACCTCCACCATGCCCTGAATGATCCCAGCCTCCTTCATTTTCCTGTGTAATTCCCCAACACTATCCCTGTACTGCTCTGCAGGATGAACAGGATACTGCAGAAGTGATGATAGGCTACTTCAATTAATAGGTTATAAAACACTGTAGCTTCTGTCTTGAACCCATTCTCTCTTTGCATCATATGCTCTATTGGAAGACATAATGTGAGCAGTCATATGCAGAGGCCCATGTGGCAAGGTACTGAAGCCTCCTGCCAATTGTTATGGAAGTGAGGTCAGAAGTGGACCCTCCGGACCCAGGCAAGCCTTTGGCTGATGGCTGAGGCAACAGCTGATGCCCTGATCATAGTCGCGTGCTAGTCGGAGCCAAAATCAACCAGCGAAGCAGCTTCCGAAATACTGGACACGCAGAAACTTTAATATAATAAATGTTTGTTGTTTTGATCTGCTAAGTTTGGGGTAACTTGTTACGCAGCAAGAAATAAGCAATATTTGGGTATCTGAAAGTGGCATGCTGTCGTAACAAAAACCACAGTTATAGACTGCTGTGGCTTTGCAGAGAGCATCATGCCAGATGGAAGAGCCTTGAAGAGGTTGTTACTTGAACACTCCCGGGCTTTGATAAGGCTGTGGGTGACAGCTTCAAGTAAAGGGAGGTAATACTACTGTTAACTGGAAGAAAGAGGAGCTTTATTATCCAACAGAATAAAGTTTAGCAACACTGCCTTCTGAAATTGTGTTAAGTAGAAAAGCTATCTAATGAACTGGATGATCTAACTGCTAAGACTCCCAACCAACGTGTTTAAAGTTCCACCAGGTTTCTTTCCGCTGTTTGTATCAAAATGAGAGAGAACAGATAAACTAAAGGAATGGCCGATTTAAAAAAAAAGGAACCATGACTTGATAGTTAAAAAAAAAAAAATTCTCAGCTTCTCCGGGCAGCTAAAAAATGGCTTCTAAGCAAAGATCACATCCAGGGCAACGTGAGGAAAATATGATCCAGAGATGATGCCAAGGTGTGAGTCTAAAAATCTTGTGTTAGAATGAGTTGTTGATAATGGAAGAATTGACAGGATCCATAAAATGGAATGAGTATAGGATCAAACTGTTGGAAGAGATTAAATACATGAAAAATGGGGCAGAAGAGGAGCAGAAATGCAGCCATAGGAACCAAGAAAACTTGGGGAAAAGTACCAGTTCAAATGTGAGACTTAACACTAATAAGAGATTCCAGGCTTAGTTCATCAACTCAGAGCAAACATGCACCTCTCTGAAAGCCAACAAGAATTCTTCAGAATGCTGGATGAAAAAATTGAAAAGGGTAGAGTTCACTGTTTGGAAGAGGATATCACACAGCACTGATTCTACCACTCAAATCAGGAGCTCGCACTATGTAAACTGGTTACACCCCAGTTGAAATCTTTGCAGAGGTTGGTTCTCTTCAATGAACAGCACTATAGCAAAATAAGATCCCTCCATATCATATACCCTACCAAGTTACAGTGTTTCTTAATGAATATTGCAAAGGAATAGTGCTAAAACAAACAAAAAATTGGTAATGAACTTTCTTTTTTGCTGCCAGTTAAAACCTGTTGCAACCTTTCACTTCTCTTGCATCTAGGTATGCAGCAAAATTCTGCAATTTCACCTTAAAGATACTATTGGTTTTACAGGTGCTCTCCAATCTATTTTCTTTAAGATGAAGTAGTGGTGAACTCAGACATGAAACTTAAGTCATAGATCTGTTCTGTTTCTCCTTCCTTCTCTCTTCAGTCCCTGTCTCTCCCCAGCGGTCTAGAGCCTGGCTTCTCACTAGCAGTGTCATACATAGGAGATAGGCTGGTGGTATGGCAAGCTTTGCTTCTCTGCTAAAAAGTAAAGAAGCTATGACATGACTTCTAGAGTGACGTAGAAATAAGCAGCAAGTTGTTGCATCTACTTGGTACATTAATCAAAGATTAAGCTTGCAATACTTTCTTTGCTGAGAGGCAGAAAGAAGTGTGATCACAAATCATTTTGAATCCCTCTTTCCCACTTTTTCCCTAAGAAAAAAGAAATTTACTATTTTTATGTAATAAATAAATTAAATTAAATTAAATTAAGTCTTCTGTTAAATCTCAGAATGGTCTAAGGTACCATTCAGTCAGATAAAAGGTCCCCTAAACAGATTAAGGATGTGCCTCACTGATCCCAGGAAACAGCAATAAAGCTCATAAGCAGTTTAAAGGCATTGACCCTTAATCTTTTTCGACTTCCATCGTTTAAAAACGTAAAAACCATTTTTAGCTGGCGGGGCAGGGTTTGGCCCACGGGGTCTGGTTTGCCAAAAAAAAAAAAAAAAAAAAAAAAAAAAAAAAAAAAGGCATTGACCCTAAACCATCTCAGAAGAAACCCAAGGAAAAAAGGAATGATCTTAAAGAATTTTGCTCTAGTGCAAATGATTCTCAAAGAGGAGAAATTTTGCCCCCACCTCCATCCCCATAAGGGATCTTTGGCAACATCAAGAAACTGACTTCTCATAACTTGGAGAAACCCTACTCATACCTAGTGGGTGAGGCCAGTATGCTGCCAAACACCTTGTAATATACACGAGTGTCCCCACAAACACAACAAAGAAATATCAAGTCCAAAACCAATATACCAACAGTATTGAAGTTGAAAACCCTTGTCTAACGGAATTAATTGTAACAAGATTCACAGAAGCCCCGCACACTAATATATAGATGTAGATATATGGATATATTCACAGAAACATCATCAGTTTAGATGGTGAAATGGAGAGAAAGAGAACAAAATAAAAACCAGATCTGAACTCTCCAAATTCTATCAGCAGGAAGATGCTAAGAATATACTTCAGATGCAAACACACGCTGCCTATTATAAAAAAAGGAAGGTTGAATCCGAGGGTACCAAGAGCTCAAAAGAAGGCAGAGTCTTGAATCATGGAGAATTAGTTATTCACAGGGCTTAAGACCTAATCAAGGACATTCCAACATTTGCTCAACTGAATTTCAAAATTGTGATGGACCAGTGCATAAAGTGCACTTTTTGCACCTCATTTCCTCTTTTGTGAACAAAAATCTGTCTCTTAGTTGTCCTGTTTCTTCCTTCTCCTGCATGTTGATAATGGAAGAATTGACAGGATCCAGAAAATGGAATGAGTATAGGATCAAACTGTTGGAAGAGATTAAATACATGAATGTGCAGGGGTAGATTACTTGTCTCAACAGTTTCTTAACTGTTGAGAAAATTCATGGAGCTGAACTTGGGGACTTGTATCCAAGCCTCATCTCTACCTGGTCTTAATTTAGATGGCAAGGTTCCGGATTTTGAGTTGCTGCTATAATGGAGGCTTTGGAGGTTTTTTGAGAACTTGGGAGAGAGTATGTTTATTTTGCATATAGGAATTATTATCAGTAATTAAGGAATAGAGAACAAACTGCGGCAGCCAACCATCAAGATGACCCCCAGTGTTTTCCACACCCATTATCCATGTCCTTGTGTAGTTACCTCCCACATAATATCAGGGTTGATTTATATATTATTTATCTATTGCTATATAAAATGTTACCCCAAAACTATGTGCCCTAAAACAAGATATATTTTTATCCTCGAATTTCTGTAGGTCAAGAACCTGGGCACGGCTTAGGTGGGCCCTTTGCTTCCGAATCTGTCACAAATCTAATACATGTTGGTCAGGCCTGACCTTGGAAAAAGACAATTTCAAGCTCACTCATAAGATGATTGGCATGACTCACTTTCTCAAAGGTTGTTAAATCGAGGCTATCAGTTCTTTCCTGATACTTCTCTCATTTCCTTGACAGTAGGCTTTAAATGCTTGTGAAAAAGGTTGCTGATATGCTTACAGGCTATACTAGGCCGCTCAAAGATTGCAGATTAAACCTGTAAACGTAGGTAAAGTGCTAGGATAAGTCACTTAACACTTAGCAAAATCTAGGTGCCAGTCGTTATTACAATTACTCAGAAAAGGAAGAGAAAAACTTTAATGCAAGGAACTTATTTTTAAAAAGTCACATGTTGGGGCGGCTGGGTGGCTCAGTGGGTTAAGCCTCTGCCTTCAGCTTAGGTCATGATCTCAGGGTCCTGGGATTGAGCCCCGCATCAGACACTCTGCTCAGCAGGGAGCCTGCTTTCCCCTCTCCCTCTGCCTGCCTCTCTGCCTACTTGTGATCTCTATCTCTCTGTCAAATAAATATATACTCTTTTTAAAATAAATAAACAAACAGATAAATATTCACATGTTAATTGCCAGAATTCCAAAGATTATGAACGTAAATGCATGGGCTATTATAAATGTGAAATGAAAAAAGAACAACCTCGGTATTATTCCTTCCTATTCATTTTCTTTCAAATTGATAGATAATTAACTTAAGAAGTTAAAACAGTAATACAGTATCTAGGTAATAGTCTTATTTTCTAGTTCATTAAAATAAGAGAAAAATTTAACTGTATTTATAATATATTCATATAAAGTTTTTATTGGTAAGTCACAGAGCATATATCTGTTATAGCTTGAAATCTCTTGGGAAAAGAAAAATATATGTATAATAAAGTACAATTATAATTGATTAAGTAGACGGTCAAACTCATATATTATCATAAGCATGAAAACTATTTCCAGGATATATTATGGAATTACACTAACAATTATGATTTCATGCTAAAATAATACACAACAAATTGGGTTTTTATGTTGAACCATAAAGTTTTTAGATGACTAAGTTACTTATATAATGTACAGACTATCTTTGTTTTAATGACTCACACAAAATTCAGAAGTCATTTACTTTTACTCCTCATAGCCTGTGATGTAATTACAAATAACATAATGTTCAAATATCATGCTATATACACAAAAGGATTATCCTCAAATTCAATTACAAGCCTAGTAACTTAAACAAAACTGCTTGCATATTATTTTTTAAACTTTGTGCTAGCATATATTGATCATTGTATAAAAAGACATTGCATGTTGATAAACTTTTATTTTCTAAGATAAAAGGAAGGAAAAAAAATGACCTCTTGATTGTTCCAGTCTTTATTTTGTTATTATTATCAAGGGTGGAAAAAGTTCAAAAAGAGAACAAATCCAGGAGGAAATCCATTATCAAGATTCAGTCTGGATTTATCTTTTCTGATTTCCTGATGTATTCTAAAGGCAAGAGGTAGTTCTTCTAAATTATAGGATTTAGAATAAATCAACTTAAAATATATTCTTATGATAGTGTCCTCCCCTACTAGGCTTCCAGGTTGTTTTTGATCAAAAATTCATTGACCCTGTATGTGAACCTCAAACTTACTTTCACTATTACCTGAGTCTCAAAGTTTTCTTCTGATTGGTACATGGCCATCCAAAGCCCTACATATATTATCTCTATATCTTGTTCTAAATTCACTTATCTATTCATTCTT
Organism: Nasua narica; assembly: GCA_028533885.1. NCBI lineage: Eukaryota > Metazoa > Chordata > Mammalia > Carnivora > Procyonidae > Nasua > Nasua narica. The sequence goes on from CM052810.1 coordinate 38,890,527, forward strand.
TTAATATACTGAGAATTATTTCCAAGCAGTAATTATGCTGTGCTGTTCAGAGTTCCAAACATGCATCAAGCAAAGACTTTCCAAATCAAAGCTTCACAAAGTCAGGGTCCTCACCTGTATAGCAGGCAAACCTCTGGGCTCTGTGGTGTCTGTGTGTGTGTGTGTGTGTGTGTGTGTGTGTGTGTGTGTGTTTACCTGCACACATGGACTCATGCATATACACATGTAACTATGTGACAGGTATATAAACAAAGGTTCATATACAAATATATATAAATATTTTGACATTTTCAAGGATATTTAATGTAAACCCTTATCAATATTTCAGACAATGCCTCAGTTATATCAGAGAATCCTCTGCTTTGGGCTACTGCTAAGCAGTGGTATTCATGTCCAATAGCTAATGGTCACAATATTTGATTTCTTCTCTGGACGCTTTCAAAGACTCTCCTTGAATAACCAACTAATTTAGAATAAAAGAAATCATTCTATTTTCCAAATTAGCGAGATTGATATTTTTATATGAATCTAATGACTGTATCATAAAATAATGATAGAGAACAAGAAAAAAAAACACTACAATATATTATACTAAGCTGACAAAGAATTTAGTGCAAATGGTGAAAGAAGCAAAGTTGCTTACTCAAAATCCAAAAATAATCTTTTCAACATTTACATTTGTGAGTTATTTCAAAATGTATGAAGATAATTACCATTAGCTGCCCCTACCTGCCAATTTTAAGGAGATACTGGAACTAGTAACATTTTTTCTGATGAAACACAAATGAGGTGGCATCTTTTATTAATTAAACACATAAGTTCTTTAATTCGTTTTAAAAAATAAATTTTTTTAATAATTACTGCTCTTCAAAATTCTCAATTTTTAATTTTATTACTTCTCCAGTTTTTATTGTCTGTTATTTTAATTATATAATCTGACTAGATTGCTATATTATGAAATTAGGTGATATATCAGGTCATTTGTGACATATAAATCTCAAATATCAATATCTGTGAGAATTATATACATCAGTACAAATAAATAAATAAATAAACATACACACATACAAATCTTTCTATTTATCTGCTTAACTATTTGAGGAAAATTTTGCATAGTTGTTTTCAAGCTCTATCAAGAAATTTCCTAAAACATATTAATTTTGAAATATGGGAAGATATTAAATTATACTACTTACATTTATAAATGTAAATTTACATTACTACTTACATTTATAAATATATATTTTTATTTAACTATTATTTCTGAAAGGGAAAAAAATCAATAAAAAAAAATCCCTGCTTTGTCAACTCACCTGTCCACATGAATATCCATATACTCTTATATTTCCATCTGCTATTCCAGTGTCTAGATAAATTATTCGTGCCCCTGACCAAGACTAATTCCATTTTTTCTAAAGATCCCTCCTAAAACTCACATAATCAAGGACATTTTCTTCTAGCACTTCTCCCTTCTTTCTAGGAAATTTTTATTTTTCTCTCTATATTGGATTATCCCTGTCAAAATAAAATCTATTTTTTCTCCTTTCTTCCATTTTTCACTTGTTCTCATATCCCATGACAGTTATCACCCAACTTCAGTCTCCCCATTTACATCAAAACTTCCCCTAAGTGGGGTGCCTGGGTGGCTCAGTCAGTTAAACCTCCGACTCTTGATTTCAGCTCAGGTCATGATCTCAGTGTCCTGAGATCAAGCCCCAAGTTGGTCTCCGAGGTCAGCAGGGAGCTGTCCCCTCTGTCCCCTACCCCCAATCAATCAATCAATCAATCAATCTTTAAAAAAAGAAAAAAGAAAACTCCCCCTAAGAATTTGTGCTCTTTGTTTCCAGTTCTCATTTCATTTCATTCTCTCAGGTATTGATTCCAAGCAGGTTTTCTCCTACATTTCTTCAACAAAGATGCAACTATAAAATTCAGCAATGCCACCTATGTGTTAGTTTAGGTGAGGTAAGACCTGACAGAAGTAGGAACCTTGATGGGCCTGTCCTGAGTCATGGAGAGCCTAACAGAGAGAAAAGGATGGGGGAGGAATTCTCTGGCATCTTTTCCATTTGCCTTCCAATCTTCTGTAAGTGTCACATGCTAACCCACCCAAATAGAAGACAGCTTATCCAGGAACCTGGGAAACATTGTCCCAGTGAGTCAGCCCTCACTTGAAAAGAGCCTTTTCAAGTAAGCACAACCCATCTCAGATGCGTAACAAAGGAAGAATGGGTTTGAGTGCAAACAGGCTTCAGGACTGGCTCAACAGACACTTGTGAATGAATACTTGTAGATTCAATAAATGATCTGAAAATGTGAGTAGATGTGAAAAATGTCATCTCTTTGATATATATTAACACAATTAAATGGAAATTAACTGAAAATAGAGAAACATTCTCTGCTTTATGTATAACAAAATGATGCATATAATTGTTATAATCATGTTATAATTATATAATTATAATATACATGCATATATATTATATATATACATATAATATGTTATATGTATATATGAGGTTATCTTCAATAATTTTTTCTAAATTAAAAAAATGCCAAAACTAAATTTTGCTTAGAAATAATAACTTTTAGCATTCACATATGTTGCAGACATGTGTTAATATTCATAAAACTAAAATAAACAATTCTTTGGCATTTTCCTTAGTTCAACACTTAGACCTTGGCAGTAAGGTCTTATGACTTAAATAATTAAACTAATCAAGACAAAAGTGTATTTTTTGAAATAGCATAGGGTAGAACTTTTTACTTAGCTGACTACCAGTCCTTCCCAGAGCACAATGGGGTGGAGTGGTTGTGAAGGTGTAGTCCTTCCAAACTGAGAACATTTGAGACCTTTCTTAATATCCCTATAACTTGAGTGTTCTGAAAATAAAAGCAACAAAGTAAAAAAAAAAAAAAAAGTTACAAATAAACAAAAATTTATACTAGCTCCAACATTTTTTCACTTTTTAATTCTGCCACTAAATGTTAAATCAAACATCTTTTTAAAAAATAATGGTAATGTGGGTGCCTGGGTGGCTCAGTTGGTTAAGCAACTGCCTTCGGCTCAGGTCATGATCCCAGAGTCCCAAGATCAAGTCCCACATTGGGCTCCCAGGTCTATAGGGAGTCCGCTTCTCACTCTGACCTTCTCCCTTCTCATGCTCTCTCTCACTCTCTCTCTTTCCTAATAAATAAATAAAATCTTTAAAAAAAATCATGGTAATGTTAGCGTATCATACAAATGACCCTCAGAAAATCAGTAGTTGATTTTTCTACCATACGATGGAGGACAGAGGAGAGTGGGATGACATATCAAAAGTCTGTACACAAAGAATTCTATGGCTGGCAAAACTGTCCATCAAAATGAAGGAGAAATTAAGACATTCTCAGATAAACAAAAGTGAGGGGAGTTTGTTACCACTAAACCTATCCTACAGGAAATGCTGAAAGGAGTCCTCCAGATTGAAATGAAAGGACACTAGACAGTAACCTAAAGTTACATGAAGAAATAAAGGTCTCTACTAAAGGTAAATACAGGGGCGTAAATGTAATCCAGTATTACTGTAGTTTTGGTTTGTAACTCCACTTTATTTCTTACAGAATTTAAAAGACAAATGAATAATTATATATCTAAGTTACTGTACACATAACAGGTAAAGATGTAATTTGTGGCAATGACAAAAGAAAGCAGGGGATCAGAGCTGCATAGGGGCAGAGTTTTGTATGCTATTGACATTATGTTGGTATCAATTTGAACCAGAGTGTTATAAGTTTAAGATGTTATATATAATTTCCACAGTGATCACGAAGAAAATTTCTAATAACTATGCAGGAAAAAACAAAAACTGAGAAAGGTAACAAAACAGTTCATTAAAAAAAATCAGCTACGGGCACCTTGGTGACTCAGTTAGTTAAGCATCTGACTCCTGATTTCCTCTCAGGTCATGAGATCACCCTCTATTGGGCTCCACGCTCAGTGGGAAGTCCGCTTGAGATTCTCTCTCTCTCTCTTTCTTCTCCCTCTGCCCCTCCCCGCCATAAGTAAATAAATAAATCTTTTTTAAAAAATCAGCTAAACACAACAGAAGACAGTAATGAAGGACATGAGGGGCAAAAAAGTTATGTATGGGGAACATACAGAAAACGAATAGCAAAACAGCAGAAATAAGTCCTTTCTAATTAGTCACTACTTTGAATTCAAATAAATTAAACTCTCCAGTCAAAAGGCAGAGATTGGTTGGGGCACCTGGGTGGCTCAGTCAGTTGACCGTCTGACTCAATTTCAGCTCAGGCCATGATCTCAGGGTCATGAGATTGAGCGCCACAGGGAGTCTGCTTGAGATTTTCTCTCTCCTTCTCCTCCCAACCCTATTCTTGTTCTCTCTCTCTAAAATAAATAATTCTCTTAGGACAGAAATTGTATAATGGATACAAAAAACAAAATACAACCATATGTAGTCTATAGGTGACTCAGTTTAGACTGAAAGACACAAATTGAAAACAAAAGGATGGAAAAATATTCTATGCAAATAATAATCAAACAAGAGCTAGAATGGCTAGATTAACATTAAAAAAACTTTAAGTCAAAATCTACTACAAGAGACAAAAAAAGATCATTATATACTTATCATTATATACTGATAAAAGGATAAACTCATCAAGAAGATGTAACAATTACAAATATATATGCATTCTTGTACATTGATAATGGGAATTTAAAATGGTACAGCAGCTGTGGAAAAGTTTGGTTCTTAAGAACCAAACCAAAAAGCTTAAGAAAATTCAAAAGTCAAGAAACAGCATTGCACAACAGCCAAAAGTGTAAACTAACTCAAATGTCCACCAACAGTGGAAAGGAAAAACAAAATGTTGTATATACATACAACAGAATATTGTTCACTAATAAAAAAGAATAAAGTTCTGATACATAAACAACTTTGAAAACGTTGCTAAGTATAATAAGATACAAAAGGACAAATGTTAAATGATTCCTCCTTATAAGAAATATGCAATTTAGGTTAATTCATAGAGATAGGAAGTAGATTAAAGGTTACCAGAGGTTGTGAGGAGAGGAGAATGGGTGAGGTGTTGCCTAATAATTGATTATGGGTTCTGTTGGGTGATGAAAAAGGTTTTGGGGAAAAAAAAATATATATGCAATAAGAAAATTTCAAAAAAATTCAAAAAATTTTCGGGGATTACCAACATCTAAAGCAAATCTTCCCCAATAGCCTTGAAATGTTTCAGACAAGTCCTTGATTGCCCCACGTGAATAATGTTCTCAATCCTAAATCAATCACATTGATCCTAGGAATTGGGCATCCTGATTAGAGAAGAACTGACTCATCACCAAACTTGTAGCTAGAAGAGTAGATTATACCACCTGCTAACAGATGGAATTAATTTCTCCCAAGAAAGAGGAATTCCATCATCAGTAAAGTAGAAGGTGCCCAGGCAGATCAAAATGGCAAATTCCTCCAGCTATCTTTATCACAGATCTATAATTAAACCTAAAACTACAAATTATAGGAAAATAGAGCAGTAAGAAATATCAAAATTTGTTATAGAGTTTTTGAATCATTAAGAGTGATGTGACACATCTTCATGCTTATTATTTAATCTGTTGTAGAATGAAATTTCTACCATATAATATGGATAGCTACCTAATGTTAACTATCTTTTTTTTTTATTTTTGCTTCATAACTTTAGAAGTTGGTTACATTGCTAGGTTATAGAAATAAGACATTCTTCTTTCCTTTTTTTTAATAGCTCCTGTTTTATGAAATTATCCCTCACAGACATGGATCCTCATCCTCACAATGAATTCTCTCTTATCCCTTCATACTTGAGGAAACTCTGTCCCAACAGCAGGACATTGGTTTTCTGGCAAGTACCTTTCAATAAAGTCCATTTCATTTTTAAACACTAATTAGGTAGTTGAATATAATCATCCCTGTTAGAATTCAAACAGAACATCTGGAGTGCCAAAAAGAAACCTATTTGTAGCTATTTGGAGTAAGTTTGTTTATAAAGTGACCTTCCAGGCAATGTACTTATCTCTGTTTTCAGTCCCATAGTGAGACCTTGACAGATAAGTGTTTTAGACTAAGTTGGGAAAAGAAGCCATTTAGAGGCAGAAGTGGTCTTGACACCCTCCAAATCATTTTATGTTATAATGTATTGGAGTGATATAATGTATTAATGTTCAGATTAAAATAAGATTGCTGAGATGCTTGACACAGTAAAGAATATGCCTCTGGACATGATTCTATAATGAATGGCAAAATACATTAGACTATCTAATATGAAACTTAGTTTATAAAAGGTAAATTATGAAGTTGGCAGACAAAGTTTTGCTCAAGGTGTTCACATATCATAAATGCTACTGTCAGATAAATGCAAACATAACTTTCAAGGGATCATCTTGAAAACTGGGTGACAGCTTTTAGAGGAAAACAACGATTTACCTGACACTAGAGTAGAACAATTTACTACTAGAGTATTCTAGGAGGAGCAGTTACAGTATTTTGTTTTTAATTAGTCACTTGCTTCTCCCTGGAAGAAGAAAATACTTCCATTAATGACATTCCACTAGTGAATTCAATTTATGGCACGGCTCCTTTTAAAACCAGGTTGTCTCCAGCATCTTTACCCTTTTGGTCAGTTACCCAATAGCGAGTTCTCTAGGACAAAGTACAGCTCAAGAACTGAGAATGGGATCTCTGTGTTACCACTTAGCACTTGCAGGAAGTTAGGATGATGGAAGCTCCTAAAGAATGATAAGCAGTCTGCATCGTCATAGTGCTTCTTTATATAACCTCAAAGTTTTCAGACCTGTTTAGCCAGCACAATAAACAGGACCCTTGTGTTATGAAAAACTGAATGCAGCTGTAAACTGTTTAACTTCCTCTTCCGAGACAGTGACACGTTGGGAGTCTCTGGATTGCATTTATCACCATTATATGCCCAGTTACCAGGATATGGTTTAGAGGCAAATAGCTTCACCCTGGGAGAATCTGAGGTATGGCGGGGAATCTAATTCTGGGTCTAGAGCTGGCAACAGCGCATGATATTTCACTCCTGTTCCGTGCTCATTCTCCTAGAATGTCTTCCAACATTTCATTAGTTGGCAATTTTAGCCTCGTTAGTGGCAGAGGAAAGCTCTCTGGCCCATTGCAAGAGGAAAAAAATAAAGTCAGCAACCACAAGCCCAAGGCATATTAGCAAATGTGCTTCATACTTCATTACGGATTCTTGGTCTTTGCCTAAAGTTTGCTAAAATTCCTCATTTTGAAAAACCAAACAAAACTAAAAAGTTCCGTTAATATTGTTTCTTCTCAAACTACCGTTGTAAATAATTTCCTAATCCATCATTTAAAAGATACTAATAGAAGAACTCAGCTCTAGAGAATCACTTAGGTATCTGTGTAAAACTTCAATGAGCCTCTTCAATCTTCCATTTGGCACTTTCCCTCCCTCATCACTTCCCTTTCACCCAAACAGAGAGAAGATCTACGGCTACTGTTCAAATTCATGGACAGGTGTCATTTAATTCTAGTCGACCCATATTTTATTTCTATTTTAAATGTTTTCTTGGCGGGGGGTACTAAATCATACAGGAACGAGAGCGCATAAATCATGTAGAGAGAATCAATAAGAAACTATTTAACCATAACCTTGGATAAAAAGATGATAGTCCCAAGACTACAGAAGACTCCTGTGTAGATCACATATCCCTCTCGGTTTCTTAGATATAGCCAATACCCTGACTTATCTGATGAAATCTTCTTGCTTTTTAAAAATATAGTTTCTTTATCCATTTGTACATCCCTAAACAAAAATAGTTGAATTTTTCCTGCTTTTCAAATTTGCTGGAGTCACAGTGGATATATTTATTTGTGGGCTACATGATGCTGCAGTTCATCCGATTTCGCTGCAGTCATAGTCCACTGTATAAAGAGATGATTTATTTTTCAGTTCTGTCCAGGACTGGTGATATAATCTGTGAGGCCCAATTCAAAACAAAAATGTGAAGCTCCTAGTTCAAAAAGTATTGAGAAGTGTAAGATAGTAACAGCAGAGCATTAAATCAAGCACAGGGATATTTTAGGCAGGGGCTCCTATTAGACCGCATAGATCACACGCCCATGAAGCCAATCCTGAGTCTATCACTGATTTACATGTGGATTACTTCTGGTTTTGTTTTTCTTTTCTTGTAACTACCAAGACAGCTGCTACAAACATCCTGCTAAATTTCTCCCGGAGTACACGTTCAAGAGTTTCTCCAGAATATAGGACAGAAAGCATTTCCCACTTAAAAGATGGACATTTTTTTAGTAGCTAATGGAAAACAGTTAATCAAATTGCTTAGTAAAAGTTGTATTTTCAACACAATGGATTAGATTTCCTTAATTTTACATCCTTACCTGTCTATTGTATGCTTAATGATGCATAATAGTAACTCCTTGTGATTTTTATATGCTTACTAATAAAATAATGATTAATATTTCTTTCCTAACCTATTGTGATGCTAAGTAGAACAAATTTTCATTTCCTCTATAGACGTGAGGAAAACTGACATCTCAAAATGTTTTCTAATCATTGGACATTGTGCATACATCTCCATTTGTAATCTTTTTAAATGTCATGCATTTAAACTTTATACATTTTTATATAATTCTTATAGAGTTTTAATTGGAATTTTCCCAGCACTTGATAATTTTTATTTAAGATTTATCTAGTTTTAGTTCTTTTCAGTATTATGTCTGAATAACAGTCTGTGAAATAAAACAGGAAATGAAGGTCCCTGTTTCCTGTAATTATTTATCAAAATTTTCAAGAGTAATCTCTATTTACTGGGATGCCACTGTGGCTCAGTCAGTTGAGCGGCTGTCTTCAGCTCAGGTCATGATCCCAGGGTCTTAGGATTGAGTACTGCATGAGGCTCCTTGCTCAGCAGGAAGTCTGCTTCTCTCTCTGCCTCTGCCTGCCACTCTGCCTGCTTGTGCTCTCTCTCTCTCTTTCTCTCTCTCTCTCTGACAAATAAATAAAATATAATCTTAAAAAATAATAATAATATCATGATATTAAAAAAGAGTATTTGCTGTCTTTATTTTCTGGTTACTCCATTTTCTGATTAAAGGACTTCACAATTCATGTGTTTTGTTTGCTAATCTACTAAAATTTAGTTCTAAAAGATCACTGCCCATCTAATTAATACTCAAGTCAGATAAATCTACATCTTATAAGCACAGTTCCTGTTTGATATCTCCACATTTCATTCTTTCCTTTTTAAAGCTCTCTTCTCTCTTGGCAACAGTACATATTCCTTTTCACTTTTTTTAAATTATATTCAATTAGCCACTGCATGGTATGTAATCAGTCCTTGATGCAGTATTCAGTGATTCATTAGTTAAGTGTAACATCCAGTGCTCATCACAGCACATGTCTTACTCAATACCCATCACTCTATTACCCCTTCCCCCACTCCCCTCTCCTCTGAAATCCCCAGACTGTTTCTCAGGGACCATAGTCTCTCATGGTTCATCTCCCTCTGATTTCTCTCCTTTTGGATTTCCCTCCCTTCCCCTATGGTCCTCTGTGCTATTGCTTATGTTCCACATATGAAGGAAACCATATGATAATTGTCTTTCTCTGTTTAAATTATTTCACTTAACATAATCCTCTCCAGTTCCATCCATGTTGATGCAAATAGTGGGTATTCATCCTTTCTGATGACTGAATAGTATTCCATTGTGTATATGTACCACATCTTCCTTATCCATTCGTCTATTGAAGGGCATCTCAGCTCCTTTCACAGTTTAGGATTGTGGACACTGCTGTTATGAACATTGGGGTGCATGTGTCCCTTCTTTTCACTACATATGTATCTATGGGGTAAATACCCAGTAGTGCAATTGCTGGGTCATAGGGTAGCTCTATTCTTAATATCTTGAGGAACCTCCATACTGTTTTCCAGAGTGGCTGTACAAGCTTGCATTCCCACCAACACTGTAAGACGGTTCCCCTTTCTCCAAATCCTCACCAACATTTGTTGTTTCCTGTTTTGTTAATTTTTGCCATTCTAACTGGTGTAAGGTGGTATTTCATTCTGGTTTTGATTTGTATTTCCCTGATAGCTGGTGATATTGAGCATTTCTTCATGTGTCTGTTAGCCATTTGTATGTCTTTTTTGGAGAAGTGTTCACGTCTTCTGCCCATTTTTTGACTGGATTATTTGTGTTTTTTGGGTGTTGAGTTTGAGAAGTTCTTTATAGATCTTGGCCACCAGCCCTTTATCTGTAATGTCATTTGCAAATATCTTCTCCCATTCCGGGGGCTGCCTCTTAGTTTTGTTGACTGTTTCCTTTGCTGTGCAGAAGGTTTTTGTCTTTTTTTTTTTTAAGATTTTATTTATTTATTTGACAGAGAGAGAGAGATCACAAGTAGGCAGAGAGGCAGACAGAGAGAGAGGGGGAAGCAAGCTCCCTGCTGAGCAGAGAGCGTGATGTGGGGCTCGATCCTAGGACCCTGAGATCATGACCTGAGCCAAAGGCAGAGGCTTTAACCCACTGAGTCACCCAGGTGCCCCAGAAGGTTTTCATCTTGATGAAGTCCCAAAAGTTCATTTTTGCTTTTGTTTCACTTGCCTTTGGAGAGATTTCTTAAAAGAGTTACAATGGCCAATGTCAAAGTTTTATGTTTGCCTATGTTGTCCTCTAGGATTTTGATGGATTCCTGTCTCACATTGATATCTTTCATCCATTTTGAGTTTATCTTTCTGGATGGTGTAAGGGAATAGTCCAGTTTCCTTCTTCCGTATGCTCTAACTGCTAGGGTAAAAGAGGCGGGAGACAAATCAGTGATTTAGAAGATAAGCAGATAGAAAGGAAGGAACAGGAAGAAGCCTGGAAAAAACAGCTTAAAAACCATGAGAGCAGACAAAGAAATCAACAGAACTGATGTCAGAATTATTGAGATCCCTGAGGGGGTGGAGATAGAGAGAGGACTAAAAGATATATTTAAACAAATCATAGCTGAGAACCCTAACCCTGGGAATGAAACAAGCATTCATGACCTAGAGGCAGAGAGGACCCCTAAAAGGATCAAGGAGAACAGACCAAAGCCCCTGCATGGAATAGTAAAGCCCACAAGTCTTAGAACCAAGGAAGCCATCCTAAGGGCAGTTAAGGGGAAGAGATTCTTTACATACAGGGGGTGGAAAGTCAGAATAACATCAGACCTGTCCACAGAGACATGGTAATCCATAAAGGGCTGGAAAGACATATTCAGGGTACTAAATGAGAAGAACATGCAGCCAAAAATACTTTATTTGGCAAAGTTGTCATTCAGAATGGATGAAGAGGTAAAGAGCTTCCAGGACTGGTAGAAACTGAAAGAATATGTGACCACCAAGCCAGCCCTACAATAAATACTAAGGGGGATTTTATAAAAGAACAAAGACCAAGATAATATGTACCAGAAATATACAGAGACAATCCATAGAAACAGGGACTATACAGACAGTAGGATGGCTATAAACACATACCTTTCAGTAGTAACCCTCAATGTGAATGCCCTAAATGCTCCCATGAAATGGCACAGAGTTGCAGATTGGATACAAAGACAGAACCCATCCATATTCTGTCTGTAAGATATTCATTTTGAACCTAAAGATACCTTCAGACTGAAAGTAAGGGGTTGGAGAGCCATTTTTCATTCCAACGGACCTCCAAAGAAAGCAGGGGTAGCAATTCCTGTATCAGACAAACTAGAATTTTTTTTTTTTTAAAGATTTTATTTATTTATTCATTAGGAAAGAGAGAGAGTGAGAGAGCAGGTCAGAGTGAGAAGCGGACTTCCCATGGAGCTGGGAGCCCGATGTGGGACTCGATCCCGGGACTCCGGGATCATGACCCGAGCCGAAGGCAGTCGCTCAACCAACTGCGCCACCCAGGGGCCCCCAGACAAACTAGAATTTAAACCAAAGACTGTAATAACAGATTCAGAGGGGCACAATATCATTCTTAAAGGGTCTATCCAACAAGAAAATCTAACACTTGTAAATATCTATGACCCCAGCACAGGAGCAGCCAATTACATAAGCCAGCTGTTAACCAAAATAAAGAATCAAATTGATAATGATACATTAATAGTAGGAGATTTTAACACTCCCTTAGCCCTAGACAGATCAAACAGAAGATCTACAAACAGATCAACAAAGAAACAAGAGCTTTGAATGACACACTGGACCAGATGGACTTCAAGGATATATATAGTACATTCCACCTAAAACAACAGAATATTCAGTCTCCTCCAATGCACATGGAACTTTCTCCAAAACAGACCATATAGTGGGTCACAAATCAGGTCTCAGCCAATATCAAAAGACTGAGATTATTCCCTGCATGATATCAAACCACAATGCCTTGAAACTGGAACTCAATCACAAGAAAACATTTGAATGGAAACACTTGGACGTTAAAGACCATCCTGTTAAAGAATGAATGGGTCAACTAGGAAATTAAAGAAGAACTTAAACAATTCATGGAAACCAATGAGAATGAAAATACACTGGTCCAAGACCTATGGGATACTGCGAAAGCAGTCCTAAGGGGGAAATACACAGCCATTGAAGCCTTTCTCAAAAAATTAGAAAAATCCCAAATGCACAAGCTAACCTTACACCTAAAGGAGCTAGAGAAAGAACAGCATATAAAACCTAAATCAAGCAGAAGAAGAGAAATAATAAAGATTAAACCAGAAAAACAGTAGAACAGATCAATAAAACTAGAAGCTAGGGGTGCCTGGGTGGCCCAGTGAGTTAAAGCCTCTGCCTTCGGCTCAGGTCACGATCTCAGGGTCTTGGGATTGAGCCCCACATTGGGCTTTCTCCTTAGCAGGAAGCCTGCTTCCCCCCTCTCTCTGTCTGCCTCTCTGCCTACTTGTGATCTCTCTCTCTCTCTGTCAAATAAATAAAATCTTAAAAAAAAAAAAAGAAACTAGAAGCTGGTTCTTTGAAAGAATAAGATCAATAAACCACTGGCCAAACTTAACCAAAAGAAAAGAGAAAGTACCCAAATTAATAAAATCATGAATGAAAGGGGAGAAATCACTACCAATACCAAGGAAATAGAAATAATTATTAGAAATTATTATCAGCAATTATATGTCAACAAATTAAGCAACCTGGAAGAAATGGATGCCTTCCTGGAAACTTAGAAACTACCAAGACTGAAACAGGAAGAAACAGACAATCTGAATAGACCAATAACCAGCAATGAAATTGAAGCAGTAATTAAAAATCTCCCAAAAAACAAAAGTCCAGGGCCAGATGGCTTCCCAGGGGAATTCTACCAAACATTTAAAGAGGAAATAATACCTATTCTACTGAAGCTGTTCCAAAAAATAAAAACAGAAGGAAAACTTCCAAACTCCTTCTATGAGGCCAGCATTACCCTGATCCCAAAACCAGACAAAGACCCCATCAAAAAAGGAGAATTATAGACTAATATTCCTGATGAACATGGATGCCAAAATACTGAACAAGATCCTAGCTAAGAGGATCCCACGGTACATTAAAAAGATCATTCACCACGACGAAATGGATTTGACACCTGGGATGCAAGGGTGGTTCAACATTCGCAAATCAATCAATGTGGTAGAGCACATCAATAAAAGAAAAGACAAGAACCATATGATCCTCCCAACTGATGCAAAAAAAAGCATCTAACAAAATACAACATCTCTTCCTAATTAAAACTCTTCAGAGAATAGGGATAGAGGGAACATTCCTCAATATCATAAAAACCATCTATGAAAAGCCCACAACAAATATCATTATCAGTGGGGAAAAGCTTAAGATCAAGAACACGACAGAGATGTCTACTCTCACCACTATTGTTCAACATAGTACTAGAATTCCTAGCCTCAGCAATCAGACAACAAAAAGAAATAAAAGGCATTCAAATTGGCAAAGAAGTCAAACTCTCCCTCTTCGCAGATGACATGATATTTTATGTGGAAAACCCAAAAGACTCCACTCCCAAATTACTAGAACTCATAGTCATACTCATATAGCAATTCAGTAACATGACAGAAAACAGTATACCTTCCGGATTCCATTCTTTGTTCATAACATGGCTCCAGAAGTCACCAACACTGATCAAATATTCTCCTCAAATAGTGCCTTGATCATTGGCTTTTTTTTTTTTAAGATTGATATTTATTTATTTGTTTGTTTGTTTGTTTATTTGACAGAGAGAGAGAGACCACAAGTAGGCAGAGAGGCAGGCAGAGAGAGGGGGAAGCAGGCTCCCCACTGAGCAGAGAGCCCGATGCGGGGCTCGATCCCAGGACCCTGAGATCACGACCCGAGCCAAAGGCAGAGGCTTTAGCCCACTGAGCCACCCAGGCACTCCGATCATTGGCTTTTTTTAAAAAATGGTTCTTGGTAGTTTGACCCCAGTATTTCTGTAGCTCTAAGTATCATATTTAGTCAGTAAGTTTCCATTTTTAATGAAAACATCATTTTCCTTCTAAACTCGGTATTCAATTTCCAGTTCTTTGTCATATCCATATTTCTTTCCACACAAAATGTCATCTATTTCATGAGGACTAAATTCACATATCCTTTTTCTATCCCCCAGCTGATTAGTAGCATCATTTTTGTCAAAAATGTGACCACTAAACTACTCAACTCTCAGGAAAGAGAGCTCTTTCAGTAGCCCTAAGACTCTAAACTGGTTTGTGACATTTACATGATTTTGTCAGCAAAACTCTGTTACCTCCTGGGCAGTAAGTCATGGATTTGCAGATTTTTTTTTCTACTGCTTTTGTAAGTAGATGTATTTCTGAGCAAATATACATAGCTTGTTAAACAGAAAATAAACCTTCCAAATAATTTCAATTCAGTCTGTATTCTAAAATTCCATAATCTTTCCTAGTTACAGTATGCAGCTGAGAGGTTGTTTCCTTTCCTCTCAGTATACGCTCTCAGCATTCACTTCCCATGTGAATTTTCACATTGGTTTTCCTCCATATCATATGAATTTCAAGATCTCAGAATTCAGCAAAAACAAATAACAAAAAACAATAAGAAGCTTTAAAGTATTTAGGTTGGATAATAAAAACAAAATATTTATGGAAGGCTATTATGTCCTAGGGACTGTGTGAGGCATTTTGCATACAGTAATTCATTAAAGTTCCACATAGATTATAATGATTTCCTAATTAAAGAGAAAGAAAACTGAAGCTGAGAGAAGCTAAGTAATTTATCCAGGATTACTCCAAGGTGTTGAGCCACTTGGCTCAGAACTGGAAGATTCAAAAACCTATGTGTGTTTAAATGGTCTTCCTTGTGGCTCTCTTTCCCACAGAAAGAAATGCATGATGACAGAGAGCTTGAGTTTTATTTAATTCAGGAAAACAGTGAAAAAGAAATATTGTCCAGACAGTTGTGAAAAAAATTCCCTCAGTGTATGAATCCCAAAAGGACTTCCTCAATTCTGATTGAAGTTACTTTGAGCACAAAAATTCCAGGCCATGAATCTCAATATAACACTCAACTTCTTTGTCTGTTTCTAAAGCACCTATTCAATATTTATATTCCATATGTTTTCCCTCTTGTATCTCAAATCCATCATATTCTTCTTATTACCATTGCACCAATGATCTACTTGGGAATAAGTGAATCATAGCTAGACTGTTGGAATAGCAGCAATCTTTCTAAATTATTGTTATGGACTCACTATTTTTGTCCCCCCAGAATTCATATACTGAAATCCTAAACCTCAAGGTGATGGTGTTAGGAGGTGTGGCCTTTGGAAAAAAGAATAGATCATGGTGGAGCCAATTAGTTTTAGACTTGCTCAGGACCTGTTACTCTTTTCTATCTCTACCTTTTAGAATGAGGGTATTTATCCCATACCTGTCCCTGTCATTGTATTTTAGAAGTACATACCATGTTTGATTTCACAGGATCACAGCTAGAGGAGAGTAGTTTGCCTCAGAATGAAACATACCTTCAGTTTCACCCATATCTGATTTAGATGATAATTAAGTGATACTTTGGACTTAGACTTTTGTTGATTCTGGAAAACGTTAAGACTTTTGTAGCTATTGGGATGGAATGAATGTATTTTGCATGAGAGAAGGATATGAAGACATGAATTTTGGGGGGTTGGAGTGGGATGCTGTGTATTGTGTCCATCTCACACCCAAAGTCATATTGGAACCCTAAACCCCAATATGATGGTATTAGGAGGTAGAGACTTTGGGGCTTAATTAGGTCATGAGAGTGGAGCCCTCATGAAGAGTATTAGTGCTCTTACAAAAGAGTCCTAAAAGAGCTCCCTCCTCACTTCTGCCATGAGAGAAAACAGTGAAAAGAAAGCCATCTATGAACCACATGTTGAATCTGCCAGCACCCTGATCTTGGACTTCTCAGCCACCAGAACAGTGAGAAATATATATTTCTGCTATCCATAAGCCACCTAGTCCGTGTTTTTTTTTTTTAATAGTAGACCAAATGGATGAAGACAACTCTATATTTTTTCATTCCTAAAGGAAGGATTAAAGATGATAATAGTGAGTTAAAATCTGTGCCCCCAAAAGAATACTCTTTGTCACTTAAAGAAAATACCTCTATCAAAACAATAGAGAAGATGAAAGCATAAAGACTATATTTCATATACCCAAATACTCCGAAAGAAAAACAATGAGGAATACTCAAAATTTAGAAAGTATAAAATAAGAAATATAATAACTAAATTGGTTAAAACAAATAATGTAAATAGGTCGTTTTCATTATGACTTAAGTATACCATTGTAAGTCATAATCTCTATGGTTCATAATTACTTCTACTTCATCCTGTGAGAGAATTATACTTCCCTGCTTTGAGAACCTCAGGATTGATCATATGACTTGCAATGCCATTGAAAGATAAACAAAAATTGATGCTTTCAAGCAGAAGGTTTAGGAGTTAGCACATAGTTAACCATGGTTTCCTTTCTCTCTTCCAGTAAGAAGGGCAAAATTCTGACTGACATCCTAGACGAAGGTGATGTGGACAGAAGCATACTGACTCATTATGGATCATAAGCTTGAAATCAACCACTATAATTGTAAACCATTGAAATTCTTGGATTATTTTTCACTGGTGCACAAATTATCCTATCCAGAAGGATAGAATGATATCTAGTGGATTTCTTTTGTCCAGATTAATAGAACCTACCTAAAGAATATTCTACAGAGTTTTTAATAATCATACATAACCCCTTTTATATTATCTACCTGTACTAGGTATTATACAATGAGCTCTGTTGTTGGGATAGTGATTCAGCCATGTAAAAAAAAAAAAAAAAAGTCAAAGTTCCTCCCTTCATAGAACTTAATTCTAGTGGAAGAAGAAAGACAAATCGAATTCTTATATTTTACAACTGTTAGAAGGCAATAAATATTTTGAAGGAAATAAAGCAAGGAGAACTGATGGAGAGTCCAGTGTCTGGGAAGGGACTGAACTTTAAATAAGGTGTCCAGGGAAGATGTCACTGAGAAGGTAACATTTAGTGAAGAACTAAATGAATGAAGGAGCAAGACTTGAGGGCATCTTGGAGGAGAAATCTGGGCAGGGAGAGATTTGGACAAAGCTCTTCATCCAGGAATATAATAATAGCAAGAACAACAGCAAGGCCAGACCAGAATGAGTGGGAGAAAGCAGAGTTGAAGATGAGATCCAAAAAGTAATGTTATCCAGATCCAGATCATATGAGGCCTTCTGATTTTGGCTTTTATACTGAAGGAAACTAGGAACCACTGGAAAATTTAAAATGCAATGTGATGCAGCCTATACTGGCTGCTCCATTGTCAGAGTGCCTAGGAGGCCGAATCCAGCTGGACCATTGAGAGGCTTTAACACTCAAGGAAAAAGAGATGATGGTGCCTTCAGCACAGTGGTAGTGGTGAGCCTCAGTTACATTCTGGATATAATTTGAAGATAAAGCCATTTGGGAAGTGATGACTAATTGCAAGGGAATGGGATTAAAAGATGTTATCAAGGATGATCCAATTTTTTGCCCAAGTGACTAAAAGACTGGAACTGCTATTAACTTAGAGAAATCTAGAGGAGGTAAAGATCGGGGGTAATGAAAATCAGGCATCTATTACATTAACAGGCATATTAAGTTTCAGATGTCTATCAGATATTCAAATGAGAAACAGAAACTACTACATTCATGGTCTGGAACTGAGGAGGTTTAACTGGCTGCATTTTATTTTAAAGACATGAGAAGAGGGGACACACCTAAGGAAATGAGAATTGAGGCCTTTATATTCCTATAGCCTATATATTTTATATTCACTTCTATCATAATTACTGCTAAAGGAAGTGATAAACTTTAGGATTATAATCAGAGTTTAAGAAATCTTAGTTAGGACATAAATGTTTATTGGACTTAGGGGTATAAATACATTGACTGTCAGAGCCATTATCTGACAGATATCATGTATTCAAACCCACCAAAACATATGCCTTCTTTTTCCTTAACAAGATAGTATTATCTCAATATTTTAGGGAAAAATGACCGTGTGTGATCACTCATTGAGTTGTATCCCTCAATTCCCTAAATGATAGAATGATAAAAATATTAAGAAATTTCCTATTTCTAGGAAATAGGAATAGCCTAGGGCTGTTTATTAAAAATATATGTGACTAATATAATTAAGTAAAAAGGAGAGTGAAACATTATCACATCATTTGAAATGATGAAAGAATTTTAACTATAATTATAAATTTTTTTCAATTATTATATTACTGTTTTCTAGGAAAATGTGCACCATTGATGATAATGTTAAATTATAAAAGCAATTCAAAGAGGTCAGCAAATGAGAAAATATTAAGCATAGAAATAAAAAAGTAGAAAAATCATCAATTAATTCACTCTAAACCATGTAATTTTTTTAAAAGATTTTATTTATTTATTTGACAGAGAGAGAGATCACAAGTAGGCAGAGAGGCAGGCAGAGAGAGAGGGGGAAGCAGGCTTCCTGCTGAGCAGGGAGCCTGATGCAGGGCTCGATCCCAGCACCCTGGGATCATGACCTGAGCGGAAGGCAGAGGCTTTAACCCACTGAGCCACCCAGGTTCCCCTAAACCATGTAATTTTTTAAAGGGAGATTCATCAAACCTTAGTCCTATTTGGTTTTAATAGCAGAGATTAAAAACACCTTCTGCTAACAGATAATCTATACAAAATAGAGAAAAAAATGAAAAATACATTCTTTTTCACCCATCTACAAAAACATGCCTCTCTTCCTTCCAAAAATAAAAGTAAACACGAAAATATCAAGGTACAGACAGCAATAAACCGCTCTGACAGCTGTCAACTCATAGCTGACATAGCCTTAACTGTTAGGCTAAGGTGTTCTGCTGAACATAAATAATTTCACAAACTCACAATATCAGATGAAATTACTCTATGATCCTGACAGAAAGAAAGAAGAAACAAAATCTCTCTGTAATCAGTTCTGAGCACAAACAACCAACACTGTGCAAGCAACCAGAAAGACCAAAAAGCCCCCTTTCCAGGCTACCACAAGTGACTGCTACTTCTTTTTCAATTACACTTTTAGCCTTGCTCTGTTTTTCCAAACCTCCTAGAAAACAATTATCAAAGTACTAAACTAAGAGGGCCTTAATGTTCCCCTCAGTTTGATTTAACTTTAGTTGCTTCCTTTCTGACAACTGGACCCTCACCTCACTTTTCTCAGAGGATTTATTTACAAAGCTTTTAATTGTAAATTCTTTCTCTGATCCTTTGAGATATAAACCTTCTCCCAGTCTCTTGCCAGTTTTACAAGCCAGGAATATCCTAAGGACCTGGAAGCCATCTTTTTTGAAATATAACCTTCAAGAAAGATAAGTCCCGGGCCCCTGGGTGGCGCAGTTGGTTGAGCGACTGCCTTCGGCTCAGGTCATGATCCCGGAGTCCCGGGATCGAGTCCCACATCGGGCTCCCAGCTCCATGGGGAGTCCGCTTCTCACTCTGACCTGCTCTCTCTCACTCTCTCTCTTTCCTAATAAATAAATAAATAAATAAAATCTTTAAAAAAAGAAAGATAGCTCCCCTATTTCCTAGTCTATGGTAGGGTGGGAGCCTAACTCCTCAATAAACACCAATTAATAAACATAGATGGTCCAATCACTCTGACCAATCACCTGCCTATTGCTGGCTAGTACTTTTCCATGAGACCACCCCAGCATTAAAAAGTTCTCCTGCCTTTTGCTTCAGTGGAGTTGAGTTTAGTCTCTGCCACTAACTACAAAAGCCTGAACCTCTACTGCAATAATCTTTCCTGCATGCTTAACTCCACTTGGTATAGTATTTTTTAGACATTACTTAATGGAATTACCAACGCTTCCTACTAAGGTAATCTAATTTATTGGACCCTCTCCCAAATCATCTAACACAACCACAAATCCTACACTAAGCACCTGCTAACATCCTCTTACTAAGATGTCCCATATTTCCCCACAATGTCTGCTGTTTGACTATTGGTGTTCTTCTGGAAAACTTGGCTGATAAGCACCAACAAGACTAATGCCATCTATAAACACAATTCTAATTAAATTCTAAATAAGTTAAGAAATAAGAATAGGAATCCAAAGTTGGAAAGTTGGAAAGTTCCAAAGTTGGAAAATAGGAATCCAAAGTTATCAGAAATATAAAGTAACAATAAACTATGGTTTTTGTTTTGTTGTTGTTGTTATAAAGATTATTTGACAGAGATAGAGACAGTGAGAGAGGGAACACCAGCAGGGGGAGTGGAAGAGGAAGACGCAGGTTCCCAGTTGAGCAGGAAGCCTGACCCCACATGGAGGATCCCAAGAGGAATCATGACCTGAACTTAAGGCAGACGCTAAAGGACTGAGCAACTCAGGTGCCCTAAGCTATGGTTTTAGGAGGAATAAATGGATAGATAGTTCCTAACTAAACTGTTAAAATGTAATATGACCAAAACATGTATCTCTGCAATTTTTCAAATTCTTTAAATTATCAAATATATATGAAATTAAATGGTACACAATACACACACATTCACAGTGTCATCCATTCACAACAGCATTAGAAAATAGGAAAAACAATTCTATAATACTGCAAAATGAGCTAAATCCCATTATTGCAAGGGAATGCCTTTTAAGCTAAGACTTGAAATCATATAAAATTAGACAAGGAAAGGTCTAAAAGTTTAATGAAACTTATTTGGAAGAGCTCAATGAGTTGGGGCATGAATACAATGAGGCCAGGTTCAGGGAAAATCCCCAGAGGACTATACATATGAATTCTTTCAAATATCTAAAAAAAGAGATAACAAGATTCCTTCACAACTCTTTCAGAAAATAAAGGAGAAAATACTTCCCATATCATTCTATTTGGCTACTATGATCCTGATACAAAGCCAGAACAAAGACAACATAAAATACAACTTAAGGTCAATATTCCCCATTAACATTGACATATAAATATTAATATAATAGTTACAAACAAAATCTGGCACCACATAGAAAATGATTATCCATCAAAACTTCGTGGAATTTATTCAAGGAATATATTGTTGTTTTACAATCTGAGAATCAATAAATATAATAACCATACTTAGAAGGGGTCAGAAATCAAAATGCCATCATAATCTCAATATATGCAGAGGGAGAAAAATTGACAAAGACCGACATCCATTCATGATTTAAAAAACATTCAGAAAACTAGGAAAAAAAGGGAATTCCCTCAGTTTGATAAAGGCCATTTACAAAAGCCTCACAATTTGCAACATCTGCAATGGTGAAAAATCAAATGTTTTCTCCTAAGACTGAAAACAAGGCACAAATCGCTAGTTTCTCCACTTCTACTCAACATTGTCTTGAGACTTTACCCTGTACAATAAGGCAGAAATAAATAAATGAATAGATAGATGGAGATAACAGAAACAAAACTGTCTTTATTCACAGATGGCTTGCTAATTAATGTAGAAAATGTCACTAAGGAATCCAGAAAAGAACTATTTGAACTAATAAACAAGTTAGTAAGGTCTCGGGATTAAAATTCAATATCAGTTATATTTTTGTACTTTAGTAAAAAGAAACCAAAAAATTAACTGAAGAAAGCAATTTCATTCACAATGGCTTCTTCAAAAAGGAAAAAAGAAAAAAACTTAAGCATAAATTTAACCAAAGAATTGCAAGTCATACTCAGAACTATAAAATACTGCTGAGTAAAATTAAAGGACATGTAATGAATAGAGAAACACTCTATGCTCATGAATTGAAAGACACAGTCAAGACGGTAATTCTCAAATTTATCTATCAATTTACTACTTTCCCTTCAAATATCCAGATTCTTTTATTAAAAATTGCCAAGCTATGCTAATATTTATATAGAAATCTGTAATACCTAGAACAGCAAAACAATCTTATAAAATAAGAAAAAAGTTAGAGGACTTATACTTTGATTTCCAAACTCACTACAAAACTATAGGAATTAAGACAGTATGCAGTACTTGCATAAAGATATATATAAGATCAATGTAATAAAATTGAGAGTCCAGGAATTAAACCTTAACACATATTCATTTTCAATAAATGTACCAAAACAATTTATATAAAATATAATCTTTTCAAAAAATTGTGGTAGGGCACATTAAAAGAGAATAGACTTAGACTCTTACCTCACACCATATATAAACAATAGGCTATAGACCTAAAACTTGCAGAAAATACAAGAGAAATTTTGGGGGACTTGCATTAGTCTAAAAAGTATTAAATGTGACATAAAAAATATGTTCCATAAAGAAAAAAATGATAGGGGCGCCTGGGTGGCTCAGTGGGTTAAAGCCTCTGCCTTCAGCTCAGGTCATGATCTCAGGGTCCTTGAATCAAGCCCCGCATCAGGCTCTCTGCTCAGCAGGGAGCCTGCTTCCCCCCTCTCTCTCTGCCTGCCTCTCTGCTTACTTGTGATTTCTCTGTCAAGTAAATAAATAAAATCTTAAAAAAATGATAATTTGAATTTTATCAAAATAAAAAAGAAGGGCACGTATTGCATGGAGCACTGGGTGTGGTGCATGAACAATCAATCTTGTAACACTGAAAAATTAAAATAAACATATTTGGGGATAAAAAATTAAAAAAAATTTAAAAAAATAAAAATAAAAAAAATATGCTTCAAAACCCCTTTAAGAAAATGAAAAGATAAGCCACAGTGGAAAAAAACTTTGCATCATATACCTGATAAAAGGCTTTGACAGCATGTTTAAAGAACTCTACAACACAATTATATGAAAATAACATTGCAATTTAAAAATGGGCAAAGATTTGAATAGATACTTAACCAAAGAAGACATGAATAGCACATTAAAAGATATTCAACAACATTATTCATTAGGGAAATACAAACTAAATCCCCAAGGAGATACCACTAAATACCCACTAGAAGGCTATAATTAGAGAGAGAGAGAGAGAGAAACATGCTTTGGCAAAGATGTAGAGAACATGGAATTATCATATATTGCTGGTGAGAATGTGAAATGGTACATTTTGGAAAACAGTTTGGCAATTTCTCAAAAAGCTTTATGTAAAACCACCTCTCGAAACAACAGTTCCACTCTTAGGAATTTACTCAAAAGCAACAAAAACATTTCACACAAGGCATTTGCACAGTATTTGTAGCAGTATTATTAATTATACCTAAAAACTGAAAAAATACAGATTCTATTAAATGATGAATGGATAAACAAAATGTGATATATCCAAATAATAAGATGCTATTCAGCAATAAAAAGGAACAAATTATTGACGTTGCAACATAGGTGAGCCTCAAAATCATACTAAGGAAAGAAAAGCATATGCAAAAGACAATACAGTATTGGATTCCAATTCTATAAACTGTCTTAAAAAAAAAGCAAATTGACAGAGAAAGAAAGCAGATAGGTGGTGGTGCAAGGCTGAGGACGAGTGGGAGAATGATTGTGAATGATCACTGGGGAAAGTTCTCACTCTGGATTGTGGATATGGTTGAACAACTGTACTGATGTAGGAAAAATAAAGATATAATAGAGGAGAAGTGAGTTCCTTTATGTCGGCGCCTCTCAGAGAAGTCATGACCTGGAGGATGAGAAGGATCCGGGCTAGGTAAGAGCATGGAGTCGAGGATGCAGGGCACCAAAGAGCTGCCAGAACAAGGTCCCTGGGCACTTGGTAAAAGACCATCACATCAGGATACAAAATGGTGTGAAGAGATAAAAGGGGTAGTTGCTGATGACAAAGTTCTTACATCTGAAATATTGGCCTGATTTGGCTCTCACCTTCCTCTCTTGGCTAGTATCAAATGGATTTCTTCTTCTTCCTATGGGGGAGAGCCGGGTACAAGAAGGACCAACCCCAACAGCCCTTTATCTTGCCTTCCCTGGTGAGGTTGGGCATAGGTGAAGATGAGAGTGCTAAAGATCCTGTTTTATTTAAGGCTGTCTGTTTGTCCACAACTGAGCGATCCAGCTCTGAAGACTGGAAGCAGAATATAAAGTTATATATATCTCATTCTAGTGTGCTCTGCCTCCTTGCAGAACAGCTTCCTTCTTCTACTGAAGAAGCCCTTCTTCTATCTGATTCCCTCTCTCATGCTCAGAGAGCTGGCTGCCCAAGTAGAGACACAGATCCTGGGAAGATTTCCCTAGGGCAAAAGCAAGAAGACACCAAGGAATGCAGTTCTGCTCACTGGCCACGTCTAATAGGGAAACTTGTCTGCAACTCTTCAGGTAGCCTTTTATCCACTGCTTCTTGCAAAATGGGCTTTATGGGCAAACACGTGACCCAATGCTCAGAAGAGTCTGTGATTTGATCCTCTGCTATCACTGTCCCAGAATTCTGAATGATTTTATCTGGGAACTTCCATTCTCTAAGTGAAGTCTAAAGGGACCATGGAACATGTGAGTTTGTGGATGATGTAAGCACAACATGCATGGCTTCCACTATTCTTTGCCATCCTGTTCACCTAAGTGTTAGATATCTAATATCATTTTCCTATGAAACATCAATGCACGGGAGTTTATTGAGACTCAAGGTGAGCACAAGATAAGAGAATTAGGTCTATTTCTGCACAAGCAGGAGAGATGAGTGCTAACAGCCCTACACCCTGAAAGGCCATGTCTGTTTGAACTAGAACTTGTGTCAAGTGTAGAAAAAAGCCAAAGTGTTCTCAGACACATGAATGTCCAAGAAACCATATCACAAACTCTCTTACTCATCTTATGTCCTGGGATCAGCTAACCACTTACAATGACCATGACCAGAGAAGGAACAGCAAAGATAAGGCAACACTTTAAGTCTTTCCATATTCATCAGTAAGCTGAAGGTAGAGCAGTAGTGATACACGCACATATCAAAAAGTGAAAGGCAGTTGAATTAGTTTTGTGTTACATTTCCACTATTTTGGAAACAATGAAATATATATGCATATATAAGCTAAGAAATACAAATTGTGTAATTTCAGTGATTCCACATACAAGTTAAATGCTCTTACATTTGCAATCAAAGCTGGAAAGACACAATATAAAAATGAATAGTAAATATCATGCTAATAAAGCAGAATTTTATTTTTCTTCTTCAAACATTATTTGGCAAATAAAAACCAACATAACAAGTTTAGAGACTGCAAAAAGAGTTCAACTTTTCAGTACCTTTCATGCCACTTTTCACCCTTAATTCTTAACAAGGGGATATCATTTTTATTTTGCACTAAGCCCTGCAAATTATATATCCTGCCCCAGTTGCTGGGGGAATTTTGACCAAACTGGCTATTCTGAGAAGGCTATAGGTTTAAAAATTCTACCTTGCCTGGAGGTTCTACTTTTCTGTGTTTTAACTCTTCCAACAGACATGACATTTGCATGTGTGAGCTGATCACGGGCTAGTGTTTATTTCTTAGCCTTATGTGGGGTCTTCCATTTGAAAATCTGGGCTTGCAAATTCTGCCAGTAGGAAACTGTCACTGCCCCAACAACAAAGCCAATCATTGCTGTAAAATTCACTAAGGCTTCTGAGAGCAGCCCCAAGGCTTATAACCAAACCGCTCCCTGCCATCTCCCACCCTCTGCAGTTATTCTATATGAGCACAGATGGCAGATTTTCACTGGAGAATTGTAACATGTCTTTTGTTGACAACTTGAGTTCTTCCAATTTACCAGATTTCAGAAATTAATTTCTTCCCACCTTCAATGGCCACTACATCACAGACAACAAAGAAACAAAATATACCCAATAGTAATAATAACACCGCCATATTATTATAATTGAGCTTATCAAAAATACAAATCAATGTCCACTCAAAATAAAGTACCACAACATTACAAGGGAAGAAAAAAATCAGGCAGAGATTTAGATAAATCCCAGCAAGAGTCAAAAATGCTAGAATATTTCTAGTCAAAATAGATCAAAGAGAAAA
>CM052810.1:38917516-38938957 GCA_028533885.1 Nasua narica
ATTCTTACTAGCCATATCTTAACTGGTTATGAAATATAATTTGAGAAGATACCAGAAGACACAGAAACACTAATATCAAACTCTCCCTTTCTTCTTTTAACTACTTTACTGAGATATGCTTGCCATACACAAAGCTGTACATATTTAAGGTATACAACTTAATAAGTTTAGAGATAAGTATATTTCCATGAAATCATCACCACAATCTATGCCATAAATACATGTATCATTCCAAAAGCTTCCTCCTGTCCTCTTATCATTACTATATTATTTTATAAGATCTATCTACCTAGCAAAATTTCAAGTACACAATTCAGTATAGTTAACTATAAGAAGTATGCTGGGCCTTTTCATTTGCATAAAGTGAAACTTTGTACCCTCTGACTAATACCAATATATTTTCCTGCCTTCAGCACCTGACAACACCATTTTAATCTCTGCTTCTATGACTTTGACTACTTTGGATTCCTCATCTAAGTGGTATCAGGTAGTATTTATCCTTCTGTATTTAACTCATTTCAATTAGCATAATGACCTCCAGGTTCATTCAAGTTGTCACAGGTGGCAAGATTTCCTTCTTCCTTATAGCTAAATAATATTCCATAGTATATTTACATCACATTTTTTTATTCACTTGTTCATCAATGGAAATTTAGATTGCTTGGGTATTATGAATAATGCTGCAATGAACATGGTAGTATAGACATTTCTTGGAGATTCTGATTTCAATTCCATTGGATACATATTCAAAAGTGGGACTGGGGCACCTGGGTGGCTCTGTCATTAAGCTTCTGCCTTTGGCTCAGGTCATGATCCCAGGGTCCTGGGATCAAGCCCTGTGTCAGGCTCTCTGCTTCTCCCTCTCCCACCAACCCTTGCTTGTATTCCCCTTCTTGCTGTCTCTCTCTGTCAAATAAATAAATAAAACCTTAAAAAAAAAGTGGGACTGCCGGGTCACATGATAGTTCTATTTTTAATTTTTTGAGGAACTTCCATTCCATTTTCCATAGTAGCCGCATTAATTTATAGACTCACTAGGCTCACGGTGCATAATTTCTCCTGATCTTTGCCAATACTTGGTTATCTTTTGTTTTTTCAATAATAACCATGCTAATAGGTATGAGGTGACCTCATTAAGAGTTAGGTTTGCATTTATTTCCCTGATGATTATTGATGACAACTACCTTTTCAAATTACCATTTCAAGTTACTATTTGTATGTTTTCTTTGGAGAAATATCCATTCAAGTCTTTGTTCATGTGATTAAAACATGAATTAGCATGTTTTCACTTTGTTTTGTTTTTGCTATTAGTTTGTATGAGTTCCTTATACATTTTTTATATAGATTTTTACCAGGTATGTGATTTGCAAATATTTTCTCGCTTTCCATAGGTTGGCTTTTCATTTTGCTGATGGTGTTTCCTTTCCCGTGCAAAAGCATTTTGATTTGATGCAGTCTCATTTGTCTATTTTTGGTCTGGTTGCCTATTTTTAGTATTATACCAAGCCCCATTTTAATACATTTCTTTGAATTAATGGTTGCTGAAAGTAAACCATAAGCAGATATTTAAATACATTTATGGTTTTTTTTATGTGTATGATACTCTCATTTGTCCTCATTGTGTATTTTTTCTATATTTGCTCTCATTCTCATTATTCCTACTTTCTTCCTCACCATTTCTTTATATACATTATATTTCATGTTATTTGAATATTTACTATAATATGACTAACCTTTATTCCATGCTAATGAAATCAGTAAAACTTTCAACCTGAATGCCTTTGCATCATTAATATGCACATAATGATTTTTGCTACATTTGTTCCTGATGAGAAATATCAGGTGTTCAATCAATTTAAAAATAATTTTCAATTTTTTAGATTATTTTTGCATATTTTTTCTGACAAATTTTTAAAATTTAATGTTAAAAAGACACATTAAGTTTCATATCAAGAGATTTATATTGTGATTTGTAATTCTGATTTAATAAAACTATATAAAATTTTAGACTAAGAATGGAATCTTTTGAATCTCTAGGTTATTTTTCAAATGTAAAAAAACTTAAATTAATTTTTTAAATTATGTTTCTATTTTAGCATCTTTGAACATCAAAAATTAAATCACTACCTATATTTCAGCTTTCTATAGGTTTCTTTGATTTGAAAAGCTTTTAAAGTAAATTTTCATTCAGAATGATAGATGAATTCAGCATATCCCTATATTAGTTTTTCATTAAGTAAAACTCTATTTTCTTCTTATGCAAAAAGAAATTAGTTTTCTTCCCTTAGAAAAATCAGTTTTAAAAAATTATACTTCCCTGCCTTCCACCCACTAAACTATGGATGATATAACAAAACAATTAGGGATAATTCTATTCATTCTTAGAAAGTATACTGTGAGGTCAGAATTTTTATGCTAGTCAGGTCTGCTTTGTGGTTAACATCTTGGATTGTCACCGCTAGCTGGCTGCGTGTTACATGTTGATGGCAGAATTCCAGTGTGACATCTGACAGTTTGGAAAAAAAATCACTGAAAATTCTTTACACAGACAAAATGCACCAGTGTACCCTTGAACATTTTTTATTTAAATTTCAAAAACAGTGTTGGTCTCATTCCATATACGTATCATTTTACTAATCATTGAAGAAATGCAAAGATGAATGCCTATTTTTATCTTAAAGGCTTCACATCTTTCTCTAGCTTACTATTATCTCTTTGAGCCCTCTGAATAGGGAGGGACAGTAATATTTTATCCATTTGATGGATGAGTAAACTCACACTTTAGAACAGGACCAACCAAAGTAAGGCCAGAAGACCAGTTTTCATCCCTGAACTACTGAAAACAGTCCAAATAGAGATAATACATAAATTAAAAGTGTTTAGAAATCTTAGAGCAATATGTCAAAGCAAATGCTTCTCTGTTCAATTTAATAATAATAATGGTGCTTATAATCTTTTTTTCATTTTTCTAGTAATTCTATATATTACTGCATTTTACAAAAGTTTGATCTGTATTGAATGGGGATAACTAGTACTTCACCAGAGACAGTTTAAGAAGTATTACTCCAGAAAGTTATTTGTGTTAGCAACAGCTTTATTCAGTTGCTCATACCTGTAAAATATTCTAGAATAATGTATGGGTTGTTTCTTCTTTTGGGGGTGGTATTGTTTCAAAATTTAAAAATCCTCAGTCCAACAATAGGAAACTGATATTTACTAGGTCTTGTATGAAGCTTAAATATATGTATTTGGAAAACAAAACAAAAACCAAAAACTCTTCTAGTAAAAAGAAAATGGAAAATAATTGGAACATGTGAATTTAAATTATAGATACTAGGATCACCTAGTTCTATTCTACTTAATATTCTCTAAAAGAGTTTACAATGATCACCAGTCAAAATCTCCTCCCCCACAAAATGAGCTCCTGTGAAGGCTCAGACTGGAGGGATGGTGCTGGCAGATGGAGGTTCCATCAGCGATGATACTGGCAGTCTCCAAGGTAACAGTTACCATGGTGAAGGAACACCTCCAGCAATGGCTAGCATTAGTTTAAGAAAGGAAATGCAGAAATGTGATTGCTGTTGTGGCTGCTCTGTAAACGCCTCGTGCAGATCTAGGGAAGCACTGTGGAGCTGCTTCTATCACCTCCCCTTAATTCTGGCATATTCTTTCACAGCTCATTTGGTTTGCTTTCATAGTAAACTCAAATGAAAGCACCCAAAGCCTGTTTGAATAGTCACACTAAACAATTTTCAATTCTTTACCATCCAGACTAGTTCAAGTTCCAAGAAAATATTTGAAAGTCGTATCAGCTAGAAGCTCTAACAACTTAATAAGGGATTTTTACATGAAGTGGAATCAACTTAGCAATACTAAAAACCTAGCATTTTCATAGAGAATTTTTACTTTATCCAAAAGGCTATGTGTGTGACTTCATACTTCCCAAAGGTTTACTACTATTTATTTGAATGTGATCATCACCTGTGAAAGCTTAATGAAAGCAAATGGGATGAAATTATTGTATACCAGAAATCTTTATTACAAATTTGAATAAAAATGGGATAAGATTTTGCTTAATCAATTTCTTTTATACCTAATAGGAAAATATAAATTATTCTGATATTGGGATGGGAACTAAGGATTTAAAGATCCTACTCCAGTGTTTAAAATCTATGTGTGTATGATAAGAAAATATACAAGCTGAATTGTCTGTAATTCATCATAGAGATGCCTCAAAAATTATAGGAAGATTGAAGAATCCAAGCAACTAGAATAAAAACAGGTAAATTTCTGGCAATTTAGTTGCAATTCTTATTTTTTTTTAAGATTTTATTTATTTATATGAGAGAGAGAGTAAGCAAGAGAGAGAACATAAGTGAGGGGAGGGGTAGAGGGAAAAGCAGACTCCCCTGCTAAGCAGAGAGCCCAACACAGGACTCAATCCCAGGACCCTGGGATCATAATCTGAGCCGAAG
Organism: Nasua narica; assembly: GCA_028533885.1. Lineage (NCBI taxonomy): Eukaryota > Metazoa > Chordata > Mammalia > Carnivora > Procyonidae > Nasua > Nasua narica. The sequence goes on from CM052810.1 coordinate 38,921,992, forward strand.
GCAGATACTTAACTGACTGAGCCACCCAGTCGCCTCTAGTTACAGTTATTCTAAAGAAAGTCTGGTCAGGGGGTGCCTGGGTGGCTCAGTGGGTTAAAGCCTCTGCCATTGGCTCAGGTCATGATCTCAGGGTCCTGGGATCGAGCCTCGTATCGGGCTCTCTGCTCAGCAGGGAGCCTGCTTCCCCCCTCTCTCTCTCTCTGCCTGCCTCTCTGCCTACTTGTGATCTCTCTCTCCATGTCAAATAAATAAATAAAATCTTTAAAAAAAAAAAAAGAAAGTCTGGTCAGTAGGTCAAGACTAGGCATGTGTAGAATTTTCTGTGTACCCTTTTTTCTTTCCCTGCATTGTCCTGAATATATGATTAGTATCCTCTCTGTACTGCAAGTCAGAGAAAAAAAAAAAAAAAAACTACCAGAATCACAGTATAAACATAATGCAAGTTCACACCAAAGCCTTACTAGGGTGGCAGGCTAAGAGGAACAGGTAGGTCCAGTCAGATGGGCTAGCCACTGGGTAGTCTCTTACTTAATCCTCTCATTACACACTTACTGATAGCTGATACAAACAAAAGGTGATAAAAGATAAAAAGGTGGATAAAAAGATAAAAGATAAAAATAATTTATAATTTATTATAAATTAGTAGTACCAAGAAATTCCCTAAGAAAAAAGAATACCTTATGGGAATGGAGTCCAACAGGGAGAGACTATAACATTCAAAGGACTTTGTTCTGAGGTACCACCCCAAATAACATAATGAATTCAAAGTAAAGACAAAGGTTAAGGTGTAGGCTTTTAAACCTCCCCCAAAGTACACCATTTGTGCATTAGATTACATTCCTTCTTCACTACTTGAAGACATATTGCCAACAATTACTCTTCTCTTGCTGGCACCATCATGTTTTTGCTCCCAGGAAGAAATTACTGTAAGCATTCAAAAATGCTGATATTCTTCCCATTAAAAAAAGAAAAAGAAAAGCTTTAACAGCATATTTCTCACAATTTCCAAATAAATTCTGTTCCCCTTTAGAGCAAAAGCCCTACAGAGCTGGCACCCCTTACAGTTTACAACATCCTTCCTCTCATTGCCTCTTAAATTTATTCCATGGGATGCCTGGGTGGCTCAGTGGTTATGCATCTGCCTTCAACTCAGGTCATGATCTCAGGGTCCTGGGACTGAGTCCTGTATCAGGGTTCTTGCTCAGTGAGGAGCCTGCTTCTCCTTCTGCCTGCTGCTCCACCTGCTTGTGCTCTCACAATTCTCTTTTTTCCTCTCTGACAGATAAAGTCTTAAAAAAAAAAATACATTCCAATCGAGTTTAACCCTTACTGCCTCTCTGAAATTGCTCTAATTAATTTTACCTTTTTAATAATACATTCCCTAGATGCCAAATCTAACAGTCAGTCCTCAGTACTTATTTCTGATCAAGCTGCAGCTTGTGGTTAAACTCCTTACTCACTGGTCTCTCCTCCATCAACTCCTTTGCCACTACCAAATTTTCTTTTTAATGTTAGAGTGTTCCCAGGTTTTAGCCTTTGATATTCTTTGCTCTTCTGTCTATGCTAATGTCCAAGGCAGAAGTCAGCCTCAGAGCTTAAGTACCTTTTTTACAGTGACAATACCTAAATTTATACCATCAGACCATGCTTCCCTCCCAAACTCCAAATACTTACATCAACTGCTTACTTCCTATTTCCTAAGATGTCAATAGACATCTCAAACTTAATATGTCCAAACTGAACTCCTGATTTTCTCCAAACTCTTTATTCTCTAATCTTTCCCAGTTCAACTAATAGATATCCCATTCTTCTACTTGCTTCTCTCCTTTCCCCATACAATCGACCAGGAAATCTTTAAGTTTAGGTCTAAAATAAAACCACTTCTCACTGTGTCCATTGTTTTCACCATCATCTGACTCACCATCAAGTCTTGTCCTAATGGTTTCCTTACTTCTGTTCTCGAACCTTATCAAAAATTTATTTTTGAAACTTGAGCCATTTCCGTGTTCTGTGTTTAAGTCTGCTGCTTTAAAGTCTGAAACAGTTCCCCATTTTGCTCAGAATAAAAGCTAATGTTTTAAAAAAGCTGACAGGCCTCTGCACGACTGCAATGCCCTGACTTCCTCCCCTAACACTGCTTTACTCCTTCAATGCTGAGTGAATTGCCATCCCTGTTATTCCCTGAATGGGTCAGGCATGCTCCTGCCTGAAAGCCTTTGCTCTAGGTTTTTCCTCTGCCTAACCTAGTCTCCCCTATATAACCATTCTGAATGTTCCCTCTGTCTGCAACTCCCTTCCCTTCAACAACCACCTGTCAAAATTTTATTAAATTCAAGTCTCTACTAGAAATCCACCCTCCCTATATCATCTATACTTGTAACTTGACCAAATCCACATCACTGGCATTAGTATACCAAACAAATACCAAATCTAAAACAAGAATTCCAAATTTATCAAAAATATTCTTCAGTAGCAGAAATAGTATTTATGGGTGAATGTAAAATATATTTTCTCTTCTATAAAATTCTGTAACAAATAATTTAATATTTAAAGAAAAAAGGACACCAATGTATTGTGAACTTTTTACAATAAGCAGAAATAATATGAATTAAAATTATAGCACAAACGATGAGTGTGATAGTTAATCCTGTATGTCAATTTGACTGGCCACAGAGTGTCCAAATTAAACCTTGTTTCTAGATGTATCTGTGAGGGTGTTTCTGGATGAGAGTAGCATTTGAATCACTGGACCAGGTAAAGTAGATTGCTCTCTCCACTGAGGGTGGGCATCATCTAATCCACTGAGGATCTGAAGAGAACAAAAGAAAAAGCAAGGAGGAATTCACCTCTTTTTCCCCCTGCCTCTCTGCTTCAGGTAGAACATTTCATCTCCTCTCATCCTTTCCTGCTTTCAGACTCATTACACCAATGGCTTTCCTGGGTCACCAGCTTGCTGATGGCAGATTGTGAAACTTCTTAGCTTCCATAATAGTGAAAGCAAATTTCTCATAATAAATAAATCTCTCTCTCTTTCTCATATATAGAGGACATTACCATATTTATTGTGAAACGAAATTTTTCTAGCACTTAGAAATGATAAATATTGAACTTAAAATATCAGAGCAACCCAACATATACATATATATGTACTATATAGGTATATTATATATGTATGTATGTATTTATCCTAATATTATACATGCTGTTGAGATTAATAATTAATGTATCAAGAAAACTGCAGGGGCACCTAGGTGGCTCAGTCAGTTAAGCGCCTGCCTTTGGCTCAGGTCATGACCACTGTCCTGGGATCAAGCCCTGCATAGGGCTCACTGCTCAGCTGGGGAGCTTGTTTCTCCCCCTCCTTCTGCCTGCCCCTCCCTGTCTGCTGCTCCCCCTACTTATGCTCTCTCTCTCTCTGGAAAATAAATAAATAAAATCTTAAAAAAAAAAACCCACATATTTTACAATTTTTTACTGTGGAATATATGTAAAACATCTTAAAATTCAGAAGTATAACTGTTTATTGTACAATAAGAGCATACATGACATTAAAAACAAATATAAATATATGCATTTTTTATATCATATACTCAAATAAATGTGTATATATACATATACATATATATGTATACATACTCTTGTACATATATATGCGTGTATCTCCTATTGATTCTGTTTCTCTAGGGAACCTCTAACAATGCAACATGGAAAAAATGCACTTATACTATTTTAAGAGTCTCAATTGATATATAAAGTGTATAATATACTTCATGAGAGATTGTAATGAGTTAAAAGATGCATACTATAAACCCTAGAGTTGCACTCATATAGTAGCCACCAGCACTCATATAGTAGGAATGTAAATTTAATTTAAATTAATTAACTTAAATTACAATCCTAACTTGAACACCATAGTTTTAAAACATTTCTATCATCCATTGAATGTTCTTTTTTTTTTTTCAAAGATTTTATTTATTTATTTGACAGAGAGAGAACACAAGTAGGCAGAGAGGCAGGCAGAGAGAGAGGGGGAAGCAGACTCTCCGCTGAGCAGAGAGCCCGATATGGGGCTCAACCCCAGGACGCTGAGATCATGACCTGAGCAGAAGGCAGAGGCTTTAACCCAATGAGCCACCCAGGAGCCCCTTCATTGAATGTTCTAATATAGCATTACCTTAGAGAACTTACTAAAAAAAAAACCCCAGAAAGATAAAATATATAGAGATGGTAAAATGAATACTAAGAAATACTTAATCCAAAAGATGGCAGGAAAAAAGGAAAAGGAAAAAGGAAAAGATTGAGGTAAAGAACATGTATCAAGATGTTACAAATAAGTGGTAGCTCAGTGGGGTTAAAGCCTCTGCCTTTGGCTTAGGTCATGGTCTCACGGTCCTGGGATCGAGCCCAACATCGGGCTCTCTGCTCAGCAAGAAGCCTGCTTCCTCCTCTCTCTCTGCCTGCCTCTCTACCTATCTGTGATCTCTCTCTCTCTCTGTCAAATAAATAAAATCTTAAAAAAAAAAGATGTTACAAATAAACCCCATAACCACATCTAGAATTACACAAAATGTAAATATTTATTCTTTTCTAGGAACATGGAACTTATTAATGAACACAAAGATGATGGGCCATAATACAAATCTCAATAACTTTAAAGAATATTAAATTACATATACTATATTCTCATATCAAAATATAAGTATATTCATAACTAATAAGATATATTAATATTTTATGTACATTTAGAAACAGAAATAAATGTGTAAATAATCAATATTTGCCAAGGGAGACATAAATACATAAATTAGAAAATATTTGTATCACATTACAATTAAAACACAGTTAAACACAAAATTTGTTCAGTATAGCTGAAGGACTTCCAGAAGGATATTTACAGATTTAAATGTTTACATTAGAAAGCAAGAAAAGTCTAGAACAGAAATCTAAGGAAACAAGATATTGGAGAAGTAGGAAGTAGCTTGTCTCCTCCCTCAAATACAGCTAGTTATCAAATTATTCTAAACACCCAGGAAGTCAATCAGAGGTCTGAGAAAAAAACAAAAATAAAAACAAAACTGCAAGTCTACAAGTAGAAAAGCAACCCACCTTTTGGCAGGTAAGAGATGCCAAAGGTTACTTGGGGGAGACATAGCTGCAGAAACCAGTGGGGAAGGAACCTGTTTACAGAGGGTACTACAAAGTATCAGAAATGGTAGAGCATAAAACCTGAATTTTTAAATTCACTACAGTGGGGGATGTGCCTGGATTAAAGGAGCTCAGATGGCAAAGAGGGGCAGAATCCCAGGAGTGACAGGATGGTCTGAGGATTCTCTGGGTCAAAGGAAGAATGGGTGGCACCAACGTGCTCCACTGTTCCCAGGCATAGATGCCAGGAAGCTGATAGAGAGCAGCAAGTCTTGGTACTAGCTTTCTGTTATAGACTGTAAATGGCTGCAGAGTCATGTGACCTCTTTCCTGGGACAGACCAGCAAGCTGGCAAGACCCTCCCTGGAGGAATAGTGCCGGTCCATCCTACAGCATCCCTGAAATTGGGAGTCCTAAAACTTGGTCATGCACTAAGATAAAAAGGCTCAGATGCAGGCAGGGTGAATGCAGGGTTTAGAAGGAAACCAGAGAAACAAAGAGGGTAACTGATTGCTTTTCTGTGAAGGGTCACTGAAGAGTAGGCGATGTGAGCTTTCAGCTGCAAAGCTAGAGAGCAGGGCATCACCACTTTTAACCCATCAGTGATGAAAGCCTTCAGGGAACAAAAGAGTGCCACCTAGTGGAGGCGGGAACCATACAAGTGCCCTGCCCCCCTGAGCCCTGGAGAAGCATTTCCACTGAAACAAGTCAGCCTGAGAATCAGCATAGCAGGCGGCTCCCCAAGAAGAATGGCACAAATAGCTCCCACTACGTTTATTGATCAGAGAGTGCTACAAATCTTCAACTCTAGGAGAATAAGATCAAGCTTCCTTTTAATCTTTACTCTTTATTTCATTTGTTTTTATTTTTTCACCTATTTTCTTATATTTTCTAATTCCTTTTTAATTTTTTAATTTTTTTAAATTTTTATATATATACTTTTCATATATGCTGCTTTTTTTTGGACTACTTTCATTTTTTAATTTCTTTTAATTTGGGGGTCTAGATTCTTTTCACAAGCAGACCAAAACACACCCAGGATCTAGATGAGGTTTTGTTGTTGTTGTTGGTTTGGTTTGGTTTTTCTTGTTTTGTGTTTTGTTTTTCTTGATTTTGTTTTTTTCTTTCCTTTTCGTTTGTTTTTTGCTTTGGTTTTGATTTTTTGTTTTTTTGTTTTTGTTTTTGTTGTTCTTTTTAATCTCTTTTCTTTTCCTTTTCTGGACAAAATAGCAAGACAGAGGAATTCACACCAAAACAAAGAACACAAGGTGGAACTCATGGCCAGGGACTTAATCAATACAGACATCAGAAAGACGTCTGAACTAGAATTTAAAACAATTAATAAGATACTAGCTGGGCTTGAAAAAACCAAAGAAGTCACTAGAGAATCCCTTACTACAGAGATAAAAGAACTAAAATCTGGTCAGGCCAAAATTAAAATTGTACCAACCAAGAGGCAAACATAAATGGAGACCATGAAAATGAGGAAGGACAAACTAGAGGAGTGAATTAGTGATAAAGATGATAAAATTATGGAAAATAATAAAGCCAAAAAGAAGAGAGAAAAAAAGATAATGGATGATGAAGATAGACTTAGAGAACTCAGCAACCTAGTAAAACATAATAACATTCATATCATAGGAGTCTCAGAAGATGAAGAGAGACAGGAAGGGGCAGAAGGTTTAGTCACATGAATTATAGTTGAACACTTCCATAATCTGGGGAAGGATACAGATATCAAAATCCAAGAAGTACAGTGAACTCAAATTCAACTTAATTTGTTGAACTTAAATTCAACAAAAGCTGGTCATCATCAAGGCATAACATAATAAAATTTACAAAATACACAAAGAAAGAATCCTGAAAGTAGCAATGGAAAAAAATGTCCTTAACCTTCAAGGGACGATAGGTCAGGTCCACAGGAGAGCTGTCCACAGAGACTTGGCAGGCCAGAAAGGAGTGGAGGGAAATATTCAACATGTTAAATGAGAAAAATATGCAGCTAAGAATTCTTCATCCAGCAAGGCTGCCATTCAAAATAAGAGAGATAAAGAGTTTTTGAAACAAACAAAAACTAAAGGAGTTCATGATGACTAAACCAGCCCTGTAAGAAATTCTAAGGGGAACTTAATGAGTAGGAAAGAAAGACCAAAAGTAACAAAGATTAGGAAGGACCAGAGAACATCACCAGAAACACCAACTCTACAGTTAACACAATGGTACTAAATTCATCACTCTGTATGTAAACAGACTAAATGTGCTAAAGGACATGGGTTATCAGGATGGATAAAAAAACAAGATCTAACTATATGCTGCCTACAGAAGGCTCATTTTAGATCTAAAGACACTTGCAGATTGAAAGTGAAGGGAACCATCCATCATGCTAATGGACATCAAAAGAAAACCAGAGTAGCCATACTTATATTAGACAAACTAGATTTTAAAATAGACAGTAAGAAGAAATGAGGAAGGGCATTATATAATAATTAAGAGAGAAGGAAGATCTAACAATTGTAAATATATATGCCCCCAACAACAGAGTACAAATATATAAATCAATTAATAACAACACAAAGAAACTCACTGATGATAATACAATAAGAGTAGAGAACTTTATTACTCCACTTACAGCAATGGACATACCATCTAAGCAGAAAATCAACAAGGAGACAATGGCCTTGAATGACACACTGGACTGGATACACTTAAAAGTTATATTCAGAACATTTCATCCTAAAGTTGCAGAATACACTTTCTTCTACACTGCACATGGAACCTTCTCCAGAACAGATTACATACTCGGTTACATATCAGCCCTCAACAAGCACAAAAAGATCAAGATCACACCATGCATATTTTCAGACCACAACACAATGAAACTGGAAGCCAACTACAAAAGGAAAGGGAAAGGAAAAGGGAAAGGGAAAGGGAAAGGGAAAGGAAAAGGAAAAGGAAAGGAAAGGAAAGAAAATAGAAGGAGAAAGGAAAGGAAAGGAAAAGGAAAAGGAAAAGGAAAAGGAAGGAAAGGAAAGGAAAGGAAAAGGAAAAGGAAAGGAAGAAAGAAAAAAAAGAAATGGAAAGACCCCAATACATGGCAGTTAAAGAACATTCTACTAAAAAAATGAATGGGTTAGGGGCATCTGGGTGGCTCAGTTGGTTAAGCCACTGCCTTTGGCTCAGGTCATGATCCTAGAGTCCTGGGATCAAGTCCCACATCAGGCTCCCTGCTCAGCAGGGAGTCTGTCTCTCCTCTGACCCTCTCCCCTCTCATGCTCTCTCTCTCTCTCTCTCTCAAGTAAATAAATAAAATTAAAAAAAAAAAAGAATGAATGGGCTAACCAGGAAATAAAAGAAGAATTTACAGAGTACATGGAAGCAAGTAAAAATGAAAGCAAGACATCCCCAAACTTTTGGGATGCAACAAAAGCAGTCCTAAATGGAAAGTAGACTGAGATATAGGCTCACCTCAAGAAGCAAAAGTCTCAAGTATACAACCTAACATTATACCATAAAGGAGCTAGAAAAGGAACAGCAAATAAAGCCTAAAGCCAGAAGAAGAAGGGAAAAATAAAGATGAGAGCAGAAATAAATGATACAGGGGCGCCTGGGTGGCTCAGTGGGTTAAAGTCTCTGCCTTTGGCTCAGGTCATGATCTCAGGGTCCTGGGATGGAGCAGCGCATCAGGCTCTCTGCTCAGCAGGGAGCCTGCTTCCCCCTCTCTCTCTGCCTGCCTCTCTGCCTGCTTGTGATTTCTCTCCTCTCTGTCAAATAAATAAATGAAATCTTAAAAAAAAAAAAGAAATGATACAGAAACAAACAAAACAAAACCAGTAGAACAGATTAATGAAACTAAGAGCTGATTCTTTGAAAGAATTAATAAAGTTGATAAACCTCTAGCCAGACTTAACAAAGAGAAAAGAGAAAGGACCCAAATGGATAAAATCACAAATGACAGAGGAGAGATTGCAACCAACACCACAGGAATACAATGATAAGAGAATACCATGAAAAATTATATGCCAACAAACTGGGAAACCTGGAAGAAATGGACAAATTCCTAGAAATTTACAAACTACCAAAACTGAAACAGGAAGGAATTGAAAATTTGAACAGACTCACAACCAGCAAAAACATTGAGTCAGTAATTAAATATCTCCCCACAAACCAAAGTCCTGGGCCAGATGGCTTCCCAGGGGAATTCTACTAGACATTTAAAGAAGAATTAATACCTATTCTTCTGAAAGTGTCCCAAAAAATAGAATTGGAAGGAAAATTTCCAAATTCATTTTATGAGGGCAGCATTACCTTGATTCAAAAACCAAAGACCCCACTAAGAAGGAGAATTACAGACCAATATCCCTGATTAACATGGATGCAAAAATTCTCCATAAAATACTAGCAAATTGAATTCAACAGTACATAAAAGAATTATTCACCATGATCAAGTGAGATTTATCCCTGGGCTGCAGGGGTGGTTCAATATTCACAAATCAATCAACTTGATACACTATATTAATAAAAGAAATAAGAACCATATGATCCTCTCAATAGATACAGAAAAAGCATTTGACAAAATATAGCATCCTTTCCTGATTAAAAAAACCCTCCACAAAGTAGGGATAGATGGATCATACCTCAACATCATAGAAGCCATATATGAAAGATCTGCACCTAATATCATCCTCAATGGGGAAAAACTGAAAGCCATTCCCCTACAGTCAGGAACAAGACAAGGATGTTCACTCTCACTATTACTATTTAATATAGTACTGGAAGTCTTAGCCTCAGCAATCAGACAACAAAAAAGAAATAAAAGGCATCCAAATTGGCAAGGAAGGAGTCAAATTTCACCATTTGCATACAACATGATACTCTATGTAGAAAACCCCAAAGACCACCACAAAATTGCTAGAACTCATACATGAATTCAGCAAATTCATAGGATATAAAATCAATGTGCAGAAATCTGTTGCATTTCTAGACACCAATAGTGAAGCAACAGAAAAAACAATACAAAAAATAATTGATTCTACCTGCAATTGCACCAAAAATAGTAAGAAGCTTAGGAACAAATCTAACTAAAGAAGGAAAAGATCTATACTCTGAAAACTATATAATATTTATGAAAGAAATTGAAGAGGACACAAAGAAATGGAAAGCATTCCATGCTCAGGGATTGGAAAAACAAACATTGTTAAAATGTCTATAGTACCCAAAGCAATCTACACATTTAATGCAATCCCCATCAAAATACCATCAGCATTTTTCATAGAGCTAGAACAAACAATCCTATAATTTGTATGGAACCACAAAAGACCCCCAATAACAACAATTCTGAAAAAGAAAAACAAAACTGGACACATCAAAATTCTGGATTTCAAACTATATTACAAAGCTGTAGTCATCAACACAGAATGGTACTGGCATAAAAACAGACATATAGATCAATGGAACAGAAGAGAGAACCCAGAAATGGACCCACAACTATCCAGTCAACTAATCTTTGACAGAGCAGGTAAGAATATCCAATGGAAGAAAGACAATCTCTTCAAAAAATTATGTTGGGAAAATTGGAAAGGAACATGCATAAGAATGAAATCTGACCACTTTCTTACACCATACACAAAAATAAATTGGAAATGGATGAAAAACCTTAATGTGCAATAGAAATCCATCAAAATCCTGGAAGAGAACACAAGCAAAAATCTGTTTGACCTCGGCCACAGCAATTTCTTACTAGACATGTCACCGCAGACAAGGGAAACAAAAGCAAAAATGAACTTTTGGGACTTCATCAAGATTAAAAAAAAAAAAACTCTGCACAGGAAAAAAATAAAAATAAAAAACAACAATCAATGAAACTAAAAAGCAACCTATGGAATGGGAGAAGATATTTGCAAATGACGTATCTGATAAAGGGTTAGTATCCAAAATCTACAAGGAACTTAACAAACTCAACATATAAAAAACAAATAAACCAGTTAAGAAATGGGCGGAATGGGGCACCTGGGTGGCTCAGTGGGTTAAAGCTTCTTCCTTCGGCTCAGGTCATGATCTCAGGGTCCTGGGATGGAGCCCCGCATCGGGCTCTCTGCTCAGCAGGGAGCCTGCTTCCCCCGCTCTCTCTGCCTACCTCTCTGCCTACTTGTGATCTCTCTCTCTCTCTGTCAAATAAATAAACTCTTAAAAAAAAAAAAAGAAATGGGCGGAAGACATGAATGGATAGTTTTCTAAAAAAGACATCCAAATGACTAACAGACACATGAAAAGATGCCCAACATCACTCATCATGAGGCAAATACAAATCAAAACCAGGATGAAATACCATCTCACACCTGTTGGGATGGCTAAAATTAACAACACAAGAAACAGATGTTGGTGAGAATGTAGAGAAAGGGGAACCCTCTTGCACTGCTAGTGAGAATGCAAATTGGTGTAGTCACTCTGGAGAACAGTATGGAGGCTCCTCAAAGAGTTAAAAATAGAACTACCGTAGGTTCCAGCAACTGCACTACTAGATATTTATTCAAAGGACACAAAAATACAGATATGAAAGGATACATGCACCCCGATGTTCATAGCAGCATTATCAATAACAGCCAAACTATAGAGAGAACCCAAATGTCCATCAACAGTTGAATGGATAAAGAAGAAGTGGTATATATAGACAGCCATCAAATACTCATCATCAGATACTCAACCATCAAAAAGAATGAAATCTTGCCATTTGCAATGATGTGGATGGAGCTAGAATAAATTATGCTAAGTGAAATAAGTCAGTCAGATAAAGACAAATACCATATCATCTCACCCATATCTAGAATTTAAGAAAGAAAACAGATGAACATATGGGAAGGGGGAAAGAAAAAAAGGAGAGAGGGAAACAAGTCGTAAGAGACTCTGATGACAGAGAACAAACTAAGGGTTAGTGGGGGATGGGCTATATGGGTGACGGATATTAAGGAGAGCTTAATAACACTTGTTATTATGAGCACTGGGTGTTATATGTATGTGATGAATCACTGAATTCTACTCCAGAAACCAATACTGCACTGTATGTTAACTACCTAAAATTTAAATAAAGAAAATAATAAAACAAAATAAAGAAGAAAAAAAAAGAAATCTAAGCTTCTACTGTAAATGTATAAAGAAGAGAAAAATCATACCCAAAAGGAAAAATTAAAAATAAGGGCAGAAATCAATGCAATAGAAGGTAGACTATCAATGGAGAAAATCGATGAAACCAGAGAAGTAATATTAAAAGATCAATAAAGTTTATAAACTCTTAGAGTGACTGACCAACTTAAAGTGGGAGTAAAAACAAATTACCAAAATCAGGTAAAGAGAAGGGGCATGCCTCAGTATCCTACACCAATCAAAAGGATAATATTTCTGCCTATAAAACTGACAATCTAGATGAAGTAGACAAATAACTTGAAACCATAAATTTTAAATCTGACATAAGAAATATTAGAAGAACTGAATAGCCATAATGGAACAAATGAGAAACAATAAGGAACAAAACATCATTACTTGTTCTCATTTTTACTGCTCAACTAAATACTTAAATTATCAACTAACACAATAGGACATGTTCTCAGTTAGGCAGAAAATCCCATTTGAGTTCTGGATCACCAGAACTAGTAAGAATGTTCACAAAATTTGTCAATTATGAGATTCTCTTTGAAAAATAAAATAGTTTGGGCACATGAGCAATAGTAACTAGAAAATGTAGAAATAACTTCAGGCAGCAACTAATTAATCTGACCAAATGCATATGGATCATTTTGTGAGAGATCTCTAAACTAGTAAAGGTAAATGTTAAAAGATCTAGATAAACAGGGAGATGTGTCAAGTACATAGATGGGAAAATTTAAGATATGTTAATTTTCCTCAAAATGAACTATAAAAATACAATTTCAATTGGAATTGCATATTTCATGAAATTCATACTAAAATTCACAAGAATATCAAGAAACACCAAAAATAATTTGAAAAGAGGAGAAAGCAAGAGTAAATGCCCTATATGCCATGTGCTTTGCCTTGCACAAATGTAGCAATAATTATATACACAAAAACAGGCAAATAAAACTAATAAACTGTTTATAGAAATATAGAGTTCAGAAATACCCTTACTTTCTTGTATATCGCTATTGAGTTTTCAATTATCTGAGTTTTTTAAATCTGATTAGTGCCTCGCCCCTCCACTAGAAAAATAGTATTACTATATTATTATTATTATTTAAAATTTTGAATTAGGGCAAAGACTTTGACCCTTGCTATATGCCCAGGACTTGTAATGGTGCTTATTAAATATTTGTTGAGGGAAAGAAAAGATAATGAACGGTATATGATAGAGATTGAACCACAAATCAGTAGAAGACTTTGGGGAAGCCACTCACCCTATGCAGAAAACGTAAAGTAAATTACAAAGTTCATGCCACACATTAAAGCAAATTGTAGACAGATTTAAGATGTAAATATCAAGAGACAAAAACCTAAAAAACTGGTGCTGTGGGATGTGTGGGCCTGGTGATTCACAGACTTGTGCCCTGGGGTGAATAGTGCATTGTGTGTTAATAAAAAATTTTAAAAAATAAATTAATTAATTAAAAAAAAAAAAGAAAGAAAATCCAGGAATGGAATGCAGAATGTAAGACTATAATTTTTTTGAATTTTTTGTTAACATATAGTGTGTTGTTTACCCCAGGGTGCATGTCTGTGAGTCGTCGGGCTTGCACATTTCGCAGCGTTTGCCGTGGCGCATGCCCTCCCCGGTGTCCGTGTCCCTGCGCCCCCCACCTCCCAGCAGCCCTTGGTTTGTTTTGTGGGTTTGGGAGTCTCTTGTGGTTTGTCTCCTTCCCCGTCCCATCTTGTTTCATTTCTCTTCCCCAACCCCCATGGCTCCCTGCCCTGCCTCTCAAATTCTTCCTAAAAAAAAAAAAAAAAAAAACCTAAAAAACTATGGGGAAATAAGAATAAGAGAGTACCTTTAATATGTTGGGATAGGAAAGGACTTCTTAATAATAACCCAGTAAAGAAAACACTTCCAATAACAAAAACATCGAAATAACTAGATAGAAATTTTAAGAAAATTAGATGCATATGATTTTTGTCAAAGATATAGATTGGAAAATTAATATGTCTCAACTTATATTGGGGAATTGAAAACTAAATTAAAATTCAATATACACATCTTTTCAGAACAAAATATCTAATACAATATTTTTAAATGAGACCACTGTAGTGATTGCTTCATTGTCTTTTAATACTCCTTTGCAATTCTATTTCCTTGTAATAAAGCTCCTAAATTTTTATTCAACCATCTCCCAAAATAAAAGAGTAAAAGAAGGAATCAAAAGAAGAGGAGGTGGAAAAAGGGAAGGGAGGAGGGTGGGGGGGTAGGATTTTCTTCTAGCTATATATAGCCATGGAGATACACATTCCAGATAATGGCTTGTGAAAAGATATGACATGAGCAACTTCTGGATCAAGCCCTTAAAAGGAGGGTGAATGTTATTCTGTGACCTCTTTCCTCTTGCATGCTGTAGACTTGTTAGACTGAACTCGTTGATCATGTGTATGAGAAAAACAGTCCACAAAGATACACAGGCTAGAAAGTCAATAGCCACCATATCAACCATGACTTCAAAGTGACAAGTCCCGATTTCATTTTTGAGCAACTGAGTAATATGCAGCTACTTATGAAGTCTTAGTTTATACACAGATTACATTAAATGGATATTGTTGGGGCACCTGGGTGGCTCAGTGGGTTAAAGCCTCTGCCTTCGGCTCAGGTCATGATCTCAGGGTCCTGGGATCGAGCCCCACATCGGGCTTTCTGCTCAGCAGGGAGCCTGCTTCCCGCTCTCTCTCTGCCTGCCTCTCTGCCTATTTGTGATCTCTCTCTCTCTCTCTCTCTCTGTCAAATAAATAAATAAATAAATGGATATTGGTTACTAAAACAATTGAGAAGTAGTGGTATACTATCCCTTCTGATCACATATATAATAAATAAATGTGTTTTATATTTATAAATTTATATATATTTTTAAATATAAATATATTTATCTTTAATAAATATATAAATTATATATAAATAAATATATAAATTATATATAAATATACACGTTAAATATTATAAATATATACTTATATATTTATAAAAAATATATTTTAATGAGCTATTCTGCTTGGTGATATTTCCTATAGATGCTTTGCCATTGGATATTATAAGTATTGAACATCCTAAGATTTTTACTTAAAGCCTTCATGAGGAAGCTTTGGATTATAAAGATGCTTATTTGTTCATTTAATTTTAGAAGGCACCGTCACCCAAATTGCTCTTGATGCAAAAGAAGCCATCATGACAGCTAAAAGAGGTGATACATAATAACCCTGACTTCTTTCATGCCTTTATGGAAATAATGAAAATCAATGGGTAGAGAAAAAGCATGCGTAAGTTTTTCAAGGAAAATAGGATAAAAAGGGTTTCTAACTATAATTTAGAAAATCTGATTATCATGTACCTTTTCTACCAAGCAATATTCCAATGAATAGCAAAGTCAGGGTAACATCCTGCAACTGTAAACCAGAGAAATTGTGCATATAAGAGTATATTTTAGGAAATAATCTAATGTTCAAACTCTGGAAAAGTATTTTGCAAACACAGATATTTAAAAGGCTACAGGGTAAGACCTAGCCTCATAGTCACAGCAATACATTCTCTTTAGAGTGTCATGTGAGTGGTATATTACTTTGAATTTGAATTTATCTTTCTGTTTTCTAGAAAAAATACACAGGAACAAAGTTTTTTTTTACTTTTAATATAGGCTTATTTAACAGATAAATAATGCATGTAAGTGTGAATAGCAGTACCCCAATGACACATTATTTATTTAATTCATAAATCTCAAAGTTTACATTCTTGAATGTCTTTATGATAAATTCAACATCCCAGGTTAGAATATTCATATTTCCATTCCAAGTAAAGATGGTGAGGCTGTAATTTAGAATAGACTGGTAAATGAAGTTATTACACCATCAATAATAGAATAGTTACTAAAGGACAGATTTTGAAATAAGAGCAGTTACCAAGCTTATAAACCCAAACAGAAAGGTTTAAAAAAAAAAATATATGTGTGTGTGTGTGTGTGTGTGTGTGTGTGTGTGTGTGTGTAACAAGAAGTACTCACCAACTCAACTATCATTGGTACCCTCTACTGAATGTTTTGTGCTTATACATTAAGGATAACAGACTTCAAATTTTATCTCTTCAAATAATAATGGCTTGATTTATTTTCATCATATAGAGAAGGGGGAACTGGGAGACCATTCATCTAGAACACTCCTTACTACATTCTTTACAGTCTGAAACAAAGTGAGGAGAGTAATTTCTAGGAAATAAATATAATATAAAGCAAAATGTATCAGACCAAAAGTTTGAGAATGTGATCTCTTATGTGAGGCAAAGTTAAGAAAGTTCTTTTCTCATCTCCGTGAAAGATCAGGAAAGGAGATTTAGACTTGAGATTCGGACTTTAAATAGAGCAGCTATCATCCCTGTGAAGAAGTAAAATGACTGCCTCTTCAGTTTTGTTTTAGAAAGCCTAAAGGAATTCTTCATTTAGACAAATGAAAGAGGAATAGATACAAAGTTTACTGATATAAAGAGTATATTCTGAATTTAGAGTCAGAACATGGAGATAAATGAGCCAAGCAAAGCTCCCCGGATAGCCTACGTGATGCCATGTGACCCAGAATCACCACCCTCTCTCTCCACCTCTTCCTGCTCTCTCTGGGCTCCAGCGGGGCTGGTCTC
>CM052810.1:38939457-38950435 GCA_028533885.1 Nasua narica
TTTGTTTGTTTGTTTGTTTAAAGGATTGTGCTTCCCCTAAAATCAGAGTTTCTCAGCTATGACACAAAAACACTGTATAAACCTAAGTCACGTAGGCTGTCTCAGGTCCCCTTCATGGTACTTGAGTCAGCAGGTAGGACTTGAAAGTTTGAAGCATATGCTGCCTGGTGTACTCTGTGTAATAAAGTCCTTTGTCTCTGACCCACGAAACTCATGTCTTCTGCTAGCATCTAGGACATGGAGGCAGATAATTTGTAAGCTTTCAAGCAGGAAAAAAATCTCCTATCTTTCACAGTTCTTGACAATTATATGTTCAAAATGATTCCAGTGCTATAAATATAGTGAAAGGTGAACACTAAGCCCCGCCTCTAATAAGGTTTGTATTTTACAAAGGGAGGTAAACAAAGCCCCATTTAAAGAACGAAGACCATGATAACTGCAGTTCCACACAAGTACTATCATGAAAGGCAACAGGCAGCTGTGAGAGAGAATACCTGCAGATATAGAGGGTGGGATAGTGCAGAAAAAAGAGTTCTGAATAAGTGACGTTTAGACTGAGACATGAATTATAAGAAAGACTCTTCCACCAGAAGTATGAAGTAGGAGTGTTCCAGGTATACAATACATCAAAACTAAGAGTTCTAAGGTAAGAAAGAGTTTGAGTATCAGAAGACCAATATAGCTAGAATGAAACAAGAGGAAAGATAAAATTGTTTAAAAATTATGTAAGAAAGGTTGAAAGAGTTCCCAGCAGACAACAGGTTCTGGAAGAAGGTAGTAAGAAATTTAGATTTTCTAAGTGAAACTGAATTTTTTAATGGGAAAGGGAATCACTGGTCATGGAAAGAAATGATACTCAATTTCTGTATTAAAAAGATGACTCAGACTCTAGTAAGTAAATATATTTGAAGAGGGTAAGTAGAATCAGAGAAATGGGGTAGAAACAATAGACAATAGGAGGCTATTATTAAGTTCTAGACAATAGATGAAAGTATACTGGAGTAGGATAATGGGAATGGAGATACAGACATTAGGAAGAATCAACATATATTTTAGAGGTAGAATGGACAGGATTAGGGTTCAGTGTTGATGGTGAGTGAAAGTAAGAAGGAAGACTAATGTCAGGATTATTGGCAAAAGCCAACTGTAATCATTCATTTCCTTCCTGCACATTTCTTGAGGACTACATGAATGTATGGTACTCTTTTAGGACAAAAGAATACAACGGTAAACAAAATAAAGTCCCTGCTCTTAAGCAATTTGCATTCCAGGGGGAGGTGGAGACAATAAAAAATAAATAAATAAAAATTGTGCAGAGTTAGGAAGTGGTAAGCACTACTGGACAGAAACGAGAGAGAGTCACTGGATAGAGGATAAAGAGGGTGCTCTTTAGATCCTGCGGTTAGGAATGGCTTTTGCTGAGGTGGTGACACCTGAGAAGAGACCTACATGAAGGGGGTAAATGAGCCAGGCTGTTACTGGTATGATATCTGGGGATTTCAGGCAGCAGGGCAAATATAAAGGTCTTGGGGTAGGTGAGTTCAAGGATTATGGTTTCATTGACATTAGTGTTTCTGGCTCTAATTCTTTTTAAAACTTTTTTTACATTATTTATTTATTTATTTGACAGAGAGAGAGAGAGAGAGAGAGAGAGAGAGAGAGAGAGAGAGAGATCACGAGTAGGCAGAGAGGCAGGCAGAGAGAGGAGAAAGCAGGCTCCCACTGAGTAGAGAGCTCGATGCAGGGCTCGATCCCAGGACCCTGAGATCATGACCCGAGCCAAAGGGAGAGGCTTTAACCCACTGAGCCACCCAGGCACCCCTCTGGCTCTAATTCTTGATTCACGTTTTCCTTTCCTTCTCTCAAAAGTCTAAATAAGTAATTAAACAAATACAGCCATGCCCACCTTGTCAATCATTGTGTTCCTCCTAGCAGGGCAGGAGGCAGAGATTTGGCTCCGATAATCATTAGCTCCCAAATTAACACTTCCTTCTCTGGCAAGATCAGTGTTTTCTTTAAAAAAAAGAGAGTCTCACAGAATATAATTTTTTGAAACCTAGGCTCACTCATAAGTAATTTATTTTTCCTGGCCTCTACCACTTTCCTGTGAATCACTGCCTTCCTTGACCTCTCAGGGTATTCAGCACATTTCTCAGCTGGATCTTTGCCACCTGCAGAGAAACTTGCCTTTCCTTAGCCCACCCTTAAAAAAAGGAGGAGAAGGAGAAGAGGAAGGAGGGGGAGGAGGAGGAAAGAGCACACTTTTAAAATTCCACTTGGGGTCAACATGCCTCCTCCAAATACTGCCCCCACTCTATATGATACCCTTCACAGTAAAGCTGTCAAAAGAGCTGTATATGGTCACTCCTTCCTCATGTTCTAGCTGTTCTTTATGAATATTGTCCATTTGGCTTTCTCTGTTTTCCTAATCTGTCGTGGAAGCAGTATGCTGATTTTATTACTCTTCTAAAAGAAGTAGTTTTGATTTTTTTTAGTTGTGTTTTACCTCTTCCTAATTGATTTTTACCCTTGTAATAATAAAGGCTAACCACAAAATTCTAAGCAAAGTCCTGCAGCCCTGTATCTTTTACATATTAACTCATTCAACCCTCACCACAATTCTGCAAGGCAGGAGCTATTACTATCACCCATACATTATAGATGAGGCAATGGAAGAGCTTATGTTACTTGCCCAAGGTCAAAAAACTATTAAGAGGGAAAGCAGAGATTCATATGTAGACAATTTGGCTTCAGAGATAGTGCCTGTTTATTAAAACCTATCTCTACTTGCTTTGGGATTATTCTACAGCTTATGTTTTTTAACTTTAAAGTTGGATATTTAGCACATTAATTTTAGCCCTTTTTCCCAGTATAAAAACTTAAGGCTATACATTGCCAACTGAGTTACACTTCATTTACATTCCACAACTTGTGATACGTGATAATTTTAAAACTCAGCCCTATTTTCTAATATCCATGTTGATTTTTTATTTGATCTGCCCATTATCCACATTGTCTTCAAATTTCTCAACTCATGGAAGTTTCCCCACTCTTATTACTAGATTTCTAACTTATCAGAAAAATTGTCAGACAACGCTATCTGTGATACTTACCTTGTAAAAGTGGTTGAGGCATGCTTTATAGTAAAGGATGAAGTCAATTTTCATACATGTCTGTGTATGTTTGTTTGAAATAAATTGTTGAATCTCTACTATTGGGTGTAATGTCTTTCATATGCTCATTAGATCCAGTTCATTGACTGTGTTAATTCTCCAATATTCTTACTGATGCTTGACCTGTTTGATCTATCAATCATTGAGATAAGTAAAATACCCAAATGTAGGTGTATACTTTCTATTTCCTTTTGTGGTTTTATAAATATTTATATTATACACTTTTGAAATTATTTCAAAGTGTATGCAGGTAAATAATTTTTATATAATCTGGGTGAACTGAATTTTTTATCATCATGCAGTGACAGTTTATCTTCAATGATGGCTTTTATATTAAAGAGTACTTTGACATTAATATAATTACACAAGTTTTCTTAGGTTATTTTCTTCCTAGTTTTAAATTTTTATTCATCATTTGCATATTTTCATGATGTTAAAATTGTGTTTTAGGGGCATCTGGGTGGCTCAGTTGGTTGAGCATTTCACTCTTGATTTCTGCTAATGTCATAATCTCAGTGTCATGAGATCAAGCCCTTACTTCAGGCTCTGTGCTGGGTATGGGGCCTAATTAAGGTTCTCTCACTCCTCTCCTTCTGCCCCTCTCCCTGCTCTCTCTATCTCTAAAATATAATAATAATAATAATAATAATAACAACTTTTAAATTGCATTTTATAAAAATCATATAGGTGGATTTGGCTACAAAAGTGGAAACATTTTTGTGTTTTATTGGAACATTTAATCCAATTACATTTATTATCTTAACTGATGGTTTATTACCACCATATTATTTTGTGCCTTTACTTCAGTTCTTGTGTTCTCCTTTTCTCTCATTTCTTGACTTCATTGGATTGAGCATTTTATTTTTCTCATTTTTTCCTATTATATTTAGAAAGCTATAACCTCCATTTTTTTATTTTGTTACCCTAGAAATAATACGTATAGCTAATATGTCAAATGTTCAAATCTATCAATATCTCAATATATATATGTATATATATGCATATATATGAACATACATATATGTATATATCAATATAATATATACAACTCCAGATATTATATATATATTACATAATATATATTAACAAACCTTAACATAAATAACATTTTCATGATTTACAGGTATTATTTGGGAGTTTACTTCTTTCTTGATTTTTTTTTTTTAATTCCACAACACATTCTTATCATCATGGCTTCAGATATGTTTACATAGGAACTTTTTATTCCTCCTTGCAAGTCAGAATTACCATTTGTAAACACTTTATTCTGCCTAAATGAAATCTTTAAGAATACCTATTTTAAGAGTGTGCTTGCTAAAATCTCTCATGTATCTTTCATGAAATGTTATTTTTTTGAGTCTTTTCACTGGGTATAGTATTCTAGTTTCTGTTCAAATGTTAACTAATAAGAGAAGTTTTCCAGACCCCACACTCACACTCTATCCTGCTTATTTTCTTCATACCAATTCTCCCCTATCTCATATGTATTTACGTGGGTGTTCTCTCTCCCTCCTCTCCTAGAATCTAAGCTCCAAAATGGAAGAAATAGAATGTTTTGTTCACTAATGATTTTCTAGGTACTAATACAGCCTCTTGACTGTAATTAGCCCTTCATAAGTATCTACTTTAGAATAAATTCTTGAATTAGGAATCTTTAGGACTAAAATGATGTTAATTTTTGGGGTGCCTGAGTGGCTCAGTGGGTTAAAGCCTCTGCCTTTGGCTCAGGTCATGATCTCAGGGCCCTGGGATGGTAATAAAATCTTAAAAAGAAAATTCTCTCTTCCAAAAAAATAAATAAAATGATGTTAATTTTTGCCATAAATATAGGAATCTCTTCTGCCTGATTCCTTTGTAGTCTCATTGCCTAGGCTGTGTTTATAGATGATATATCTTTAATAAGTAATCACGATGAGGAATCACAAAGAATATTGGAGATAATAGAGAATTATGAGGCATTAAGCCCCAAACTCTTCTTCCCTTTAGATTCTCTGACAGAGAATAGTTTATCCAAGCATTCTTGGACTCTGCCCAAGATGTGGTAGCATTAGTGAAAGTTTTCTTCTATTCAACTAGCTTTTTAGAAACTAAGTGATCTCTCTCACATTTATATCCAATCAGTTCATACCACAAAGATATAAATAAAGTAACCTAGCAACAAATAATCAAATTAACTGGTAAAAGGTGAATGTGTACAGATACATTTTGGAAATTAATTTTACATTAATTTGTGTGGCAGATCTTCTAAATCTAATGAAATAAAAAAAACTCATAAGAATATGTAAAATGAGACTAAAATAGTTTTAAAAGTGGCTCAAAAACAAACTCACAGGAATGGTCTTAAGATTTTAGATTCCCAAGGCAAGCAAATTTTGCACACACTACTACAACAGTAGAACACATAGACTTAACTTAAATATTTTTTGCTGTCATGGATACAAAAACGTATCAAGTTACCACAATATTTTCATATAAGAAAAAAATTAATATATTAAAAAGTAGGAAGGGAAATAATCTCAAAATATTTATTTAAAGTGAATAAATCCAGCCTGTGAAAACTTTACTAACCTACCTTCCTTATTCTCATTTTGTCTTTGTCCTGACAAAGTTTCATCACAGAATCTAGCAAGCCACAGACAAGAACTGACAAACAAGAATTGGAAGTATGTATTTTAACATCTATTCTATGGCCTAGCAATTCCTGAAATACTACATCAAACACTTCTTTCACCCATTCTATGAATATGAATATTCCAATGAAACCTAATAATTGATAAATAGTAACTTGAAGACTTGGACTCTTTAATGTTTTTATTGTAACCTGATTTTTAAAATCATGTACTTTCTTATTTTTCCAAAGAAATATTCATATATTAATTAAGGAACTACAAGTAAAAAAAATTTTTTCCATGAGTAAAAAAAATTTTTTTAAAGATTTTATTTACTTGACAGAGAGAGACACAGTGAGTGAGGGAGAAGCAGGCTTCCTGCCGAGCAGTGAGCCTGATGTGGGGCTCCATCCCAGGACTCTGAGATCATGACCTGAGCTGAAGGTAGCTGCTTAATGACTGAGCCACCCAGGCACCCCTCCATGAGTAAAATATTTCCGTGAAAAAAAGAACACAGCAGGGTTGGAAAGAGTCAATGGAGGAACAGTAAGATAGGCATTTGGCACTATGATATAAGCAAATATTAGATGTCTATGAGGGAATTTAGCTAATTCTGTTGTAATAAACTGAAAGGGTTAATGACTTATGCTGCATTTCCCCCTTAGCTTCTTCACAAATATGACTTCCTCTGCTGAGATGTTCATTTCTCCAGTCCCTGAATTCTAATCGTAATATTTGACTGACCAATCAACTGAGAAAAGAACTAAGCAGTTAACTTGGTTAGCTTTAAACTTGGTTTAAAGCTAAAACAATGCACCATTAGCAGAGGTCTGCTTTCTTTTGTCAAGTTTCTTCTCATTCTGTGTTGATTAGGTTGTCCCCTAATCAGTATTAACCTGATACCGATCCCCAGCCACAGGAAGATATAAAAAAACTCAGTTTAAAAAAAAAAAAAAACTCAGTTTAGCTCACAGATTTCATTACTCTATAAGTGAACTAAATTTTCTAGAAATAAAAATAACATAAGACAAAGATTCTATGACAATGTCTATGAAATGAGGTAATATTTGTTTTTTTAAAGATGTGCTTACAAAAAATAAAGATATGCTTTCAATGTTTCAATTGAAACAGCTAATTGCTAACTATGCATTAATCAAGGCAGTTTTGTATTAAATGTGGTATAACAAAGGTTATAACTAGAACTTGCATTTTTCTCTGTGTAATATAGGTCAAAGATAACTAAATTTTAAGAAATTTCTGCTAAAATTACTTCCTCAAATATAATATTTACAAATATTCAACCTTTTATTTCGTATTTTGTGTATTTCACAAAATTTTTAAAGGCAAATTTATCCGGTGGTAAACATTATGCCTACTTAATTTTTGTCCCTGGTTCTCTGAAAAGATATGAAATAAACAAAAATAAAATGGCATCTCTTATTACAGCATTCTAAATTTTTAGCTTTAATTGCATAAATCAGAAACAAATTATATGTGCTTTAAAAAAATATAGCAAATGTGAAAAATATTATGTGTTCATTCAAAAACTATTTTCAAGCACCTCCTCTATGACACATACTGTTAAGAATAATGGAAATATATCAATAGGTGAGATTAAAATCCCACCTTCATAAAACTTAAAAATCATCTGAATCACCTAGTTCCACAAAATTTTGCAGCAGATTCTAAAATTACAGACATATATAGTGGAGTCCATGTCTTTATAATAAGCAATTGATAAAACTTCTCCTAAACTTTTCTGGTATATCTAGTATGCTTTTCATTAAATATGCAAAATGCCAGAAAATTTGCTAAAATTCTTTCATAAATATACTGTAGGGTATGTTCATGTATCATTAGAAGCAGTAGTATAAGAACAAACTAAAAGACAAGTCAATGATAGAACTTACTGAAACAGAAGATCATATTCCAGTATTGTCATTTAAAAATTTTAAATATAGTTAACATTCTGATACCAGTTTTCTTAAGAGTGTAATAAATACTTAAAACTTAGATTTAATTATAAGATAGTAATAGAAATATATTTTAGAATTTAAAGAAAAAAGTTTTGATGACTATCAAATGAGTCACAAGTATAAAGTCTCTTCCGAAACATATATAATGCAGATATAATTAACTAAACTCAAAATTTTCAGATTAATCTGACACACTCTGTGAGACAGTAAAAACTTTGAGACTGCACTAATCACCCATTTGCCTCAATTATTCACTCCACTGCACAGAACAAAAGTATAGGACTTTTGATCTAAGCTTCAGCACATAAATTCTGATACAGATTTAGAAATAATAACCAAAACAAAAACCCAATTAATTTCTTCAGTATGATAGCTCCCTACTCCATTTAGATCCTCAGGATCTCTATGGCTACAGCTAAGTGGAGTGTTTAAGTATTAGGACATGAGTTATTTAAAAACAAAATTTATCAAAAATGTACCAAAATATTAATATAAATAAATATATACATCCCTATTAAATGACTATCATTTAAGCCTAAAACTCCTTCAAAACTAAAGAATGCAAAAAATGTACAGTTATATTGTTAATAATGGAAATAAAATAATATTGCATTTGGGGGATGTGAATTATTTATAACGTGTGATTCTACTACAAGGGTACGTGGATCATTTCTCAATCTTCTGCACTGATTGATCATGTAGAAATAGCTATAAAAGTTAATAAAGTTTGGAATGGAAGTTTGGAAGTTCAGAATAACCTCACAGCAATTAAGGACTAAGCAGAGATTAGATCACACATTCATCTGGGATTCTTTTTTAAGACTTTTAAATAAAGACTATGTACAGAAGTGTCAGCAGGACTGAGGAAACCAACAGGCAGTATTGAGCCACCCACTGACTAACCACAGCAGTAAGACAGTATCGCTTGTAGATGCAAGTACAGGAAATAGCATTACTAGGATTTTGTTTCGAGCTGGAGACTTAAAAGAAGGGCTGCCTGACAGAAGCTATAGACAGAACAGAATTTCTGTTAAAACTGTGAGGCTGTGGAGAAAGAGCAAAAGGATTAATTATCCCATAGTCCTCCTTCCTCCCACACTCTGATCTCTTGTGGATCACTTCAATTGGTTAAACTCCTACTGACAACCAGTGTGCCAGGGAGGCTAAGGGAGGTACTCCATTAAGAAAAAAGTGATGGTGCCCCACAGTAGGGTAATGAGGTGGAACACAGGTTGGGGGGGAAAGAGAATAGCCAAAAGAATGTCCTCTGCAAGATCTGATTTATCAAAATAAATAAAAGACACTTATACAATGTGAAAAGCTCAACAGATGGATATGTCATATTTGTCTCAATGATTATGTGATCCTATGGCTCTGATAGCCTAAATTATTTCTCATTAGAAGGGCAGCAGTGCACCCTGAATGACCATCCATGGGACGCCTGGGTGGCTCAGTTGGTTGGCTCAGAGTCCTGGGATCGAGTCCCGCATCGGGCTCCTTGCTCGGCGGGGAGCCTGCTCCTCTCTCTCTGTCTCTGCCTGCCTCTCTGCCTGCTTGTGTTCTCTCTGTTAAATGAATAAATAAAATCTTTAAAAAAAAAAAAAAAGAAGGGCAGCAGTGCACCCTGAATGACCATCCAGATGTGTTAGACAAGCAAAAGCCTTCTCTGTGCCCTTTCCTGGTCTTACACCCCTCTCTCCATCTTGAAAAGAGCCATTTTCCCAATATTCTTGTAAATATGCCCTTGCTCTCTTTTCATATTTACCATATAAGTATACACCACTGCCTCCTTTTTAGTTTTATAGGAATGGAAAATTTTATTTCCTTTTTTTGTTTTTTCATAACACCTTTATTAAGATACAACTTTTACTTCATAAAATTCATCCCTTTAAGCTGTTTTTAATATATGCACTGAGCTGTGCGAACATTACCAATTTTAGAATTAGAATATTTTCATCATGCCAGAAAGAAAGCCCATGCCCAACAGTAATCATTTTCAATTTCTGCCTTCCCCTGGGCCCTGGCAACCACTAACCTACTTGTCTGTCTCTATGGGCTTTCCGATTTTGGATATTTCACATCAACAGGATCATACCATATGTCATTTGGGATCTGACTTTTTTCACTTAGCTGAATGTTTACAAGATTCATCCAAGTTATACCATGTATCAGCATTTTAATTATTTTTATAGCAAATAATATTCCATTATATGGATACAACATATTTTTTTACCCATTTATTAGTTGATGGACAGTTGAATTTTTTCCACTTTTTGGCTGCCATGAATGCTATAAAAGCATTCACGTATAATTTTTATGAGGCCATCAGAATTCCTAGTGGGTATAAATGGTGCCTCATGGTTTTCATTTGCATTTACCTAATGACTTATGATACTGTCTTTTCATGTGCATATTGGTTATTTATATAACTTCTTTAGAAAAATTTCTGTTCAAATCATTTGTCCATTTAAAAAAAAATTAACAGCTGTATTTAGTTCACATATCATCCTGGTCTTAGTCACCTAGAGCTACTATAACAGCTGGGTGCCTTAAACAACAGAAATTTATTTCTCAGAGTTCTGAAGGCTGTTAAGTCCAAGATCAAATTGCCAGTAAGTTCAATTTCATTTTGAGCCTCTTTTCTTGTAGGAAAAAACCCATAAGCTAGTTGTGTACTCACATGACCTCCTCTTTGTGCCCATGAGATGGTAAAGACAGTCATCTCCTCAGAGTTTCTTCTTATGAGGCCGCTAAGCCTACCAAATTAGGGCTCTACACTTATGACCTCATTGAACCATAATTACTTTCCCAGATGCCCAATCTCCAAATATAGCCAAAATGAAGGTTAGAGCTTCAATATACAAATTAGGGAGACACAGTCACCATGTAACAATACTACTTACTCATTTAAAGATTAAAGTTCAATAATTTTTAGTATATTTAAAGAGTTATACAATCATTACCACAATCAATTTTATTCACATTAGCCTCTCATTCCCTAATGAAAAAACTCACACCCACTAACAGTGATTTGCAATTTCCCTCATATTCCTCCCAACTCTTGGTAACCATTAACATATTTTTTGTCCTTATGGACCTACCTATTCTTAACATTTCATATAAAGAATGTCGCACAAATAAGTCAGTCAGAGAAAGACAATTATCACATGATCGCTCTGATATGAAGAATTTGAGAGGCAGGGCAGGGGGTTATGGGGGG
>CM052810.1:38957822-38992867 GCA_028533885.1 Nasua narica
CTAATAAATTTCCACTTTTATGTAATATTTGATTTAACAATGATAAATTACTGCTCCCACAGTACCTCTGCAAAAATCCCTATCTGCAAAATTGTAAGTTGCAAATTTCCTCTTTTCTTTTTGAAAACACAGAGGAAAAATAACAAATGAAATGCCAAAACCAAATTGGCATATCCACAAACTAAATTTTTTTTATAACTACTAAGAAAAATATAATTACTTTGTTCTGCTACAGTTCTCTGTAGAAAAACTTAGGAGAGAAAGACATTTCCTTTTTCCCACCTCACTCCCACCCCAGGGTTCTTCTAGCACATTTAGGAATTAAAGTGATATGAGACAGAAAAAAAAAAAAAACAGTTTTATTACATGCACGCAGAGGTCCAATAATGAAATTGAGACCCAAAGCAATGACCAAAACAGGCAGTCTTTATGCACTTTAGACAAAAAGATGATAAACTTGTGATGAATTGGCAGGATAAAGAAAACAGGTGTTTGGGAGCTTTAATTAGTAAGGAATTCTAAGCAGAACAGAGGCTGTAGTAATGGATTACAAAAAAAATAAGTTTGTTTCTACAGCTTTCTCCACTTTAAAGTCCCTATCTCTGCTGATAGGGATGTCTTTTTATTGCTTAGTACGGGGAGGGTATTTTTCAAATAGGGGATTGTTTCCTGCTTTTAGGGGAATAAAGGAAGGTCTGAGTGTCCTTGTACCAGCTGTTTCCCAAATAGATTCAAATCAAAATAATCAATATGCCATTGTGGTACTTTTGGAGGCAGGTTTCCCTGGATCCCTACAAACAGAAAGACAGAAAGAAATTTCACTTTTTAGTTTTATATTTAGAAATGAAATCCACATTAAATCGCAAGTAAATTATTTTAAAGCCTAGCTATCTTTCAGAGACCATAAATTACAGTTTGCTTTTTAAACCTACAGAAAAGAATTTGTAAACTGCAAGAAATAGAGAACATGGTACCGAGAAGCGGCAAAGTTAATATAAACTTTAAAAAAGAGAGCATTTAGACTGAACTACTGAATTACTCCATCATTCTCCACAATAAAGCAAGAAAGTAATGTTTCCTCAATACCACTACATACATGCATGTGTGCACACACATATTTAATAAACTATTACAATTTCAAATTATTAAATGGGATATGGGGCTGAGCTTTGTCCTTAAAGCAGATTTTCATGAAAAATTAGTAAGTAGTTAAGATACATAAATTTGCATTTCTTCTTAAACATAATTTTCCTTTCTGTTGGTACTGAAATTTTTCAGAAATTTTGGTTTGGTTTCTTCTCTCTTCTTGTGATGTTTAGTTGTTTTTTGCCTTCTTCTACTTTTAAATACCTAAAGATCATACTACATTATAATATCTAGAAATAAAACTAAAACAGAAATAATAAAATCATAGCACATTTATGCAAATAGAATTACTTCACTGGTATTTTGAAAACATACCATTACTTTTTAATAACATATTATAAATTTACATTTTCTAAATTAATGTGATTAATATTATTTTAAGTAATAGAATGAAATTTACATCATTTCTAGCAATTTTAATAATTATATATACAAGTAATAATGACTATACATGATGGAAGTAATGAAGTACAGGACCAGACATGATTTTCATCAGATATAATTGTTGCATGCCAAATTATGGTAACAAATTTGTGAGTGCCCATAGTGCCAACTACTTTAAGTCCCATAGTGCCAACTACTTTGAAAGAATATATTGTCATTTACTTTGTAATTTAATCAATTTCATCATTCTTAAAGTTATTTTCCAGACAACAACATCCCATCCACTTAAAAATTTACTCAATAGGTCTTTCTTCCATTTGTGAATATAACTATTTGCAATTCTTTAGATATCCACATGTGTCCTATTCTTAGCAATGTTTCAAATTTAATGTATTTAAATCTATATTTTAATGAATAGCCTTATTATTTTTATTTTCAAATTAAGTAACTATAATTGGTGTTTCATCTTTTTTAACTCAGAAAAGTTAGATTAGCTATTTGTAGCTCACAAAACAAACGATGATCAGAAGTAAAAGTACAGAAGTCCCTTTTTGTTCCGGATATGGTGCAATAAAATGCATATTCATTCATATATAAATAACGTCAGTGGTTTCTATTTCTATAGACAACTTAACACTCCAATTATCTACTGAAGTGCTATTTATCCTCATTGGGTGAATGAATACTTGGATGTGGTTTTGGATACTCAGTACAATTTGAACTCTTGGCAATTTTAAGCAATATTTTTGAAAATATGAATTATATGTGTATATTCAATTGTACTATTGGTTGACTAATCTTGAGGGTTTTTTTTAAAGATTTTATTTATTTATTTGAGAGGGAGAACGAGGAAGAGAAGGAAAGATAGAAACTGAGAGAAAAGGTGCAGGGTTAGGGGCAAAAGGAGAAGCAGACTCTCGGCTGAGCAGGAAGCCTGCCCTGGGGCTCTATCCCAGGACTCTAGGATCATGACCAGAGCCGAAGACAGACCCTTAACCTGCTGAGCCAACCGGGTGCGCCCTGAATTTTCTAAAATGTCACGATTTTCAAAAGTCATAAAGTGTCAGTTTTCTCCTTTAATACACCTATCACACATTTACTATTTCTAGTAGTATTTTTTTTTAATTTTTATTTATTTATTTATTTGAGAGAGAGAGAGAGAGAGAATGAGAGAGAGGAAGAGGTCAGATGGAGAAGCAGGCTCCCCGCCGAGGAGGTAGCCCGATGCAGGACTCGATCCAGGGACTCCAGGATCATGACCTGAGCCGAAGGCAGCTGCTCAACAACTGAGCCACCCAGGCACCCCTCTAGTAGTATTTTAACTAAAAGATTATAGACGCAAAATTTGGAATGCTTAGTTAGGTATTTAGGAAGCAAAATAATGTAGTTTTTCTTTTACATGAAAAATGTTCCTTGTAAATACTTAACTAACTAAATAAAATATGCTATTTTCTACATATGTTGTATCCTTATATTAATTCAATTCAGTAATAAGATATGCAATTATTGAGGATGCATGACCCCATAAAATGATAAAAGTAATCCATCTTTTAAAATTGTGAAATTTATCCTTTTTTAGTTTACAAAAGAATTATAAAATATGCCTTTTTTTGCAATATATGAGTTAATTGGGAGAAATATACATTATATTGCTAGATAAATACTTAAGTCATTCCAAAAACCTAGAATACAGCAATTTTAATGCTTAGTCTAAAAAAGGTATGTATCAGATAAACACAGAAGTCTAATTTGTTCCTAAATCAAAAAGTTTAGTAGGCCAATAAGGCTGACATTATTTGAAGGCATATTATGTACAGTTTCAGTTACTTCCTTATGTTTTTAACTTACAGTGAGTCTTCTCTTATTTTATAGAAAAAGATACTGAGCCATAGATAGGTTTAGCAACTTATCCAAATTTACACTGCAAATAAGTGGCAGAACAGGGATAAAATTCATTAAGTCTAACACAAGGGACCACACTTGTCATTACTATAATATCGCTTTTTAAAAGAGCGTTTAGCATCTCTGTAGTTGTTTTACAATCAACACCAATTAATCCATCAGTTCTCTTGGACAGAAGCCAGTTTGGGAAGAACTATCAGTCACAATGGGAAAATGTGACATAGGATGCAGAAAAGGGGGAGAAAATTTCAAGTGGAAAGGATATGGGATTTGGAATTTCAGAATACAGATATGGTTTTTTCTATTTTTTTAAAGAGAGTCATAAATTTCAGAACTCAAAATTTAAAAGTGTTAAATTTTAAAAGTTTCAGAAATCAGAAAAGTTTCAGAACTCAAAGTAAAAAAGTTTCATTACATTAGGAGAGAATAGAGTTCTCATAATTGGTCCTCACCATTCTCTTTTCTATAAAATGTGACCTATCTGATCACTAACGTGGTCACTGGTCTTGTAATCACTATTTTCTGGTTTCTGTTCTGGGAACGTGGCAGGAGTATACTTCCCTGTTTCTTTGAAGTTACATGACATGAGATCATAACAACACATACAACTTTTCCATGGAAGAGCCAGTGTGCAATTAGGCCCCTTCTCTTCTCGTTGCCTCAGTGATCATAGAACAATGTGTCAAGGTAATGCCTCCATTGATCTGGATCTCCAGAAAGATTGCCAAGAATTGAGGCCACCTGACAACCCCCATAAGACATATAGCATTGGTATAAAATAAACATATATTCTAATAAACCACTAAGATTTAGGGTTTGTTAGTTACAGCAGCCTAACTCAGCCTATCCTGAGTGATATACTCTCAAAGTGCCATCGGGTGTCTGAGAAATGAATGTCTATCTTACGCAGAAACTTGGTTGTAAAACTGTAAGAAGGATTTTATTATTAATAAATCTAAAATGAATTTCATAAGAATCACAAGAGACAGTTTTTCCAAAAATTAACTTTAAAAGTGTGTTCTAAAACAACAATTTTCTGAAATATGAAATTTCATATGATTAAAAAATTATTTCATATTTCTACTGCTGAAATCTCTGTAGATATAAATCTTGATAGATCTCCTAGTCAGAAGGATATCCCAAAACAAATTTAGGAGGGAGAAAAGATGGTTATCCTCCGTTAGTAATGATACTTATATTATAGATCTCCTCTTAATTCTGAGTAGTTCTAGAGTGACTTTTTCCCGTTTTTAGCTAAAACAGTTTCTTGCTTTTATAACTATCTGTGCACTTCCCCATTTCACTGGTTAGCTAGGCAGAAAAGTAAACAGGAGAAGGGGATGAGTTTTCTATGAAGATTAAATGAATGGGTGAGGGTGGGAATCAGGTTTCTTATTATTGGAATGGGAATTTATAGATCAGCAAGGAGAGGAAGCTATACTGATCCAGGTGGAAATGAATTACACTTGAAGACACCAGTAAGAACTCTTCTTTAACTTAACATAGATATAGATGACTACATATAGAAATAGGAAGTCACTACTTCCTTCCAAATAATACAATATGGGAGCGGTGGGTGGAGTGTAACTTCACAGTGAAGAAACCTGGTAGGTGATCAAAGTTAACATCAGTCATCATAAATCATGTTGATAGAATGATATAGTGTGATGGAAATGGCCCATTATGCCTGTGTTCTTCCTCCAAAAACCTGTAAATACCTGAGAAATCCCAGTAGATAAACATCCTGCAAGGTATCTCAACATCATCAAAACTCTCAAGGTCATCAAAAACAAAGAAAGTCTGAAAAACCGTCGGAGCCATGAGGACCCTAATGGAATATGATGGCTAAGTATAATGTAGTATCCTTGATGGGATTCTGGAATAGAAAAGGAAAAACCATGGATATAAAGCAAGAAAACCTGAATAAACTATGGATTTTAGTTAATGATAATGTATTAAAATTGGTTCCTTAATTATAATAAAAGGCAATCACATTAATGTGAGATATTCACAGTAGGAGAGATGGGGCACTGGGTATATGAGAACATTCTTTTTTTTTTTTTTTAAGATTTTATTTATTTATTTGAGAGACAGAGAAAGTGAGAGAGAGCATGAGAGGAGAGAAGGTTAGAGGAAGAAACAGACTCCCGTGGAGCTGGGAACCCGATGTGGGACTCGATCCCAGAACTCAAGGATCATGACCTGAGCCGAAGGCAGTTGCTCAACCAACTGAGCCACCCAGGCACCCTATATGAGAACATTCTATACAATATGCTTAATTTTTCTAGAAAGCAAAAATTCCTGAAAAATAAAGTCTATATTCATGCTTAAAAGGGAAACCTAGTGCTCTAATGAAACCCTGAAACCATCTAACCAAAGATAAGAGATTGATTTTTAGCATTTTAAATTTTAATTGGTCTTGCATTTTTGTTTTATAAGAAGCAAAATGATGAAAAAAAAAAGAAGCAAAATGATGGCCATGTTGATTACTTACAGTTGAAAATATTTTTGGTTCTCTACTTCTAATACATACAAACTTTCCCTGAGTAATCTGAGAATGACACTGCTATATAGAGTAATGGTCATATGATGAAATAAACCTCATGTTCCAAAAAAACTGATTGCTAAAAATTAACTTTCAAAAAACTATCTCTTGGGGTGCCCAGGTGGCTCAGCTGGTTAAGTGTCTGCCTTCGGCTCAGGTCATGATCCCAGAGTCCTGGGATCGAGCCCCACTTTGGGATCTTTGCTCAGCGGGAAGCCTGCTTCTCCCTCTCCTGCTCCCCTTGTTTGTTCTCTCTCTGTGTCTGTTAAATAAATAAATAAAATCTTCAAAAAAAAGAAAACTATCTCTTTCCTGGAGTTGTTGACTAGCCATACTCTAAATATCACTTGGCAAACAGATTTTCTCCTTTATATGGCAAGGTGAAATTCCTTTATGTAATCAAGAAATTTCACTGTACTTTGAGGACCATGTTATATTTTTAATTACTTAAAAATTTTCTAGAATAAATGCAGTCATATTTTCATTGTTTGAATTTTAATTTATTCTTTATGAAGGATGCATGAACCTCTTTTTGAAGTGTTAATGGATAATCTGGTAAGTAAATGGACTCTGCCAATTTCTTAGGAATTAAATTTTAAAATGTCAACCAATTAAAAATGTTTCTTTACACACTTTTATAATGTAGGGAGACAATCTAGTGTACAGAATTATAAATTAGAGGAGTGTGAATAATCCTGTTTAAAGAAATTCTCTTTTAATATAAGTACACTAATTCTTTGTGTAATCCTATTAAAATAATTCACCTTGTTATAAAATCAGAAAGAGCCTGGTTGTATAGCAAATAAACCATCTCAATTACCATGTGAATGTTGGATCACCTTTCAAGGTTCAGGATCTCCTGCCATTTAGCAGGATGAGTTAATTAATTTCACTTAAGTAAATATTCTATTAAAAAAATCCAGGTTATTTCTTGGAAAATTATATTTAACATTTTATTTGTTTTCTCCTTTGATTTTCATCTCCCACCTGAATAAAGATCTCAGTTTCACTATTTTATTTTTATCATATTACTATGATTAGTCATTATGCCATTGAATGAAACAAATATATTAGAGGACAGCCTAGAATAAATCTGTAGCCTCCACCTGGAGGTTTTGTTGTATAAGCCTCTGAATTTGCTTTTCCTATTTTTAAATAGTTTAATCCATAAGATTCTTCATTTTGCAAATAACTACAATTGTATTCATATTATATTCTGTTTAATCTTGTATGCATATTATTCGTTTTGGCTCCATTAACTTTTCAAATTAAAAAAAAAACAAATTTAATATTGAATGTTCTATAAGAAGAATGCTTTTACAGTCCTGGCCTCTTTCTCCACTCTTGCTTTTCAGGATCATCCCTGCCTCTTGTTTGCTTCCTTTCTGACGGAATGCTCATTATAGGAGCAGGAATGGTAGTAATACAAAGGTTATAAAAAAGTGGGGTTTTTTTAATTCCTTAATTCCTCTTTTAAAAAAACTAAATGGCAGAATATAAATATGTTAGAAAGATAAGCCAAAACCCTAAAAGCAATCAGAAGCAATCAATTTTTAGCTTCTTGATTTTAAGGAAAAAAAATGGATAAATGAACATAAGGCAATCAACTTGTGAGTTAGATGTCTATAACATTCAATATATTATATAAATACATAAAAATTAAGGTAATTCAATGTAATTAGCCTCATATATGTTTAGACATTTATTTTACGTGACTGAGGGGAGATTCTCTCATAGTTTTCGTCAGGAACGAAACGTCAAAGAATTGTAAATGGCCAAAACAGATGACTGCAAGCTTTAAGTGGCACCTGGGCATTGTTCATTGTGTCCTCTGGGCATTTTCTAAATCTGTGCCGGGTGGGGAGGGGGAGTGTGTATTTCTGATTGATTTTGATCAACTAGTCCATTTTACAACTCTGTAGGAATAGAAATGGATTCATAGAAAACTAATTGTAATGCAAATATTTTCACCTATAGCAATGCAAATGAATTTTGCCCAGTAGAGAGAGTAAACCTTTGAAGGTCAAATTCTCTTGGAATTGCTTTTAACCCCTTACTATAATACCTCACTAAAAAATGAATTCAGTAAAATATTTTAACACAGGTTCCCTTAGCATGTGTGAGTCACATCTTTACATGTTCGGTTAAGATGAAATTCCTAACTGAAGGAGATTGACTCTAAAGGATACAATTCTCCCTTAAACAGAGGAACAGGAGATGAAGTAGAATTTGTGATCTCTTATGTTATATGACTATCTGGCATTCAAATTCCCTGTATCACCATAAAACCTCCTAGAGCAATGTTTTTATTTTATTTTATATTTGCTATGCAAAAATCGTCTTCAGAAATATGGAAGCCCAAATACTGCTCTGCCTGAAGCTGGTGAGAATCCCTCAGAGCCACTTCTCAATGAGGACTCCCTGAGGGACTAGTTTAGTTTAAAGGAAAAGCCACAATAAACACTGCACTTCAGCCCAGAGTAGGTGAGGTGGAAAGTTAAAATCTTGCCAAGTTCTAAAGCTATTGAATATTGAGAGAATATACACAACTGGAGAATGAGAGTATGGCTGCTATCAGACCCATCTAAGAATTTTCTTCAAAGATGCTATCATCTCAATTGAAATATTTATCATATGATAAAATAAATACCTCTTTTTAATATTTCTCCCTTATATTTTAAACAAATATCCAACTGGGAGACAATATCAAACTTGTTTCCAGAGGGTCAATGTTATTCAAATTATTAGAGCATAATGTTTATTTTATCTTCAAAAACTTTTTGAGAATTGTTTAAAACATTAAACTCTCTTGACAGTAATATAATACTTTACAGCTGTGCTTTCATTTAGAAAGTGTGGCAAAAAAACGCAATTTGTCACTTCAATCAAGACATGTCTTTCACTGTGATGTGTAAATATTTCTGAATAGGCATCATTGAAAGCCTTGGCAAATAAAGCTTCTTGTGTTTTTGGTGACATATTTAAAGCTTTAATTATGATCAAAAAGACTACAAAACTGACTCAAATAAAATACACATTAAACTTTAAAAGAATGCTGAATTAGAAGGCATCATCTAAAATTAGGAAACTAGTAATAAGTATAAGCTAAAGGTAAACATAAAGTATTCAAATGTCAAATTAGATTAATTGTCTGTATAGATTGCATTGAGAAATAGAGTGGAAATATGCTAATACAGATATTGGCATTTAAAATAAAGAGTCATTCTCTTAATATCTGGAATATTTTATCTAAATAGGCGAAGTAATGGAAACTTACAGTAGATTCAGAGTCCAAGACAGAATATAAGTAACGTTTAGCATAATGGGCTAACACACATCTCTTTTTGTAAGTATCGATGGCATTTTTTCTTTATAAATCATTTGATCCTGCCTCTTGTTCTGATATATGCTGTTAATACTTGCAAAAGAACTTACCTAAGCATGTTTTAGACAACTTCAGTTTAACTCTATCATATCTTCAGAATATAAAGATAACATGCCCACTTACAAGCAGACAGCATGGGGGGGGTAAGGCACATTCTTATTTTTCACTAACAGAAAAAAATGTTACATCTTCTCCATCATGCACAAGGGCAATATTACCACAGCACAGGAAATGGTTCCAAATGTTCGCATCATTGCTTTCTACCCAGGTGCAATAGTATCTCATTCTTCTCAGAGTTTCTGATCGGCTTAAACAAAGCAGAAAAAAATCAAGGTGATGCATTACTTGAAGAGAAAATTTCATATATATTGTGAGGACAGAGAATTAGACTGAGGCCACATTTTGAGTAAGATAAAGAGAAATGTCACCTCCTAATTCTATACAGTTTCATTTATTTCTGAAGATTAAATTCTCATTTTTGAGGCTTCCATTTAAAAAGTATCTGGCTATTAATTCCTCAAATAACCTCTTCCACCATCCCTTTAAAATGTTTATAATGAATAGGTAAGGTTTAGAGTATGTAGTAACACAGATAATTAAAGTAAAAGTCAATTGGAGACATTTCTCAGTTTATAGTCCTCCAATGACTTCCCACTGTACATGAATAGATCTCACTTTCAAATGAGGATGACAATGTCAATTAAATCTGGTCCCCATCCCAACCTTGATTCTCATCTCATGAAACTCTTTCCTTCTTCCATTAGTTCAGAAACTCTTTCTAATCCCCTAGTCCTTGGCAATCCCCTCCTCTGCCTGAGGAACCGATTTCCTATTCCCTTACATTGTTTTGTTTTGTTTCGTTTTTTTCATTTTAAGTCTCAGAATAATAGTCAACTTAAGAACCGTTCTATAACCACTCTGTTTTAATTAGGTACACCTGAGATGCATTCTGTTTCTCTATTTGGAGATACCTATCTTGATTTGCTATGGTGTTAAACGCTTATGTGTTGTTTCAAAGGTTGTAGACCTTCATGACAAATACGGCCATAGGAAATGAGTGTTCTTAGGCCACAGTCGATGTTACCTAGCACAGCATTTTTTTAAAAATCACATTTACTGGCAATATTTTAAAGTTAGGAACTTTCACATAATAATCTTGATTTCTGATTTTACTTAAACCACAGAAAACCTCATATCAGTGGCCTGGTGCTTCTCATAAACTAACTCCATAGAATTGAGTAGCAGCTCTATCAGTGAAGAAGCAAGTGCTTTCCAATCATGAAAGATCCCCCACTTTCTTACATATCTCCAATTGTTGACTTTACTCCTCTGTGGCCCCTTTATCTGTAAGGACTTGTACTTCTTACCTTTGGTTTCTCCATATATTGTTTGTGTCACTACAGATCCTCAAAGTCAGAAAAGGTGTTTATGTCCCCCATTGTAATGCTACATTTTATTCAGTGACTTGCATACAGTGGTTTGCATGCACTCTATAAATATGTGTTTGGTGAGCAAATGAATGGTGGAATTAATATTCCACCAGAATCTAAGAATAATTTGCACTCAATTCTAGGGTGGTAGTACATGAATGAAAAACTCATGATTAAAGTGTGCTATGTTGATAAAAATGAATCAAACTTGCCTTTCCAAAGTTATCAAGAATGATTACTGATCCCTTCTCCAGCTATCCTCTTCCTCTTCCCTTGTCTATACACAGCTTTTTTTTTTAAACAAAATATTGCCTACCCATTCCTTTAGTTTAAAATCTGTTTATTTTTTATTTTTTTGAAACAAATGGAATTCCTTCATGCTGCTCTCATCTTCACTGCCGAAACTATTTCTCTTCTTACATCCTGAGCCTAAAAATCACAAAGAAGGAAAAATAACCACATTGTTAGGAGGGTAGAGCACACGACTTTTATTTTCTTATATACTCAACCTCTTCAAATTGTTAGAAAATTAGAACAACAACAAAAAAAGATTGAGCTGAGTTCAGCATTAGGCAAAGCCTCTGAAACATAGAGAAAGAGAATTTGGTAGAAATTTTCCACTTAATGTACTCTACATGGTAGTACTGAATATGGAGTTGCCTACACAAAAATGGTACCAACAATCAACCTACAAGTGCTACCTCTTGATAAAACAAATTTGGAACTTCTTAAGTGTTTTTCTTCATTCAACGATATGAATGAAAAAATAGATAAGATAGAAAAGATAAGATAGAAAAATAAAATATTTTATCCATGCAACAAATATTTGGTTAACATCCACTGTGTACCACACACTGTCATAAGCATTTAGAAAGCAAAAGTGAAAAAGGAATATGTGTCCTTTACTCTTATGAATCTTATTTCTTATGAATCTTACTTATTTCTTACTCTTATGAATCTTATACAATTATTAAATTGTAATAAGTGTTTTATGAAAAATTTTGCTCATAACAAGAGATGTGAAAAGTTATCCTTAAGCCTTATTTCAGCAAGAGCATGAGTATGTGGACATGATTATGAACATAATTAAAGTAGATGATCCAGAAAAAATGTTACTAATGTATTTTGTATTTTCAGTATGGTACTAGAAGACACAGATGTCTCTAATGATAATAGCAAAAATGAATAAGGAGGTGTAAAGGCAGTACATAATTCTGTGAAAACAGAAATAAGAGGTAAAAACATCATAATAAAATAATCCTAAAAATGTAACTGATTGGAAAATAATTTAAAGATAGTAACACACTTGGAACTACAGATACAGTGGAGTATCAATCTGAAAAATGAAATAAAATTGAAGAGAGCGGAGTTGGGCACACCAGTTAAGGTGTCATTCGCATTATCTGAGCTAGGATTAATGAAGGTACAGAAGATAGCAATGAGAAATCAGAGGAGGACATCAATTCATAAGTCAAGAAGAAGTAAATGGGCAGGACAGGTGAAAAGGTACTGAGACATAATGATTTTTAAGACTTCTTGTTTGAAGATAATTTGACTGGAGATGCCATGAACTAAGATGGAGTTCAGCACAAAGGAGGGTGGTAGGCAGAGAACTATTGGCATTCTCATAAGATGTACATGTTTGATGGATTTAGAGGTCAATATTCTACCTATCTAGCAGAAAAATAGAGTTTTAGATCTCAGGAGAGAAATACAAGTTATAGATTAAAATTTTAATTATTCTTTATAAAATAAGATTGGAAAAATAGAGGAACACATTCTGAGAAGCACTAAAATGAGAATCTCTGCTTCTAAAATGTTGTTTTCCATAACAGACTACATTTCCATTTTTTTTTTACATAAATTAAGTAAGTCACTATTACCTTAACTTTAGGTATCTCCCCAGTCTTATTACCCATGAGTCACTGCCTCCCTGCTTTCAATTTTTAATAAGAAACTTCTCATATTTCTACAATGCCCTCTGTTGTGTGGCTCCTTGTCAGCCTTTATGCTTTACTTCCAGCTTGAAATGATTTATCTCTACTATATCCCCGTGAACTATGATTGAACCTTTAAATTTTAACTCCGATATTCCTGCAGTAATATTTTCCTGAGCTCCTTGGTTAGACAAGGCCTGCTTATTAGTGTTTCAATACTACCTGTGATCAGTTTTCCCCTAGCACCTACTATGATATATTTATAGTACATAAATATAAGAACTATGTCTTATTCATTGTTTTGTCATCAATAATTACTGTAGTGCTTACTAGAGATAAGGTACTCAAATGCTTCTTAAACTTTAGAGAAAATATGAAAAGGAAATCATAAGAATGGCAATGCTTCATATCCATGGATACATTTTAGCAGATTGCTAATTCATTCATGTTCATTACAGAAAATTTGAAGTATACGGAAAAGCACAAAGAAGAAAGTGCAAATCACTTGTTATTCCTCCTCCCAGAGAAGATGACTGCTAATGATTCCATGTATGCAGGCATTTTGTTCTCTGCACACTTATATACTTATAAATGTTGTTCAATTAAGATAATACTGTACCTTTGCTTTAAAATTCCTTCTCAAATTGTAAAATATCATAAATATTTCTTCTACAAAAAAATTGTAACTAATACACTGACTTATACTGTGATATGATGCCATATTTTATTTAACCTATCGCTTGTCTGGGGACATTAGATTTCTTTAATTTTTATTACTAAGAATTCTGGAGAAGCAGCCTCAAAATTAAGTTTCATTATGTAACTGTGATAAATTAATAATAATAAAATGATTTACAAGTAATTTGTCCAATTAGAATGCATATTTTAAGGCTTACTGTATCTTTAAAATTACTTATCTAAGAAAGGTACCAATTTAGACTCTCTGAAGTACTGCATGAAACTTGTATCTAAGTATTCCCATTCTCTACAAATATGGATACCATAGATTTTATTTATTTTTTCTCACCTGATAGGCAAAATACGATATCTAATAGTATCAGTTTAATAATAATATTGGTTGTTAGAGCAATGGAATATTTTTAAATATTATATTCGATTTGGGAAATTTGTACACTTTATTTTTGTCATTTTCAACTAGAGTTCATAAACCTGTACTTTTATAAAATAACTATATGAAGTAACTTATATTAACTTACTATTTGAGGTATACTGAACTTCTATTAGCTAATTATTTTACTTAGAAGTACATCTTTTGATGATTCAAAACATCAAAGTGTCTGAGAAGCCCTGCAATAGAAAATTTCATGTATCTTGACTTAAATATATTTTCTTAAAATTTATTTTGCTGTTGGACTCTTAATTTTTTATGTTAACATAGATAATATTTGACAGAACTTGTATTATATAAGAAATACCTTGTGATGTAATTTTTTACACATGGAGGAATTTTATGTGTAAAAAATCAGAAATTTAAAAATGCCCATAAAAATAATTGTCACAAAGATAGAAAAAAATAGAAGAAAGAAATCTCTGGAAATAAACAGGGGAGATAACGTCCAGCAAAATGTGTGGTCAGAGAATTAAATACTGAAGAATAGTAACATAGGATGAAAATACAATGAAGTCACCCCATTGGGCATAGAGAGAGCTCTCATTTTATATTCATTAACAACAACTTATAAATACTTCTGAAGGTATTGCTTTCATTAAAATATCTACTAGTAAAATAAATGTAGTAGAGATTTCAAATCCACATATATCATTTTTTATTTCCATTCAAAAATATGTATCAAAATATATTTGAAAAGTTTCCCTGAAGATATCTTGATGACAGTGATAAATACTTCACAGTGTGAATAATATCATACCTCTCCTGAAAAGGATGTTTTTCTATCATCCACTCATGGCAGGCTTCCCCCCCCCTTAATTCTTTGGGTAGTTCCTCAGGAAAATATATTGCTATATATGTAAAATGCAACTTAACTGAAGTTTGAATAAATCATAGATTTCTAAAGCTGTATCTTTTAAATGAAAATTCAACTGAATAGCAGAAAGCTAATCAAGAATTTTCCTCAAGTATTTTGCACTTTAGAAGATTATTGTTGCTTTCTTACTTGAGAGAGAGATTGAATTAATCATATTAGCATAAAAAGTTCAAAACGTAAGTTTTAAAAAAATGCACATTTTAAAACATATTTCTTTAGGTATCTATATTGAATAATAATCAGATATTATAGCACCACAGGAAAAAATTCTTGGTTTCTTTGAAAAATAAAAGCAGGACTCGGAGACAAGCAATCAGAAA
Organism: Nasua narica; assembly: GCA_028533885.1. Taxonomy (NCBI): domain Eukaryota; kingdom Metazoa; phylum Chordata; class Mammalia; order Carnivora; family Procyonidae; genus Nasua; species Nasua narica. The sequence goes on from CM052810.1 coordinate 38,972,878, forward strand.
CAGTCTTGCATATTTGAGTGTTGTAGGGCAGGAGCTCTAGTCCTTTTCATTCCTGATTCCCACTCCTCAAAGGCAGATTCTTTCCATTATTTCAACTTTTTCCCCTAGTATATATATATTTCCATATTTCTAAATGATATGCTTATATTGATACTACTTAATTTTTTGGTTGTTCATATTACACACTGACATTTATGCTAAGCCATGTACAGATACTTACTTTTCAATTGTTTGGTGTTGTTTCTTTATTGAACTAAGTTATTAACGTGATCCGGTTTTTTGTAATATGTTCTAATCCCACTTCCCATTTTCTTTTTAGCTTCTATTTAATTATTCACAAATTATTATTCATCATTCCCCTATGAATTCATTATTATTAAATCATCACAATTATGTGATAAGATTTAATTTTGAGGCTGTTTACCCAGCATTCTTAATGATAATAAAATTTTAAAAATCTGATGTCCAAAACAAGTAACTGGTTAAAGAAATGATGGCATAACATTTTATTAGAATACCTAGAGTTCTAAGTTGCCCATTCAGAAACAGCTCTTAAAGTGGTGGGTCAGGGTCCTCGCCCCAGAGTAAATGGGGATATACAGAGCCTTAAAACAGATACCGAAAGGGTGGTTTTCTCTCTCTTTTGACCACTGCGGATATGCAGCTTTACAGATATGGTCATTCCTTACTGTCAGTAATTGCTTTATACACTCTCATTTCACAGGCGAATGAGCCCCATGCCCCTCCCTAGTTCTATGTAGTTGAGTCTACCTCTGGCCCTTCCCATGCATGGAAATCTTTTGGTTTCCATTATCCCCACAAATCACAGGTCTGTCTTTCTGTCCTGCAGTCTCCCAACACTAGTTTCTGCCTATTGTTATAGGTTTCTGCCCATAAAAGTTACATAATTTTCTATTCCTATATGTTAAGACAAGTAATTAAAACTTAAAGCATGGCTCCACTATGCATCTTAACCTAAAGTTACAAGGATTTTTCTCTATTTATGTCATTAACAGGCTCAAATTTTGTATTTTCCTATTTTACCTTTAAGTAGCATCTCTCTCCTGAAGTATTTTTTTAAAATATTTTATTTATTTATTTGACAGAGAGAGAGAGATCACAAGTAGGCAGAGAGGTAGGCAGAGAGAGAGGGGGAAGCAGGCTTCCTGCTGAGCAGAGAGCCTGATGCGGGGCTTGATCCCAGGACCCTGAGATCATGACCTGAGCCGAAGGCAGAGGCTTTAACCCACTGAGCCACCCAGGCGCCTCTCTCTCCTGAAGTATTACACATAGATGTCCTACAGAAGAAGGGGCATTTTTTAAAGTGTTCTATATCATATATTTTGTTTTAAAATAATCTAAGTTTACACTCAAAAGAAGTGAATGCTAATGATCACCAAAAGTTAGTACAAGAAGGTCCATGTGAGCTTTATTCATGAAAGTTAAAACTTGGAAATACACCCCTTCCATAGCCATCAATTTTTAATTCAGTATCTTTGTACGATGGTCCTTTAAAATTATATCATGCTTGTGTTACGGATTCCACTTTTTATTTACTGCAAAATAACTGAAAAACACTCTTCTTTAGTGAAAGAAACCATGATAGGATCTTCAATCCTTTTTTCTGAAGAAATGCTAAAATTTAAAGAAAATTAGAAAAATAAATCTCTGAGTTCTATGATAGTTAGAATTCAATAGAAACCACATTGTTTTTGAATTCTAAAAAGGAGACTTGAAAAAAATGATTGTGTTAATCATTTATTTACTCACAAGTATTCTGTCTCTGTGGTCACAACTATAGGAGTAATAACCTATTGTCACTAATGAATAAATCTGTATATTACTAGCTTGTATATATAATTACTACAAAAGAATATTTATCAACCACAAATTTGATAGTGGTGGAAAAATTTAAAAATCTGCTCATATAAACAGTCCTTTTTTTGCACAAATATCTCATGTATTTGAAGAAGCTTCTGAAATATCATACGAATAGAAATTATGTTCTGACTTTGCTATTTCTTCCCATTTTCCTCCTCTGTGCAACCTTGAAGACTAAGAGAACAGCTTTGTCTCCTCAACTACATATGATTTCTACATGAATTATTGTAACAAACATATCAAATTTGGTGCCATAGCATTGATTTTATCCTCTTGACTCAGAGAATTATCTTCTCTGTTTTCTGCTTTTATAGAACATCATATTGGGGCGCCTGGGTGGCTCAGTGGGTTAAAGCCTCTGCCTTCGGCTGGGGTCATGATCCCGGGGTTCTGGGATCGAGCCCCGCATCGGGCTGTCTGCTCGGCGGGGAGCCTGCTTCCTCCTCTCTCTGCCTGCTTCTCTGCCTACTTGTGATCTCTCTCTATCTCTGTCAAATAAATAAATAAAATCTTTAAAAAAAAAAAGAACATCATATTTAGGGTGCAAAATTACACTTTGTCATTAACTTTTTCTAGAACTTTGGGATATAATTGTGCCTGTATTAATCTAGAGTTTGTATACTTAAGTACTAATAAATAAACTAATAAATAATTCTCTCAATTATTTCAGGCAATTATTTAAGATGATTTTAATATTTAAATATTGCTAGAATCAACTACATAATTTGCATGCTACTGCCATTTCTGCAAAATAAATGAAGTTTGCTTGTCTCTTCCCCTGAAGAAAATAAGATAATGATGTTAAAAAAAAAAAGCTGTTAATATCCTAAATGTTCCAGGCAGCCAGAAGAACACGGAAGAAAGACTAGCTTTGTGTTTCATGGTCCTTGAAGTGTACTACCAACACTCCACTCCCCTCTCCTCACAGTGGAATCTTCTTTTTCTTGTTCAATGTCTTAAATCCTTTTAGAAATAAAGTATAACTGCTGTGAGTGAGGTATATGTAATTTCTCCAAAAGAATTCCAGTGGAAACACACTGATTCAAATTCATTTCCTCCCTCTTGTTTTTGGGAGTCTCGGCAGTGCTGATTTCATTAGAACATATATTCCACTGACTGTGGTATAGAGGATTGTGGAAGAAACAGCGGATTTCGCAGTCATACCAAGCTACTTGAATAGTAATTCTCATCAACACTCAGTGATACAGGAAAATAATTGTATACTCTGTAACCCACAGTAAATTGCTTTAGAAAAAGAATGGGAAAATAATTACTTCAAAAAATCTTAGTGATATTCAATTTTTGCTAATTCCGATTTGGTGACAGTTGGCTTGCTCTGTGTCTTGAAATTTATGTCTGTTTAAGTTTCTCTTTTATTTACAGAGTGAATTCGTGGTATAAATGGGTTTGCCATGGAAATAATTGCTACTTAAAATGAAACAAAATTAAAATAACCTTTTTACAACACTGTCAACTTTTAAAGACATTCACAGACATGTGATTGGAAAGATACTAAAGATATATTATTAACATGTCATTAACTCAGATTCACTCAGGACTTCTACAGAGCCATGCTTCAAAAAAAACAAAAAACAAAAAACAGTAGTTCTCTATTTCTAGATAAGGTAATTAATAAAGATTAGGGGTTTGCCTACATATAAAAGAAAACCCAAATAATTGGCTTCAACAAGAGAAAGGCTTACTTAGTTCTCCCATTAAGTATGTTTGGAGGTTGGGTGGTCTGTAACTTGTTAGGCAGCCTCCAAACATTAGGGACACGAGCTACTTTCACTTCCCTGCTGTGTCACTTGAGGAATGGCCATTTTCTTAGAGTCCAAGATGGCTGTCACTCCTCCAAAATCACATCCAATTCTGAGCTGTGCAGTGAGGGGAAGAAGGGCATGTCTGCTCCCTTTTATAGGGACCTTTCCAAATCCCTACATTGCCTTAATATTTATAAGTGATGTCATCCAGCTTTTCGGTACACTGAAAATGATAAAGGATGTTGAATAGGCACTTTTTACTTTTTAGGGTAGTAGAAATCATAGCACCACATTTTTAATAGCTTAGTCATGTAAACTACTGTTTTGTACCCAAAACACAAGCTTATTACAATTGTAGAATGCCCTAATGTTGAGGACTTATTTTTCTTTTAAATAAAGCTTTTAATACTGAAACTTGGCAATCATAACATGTTTTTCCTCAAATTTTTTTTTTTTTTTTGCTAAGGAATCAGAAAGAATGGAAATATTGCTAGTTTAATTTCATCTAGTATTCCGTATTTTCTTATGTATTTCTCTGGGAGGGAGGAGAATGATGGGAAGGAGGCTATTCTGTGTTGAAGTGAAAGTGAGCCAGATGGCTGCTGTCTTGCTCTAATTTTCCACCTCCTTGGTGCCTAGCATTTTCCTCTCACTACCCAGCTCCAAGAATCCATGTCTACCAGAGACTAATCCTCTGCCTCTTCACATGGGGAGATCCTCAGTCTAACTCTGGCACATCAAACCTGATGCAGATATTGGAAAGCTATTTTTCCTAGAATTCATTATAAACAATGTGGAAAAGAGAAAACAGATCCAACGAGAAGTGGAGAGATGGTGAAAACTGCGTCTGATTTCCTTATGAATTACTGAAGAATCAAAAGCACTCATAACTGTACTGCTTTTTCTCCAAATTCTACCCAATGTCATTACACAGAAAGAAATATGTATTTTGCTGACTAAAAATACTTTCACCCCACTCCAAAACGACTCTTACAGCTTTTTTGTGTTTAGGACCATGTGACTACTTCCTTAAGATCTCAATCTTAAGGAAGACCAGATGATCTGAGCTATCAGCAGAGGTAGCACCAACATGAATAAATTCTTTTTTTTAATTAACATATATTATTTGCCCCAGGGGTAGAGGTCTGTGAATCATCAGGCTTACACATTTCACAGCACTTACCATAGCACATACCCTCCCCAAAGTCCATAAATCAGCCAACCTATCCCTAACCCCCCCTCTCCTCCCCAGCAACCTTCAGTTTGTTTTGTGAGATTAAAAGTCTCTAAAGTCTCTTATAGTTTGTCTCCTTCCTAATTCCATCTTGTTTCATTTTCCCTCCCACCCCCCACAACCCCCACCCTGCCTCTCAAATTTCTCATATCAGAGAGATCATATAATTGTCTTTCTCTTATTGACTTATTTCACTCAGCAAAATACCCTCTAGTTCTATCCGTGTTGTTGCAAATGGCAAGATTACGTTCCCTTTGATGGCTGCATGGTATTCCATTGCATATACATACCATATCTTCTTCATCCATTCATCTGTTGATAGACATCTAGCTTCTTTCCATAGTTTGGCTATTGTAGACATTGCTGCTATAAACAATGAATAAATTCTTTTTGATCCCATAATGTCTTCTCTGATTCTAAGAAAAAAAAAGGTGCATGATATGATAGCTCAAAAAAATAGTATTCCTTATGAAATATTATACATTTTAAAAATTTACTGGTAGTTTGAAAGAGAATATGAAATCAATGTGTTTTGAAAATAGTGTCAAGGAGCACTGGGTGTTGTACATAAACAATGAATCTTGGAACACCGCATCAAAAACTAATGATGTATTTTATGGTGACTAACATAACACAATTAAAAAATATATAAAAAAAATAAAGAAGTGAAAAAAATTAGAATGGTGTTATTTACTTATTTGCTAGAGTTAATAAGGTATTTTTAATGAAATGATTCAAGTTGAGAATCATGAAGGTCTCAAAATAGACTTTGAATTTATTTCTGTAAGTAAAGCTTGTGGTAGAGTTTTCCAGTGCTTCTCTACTGTGCTATTCTAGAATTGAAATTAGTTAAAAAAAATTTAATATTTCAAAAATTCTTTGTGACAATTTAGAATGTTGAGTCAGATAGAGGCTCATGCTTTATTTAGTTTATTTCTTCAACTGTATTTGTAAGCATCCTGGATATGACTGTTCTAATACTGCATTTAGGAATGCCATTTGCATCCCCTCAGGGTAATTGTAAGTTCTAAATGAGAAAAAAAGAGAAAGTTCTTCATAAAGCATTTTATACAAATTAATTGATTGTATAAAGTCTTTATAATATATTTAATACTGTTTTAAGAAAGATGGCAAACTTCCTATGTCTCTAATCTGCAAACGTATGTTTTTTGATCAACTATTGTGTTCTTTGGTGTTAGGCAGAAAATATCTAATCAAAGACAGTAAAATATAGATGAAATGTCAAGTACTATTAAATTCCAAATAATATATAGTTTTTGTTCTTTGTACTTCAAGGATCAAAAGTGCTCTATCATTAGACACCATAAATGGATTTTATGGATAACTTATGATGTAATGCATAATTAATTTAATCATAAGTCTGTGATTTAATAAAAAAAGGAAGTTTCAAGAGTAGATACATGTATTACATATTTGTACATATATCTTAAAATTGTCCTATTTGAGTTACTTAATTTAAGATCTTTTCATTTAAGTGTACTAATTACATTTCATTATAACGTAAGAAATTTAAAAAATGAACAAAATAGAAAAGCCTGGAAAATGACTATAACAGCATTTCTCAAGGTGTGGAATTGGCATTTTGTGGTGATATTCATTCCCCCTTCTTTGGTAATAGTACTTGAATAACCCTACAGAACAGTCTTTTGCTATGCAGAATGTTGCTGACTCAACTCGCAGAGGTGAGTGCATAACTCAGAGCTAGCTTGTCACAGCGTAGTTACAGTAACTGGATCATGTAGATTGGCACTTTTATATTCAATAAATTAGAAAACAGAAAAAGCAGTATTGGGGAAATCCAAGTAGCAAGTTTCAGCTGGGATGCATAGGGAAGGTCTGGACGAGAGTAAATGGCAATGCATAGGTGAAGGAAAATACAGGTGGGCTCATGTAGCCTAATAGATTGAATAGGCAATCTAAAGTTGTATCTAATGAAGCCATACAAAAATATAGCACATTTTCCTTTAGCCATTTTTTCTTCTAGTAACTCATGTTACTTTAATTAGAAACAATATGCACAAATATGTAAAATAGAGAAAGATACTTGTATAGTCTCTAAGTTTCCTGGATACCTGCACAATTTTGTTCATACACATTTGTTACAATTGTGTCATTGAATCAAGAGTCAACAACAATTTGCTGTCTCAACTGGAGCTTTCACTCAATGACTCAAGGTTTCTTGTAGGGAACTGAACAAAGCCGACTTTGATTTTGTGACAATTAAATATTTGTGGAATGATAAAAGTTCCTCATTTTAATTATAAGATGTTACTTATTAGCATAAAGCAAAAGGCTTCACTGTGAAGCTTTTTTGAATGCTCTGTACTGATCTCATCCCAGGCTAAAAAAAGTAGACATTGGTCAACCTGCTTTAATAATAGAAAACAAACATCATTTCTCTGGATACACTTTTCAACTGAGTTGATTTTATGAAACCTTTCATTAGCTTCATCAAGACATGTTGTAATCAAACCCACAGTCCCAGAGATCAAGGGAGAATGTCAGCTTTAAGTGGACATGTTTACCACAAGCAATTTTTAACAAATACTTCATAGTGTAAATGCTTAATATCCATATACATTTTCTGCAAAAGGTCATCTTTGTGTCTAATTATAACTTAATTTATTTCTCTTTTAAACACATTAAAATCAAAAGTTTAATGCTGCTTCTTGAATAATCCAGGACATTTTGGTTATTTTTAAAGCATGAATTTTATGATGGATCCAACTTGTTTGGAGATCGAGAAAAAATTAAATATAAAATTTAAAATATTAACATCTTTGTATTATCAAATTAGGACACAGTTATGCTACTTACCCTGAAGTATGTATTTTTTTCCAACATCATTTTGCTTTAATTGGCTTTTACTCACTCACTTATTGAAGTCATTTTGTTAAATATTTATACAGCCCTTAATATGCAAGCTACTGAAATAGATAAAAAGGCTGAACCAGACACATTCCTCCTAATTTTCTTCTAATGCTGAGTGAAGAAAACATGTTACTTATGAGGTATAAATAGCATGTTGTAGGTAAGCAAAAAAAAAAACAAACTAGAGAGATTAATTATTTCTGGTGATATTAGGGAAGATTACATAGAGGAGTAAAGGAGGGATCATTTCTTGATATTGAAAGATTTCAAGTCTTGTCCATTTCTAAATACATTCAGTGAGAAATATTTGGTGATGTTTTAAAAAATGGTAAAAGTTATTTTTCCTGAATAATTACTTTGCATCTGGAAATTAATTTCTAGGAAAGTTTGGTATTTATAAGAATAAAATTGCCTCCTTGAGTATATCATTAAAAAAGAAAAAAGTCTACCATTAAAGACTTGGTTATAGAATGAACAGTATAGTCAGATGATAGCACATTATTCATCTATCAAAAGGAATTCAGGAAACCTATCTTCACTGATATAAAATGTTATCCAGCATATAGTAATTAGAAAGAAGCAAACTGTCAAAGATTATGGTTATTCTTACATAAATAAGCATATACACAACTGCGACGAGGAATTTATATCCACTCTTTAATAATTGCATTTTTGGTGGTGTAATCTGGCAGAATATCACTTTATATAACATATATTTTAGCAGTCATTGAATTTTTGAAGGTGTATGTACTACTTCTGAGATCAGAAACCTATAAAGTCACTGTTTTCCCTAAGTCCCTCAAGAGCCTTTCTAGCTACCACCTGATTTCTCTTCCTTCTGAGTGAAACTAAAAGTATTTTTCACTTGTCTTTGGTTCTTCGTCTCCATTCCTTCCTCAAACCAGGCTTTCCCTTTTTACCTTATCTCACCACAACTTTTCAAGGAAAAAAAAAAGAGAGAGAGAAGTCAAAGAGAGAAAAGAAAAGGAAAAGAAAAGAAAAATATATCATCTTTTCGGTGTAAATTAAAATGAATCCATTTTTTCAGGCTTTATGTGAGAGTATTCTTTTCCTTTAAACCACCACATTCTATCATTTTCTTTTTACTTCTCCTGTCTTTTTACTGACTCCTTTTTTTGTTTACTGCTCCTCAGCAGCGGAAAAAACATTCATTGCTTACCTAACAGTTAATCCCACTCTTTACACCTGCTAATTAAATTTCAACTTTGTTAAAATATTCACCCCTCCCCATCATTTCTCAAGAGAGATTTACCACATCCTTGACAGGTAGGTAGACACTAAGTGCACTGAGCCAATCAGAGTGGTTCTATTTCCTGGCTAACAATAGGCTTACAGGTGGCCATGTGTTGTGGTCATAGTCAATGAGATTTTAAAACATATCTGAGGTCACAAATATGAATGTGTTTTGCCTACAGCTGCTACTGTACTTTGTAGTCATCTATAGTAGAGACACTGTAAGGGCAGAGCCCAAAATGAGGATGATGGAGCACAGACATGAAAGAAAACCCAAGCTCTTGATGGCAGTGTTGAAATGTTACAACAATCTAGAGAACTGCTGTCAAGTTGTTACTTGAGGAAGTTTGTTTTCTTATTGTCAAGCCAATTTTAGGCTTCCAGATACTTACAGCCCAAAGCATCCTAACCAAGATAATGGCTACCTGTTCCAGAATGCCACATTCATTTCAGGTCATTCTCAGACTATCAACCATCTGAATGGCCACACACAAAGCCATGGACTTTGGAATCATAACTTCTAGATCCCTAGCTAAGACTTCTCTGCTACATACCTACTGATAAACTGCATTGCCTACTATCTTGATGTTGGTGCCCCATGTGCATTTTATAGTCAACCTGTTCTCAGTGAAATTAATCTTCTACTCTGAAACCTCCACCCCAAGTCAGAAACTTGGGAATCATCTTAAATGATTTCTCTTTCCCCTCAAGTATTTATCCTTTTAATCAGCAAAGAATGTTGATCCTACCTCATTAGTATATTTTGTCTCTCCAGGGGCATGATCAGACAGTGGTTAAGAACAGGGATTCTAGATCAGACTACCCAGGTTTAAATTCCATCTTGACCACTTCCTCAGTATGTACTAACTGTGATATTCTGTAAATCACTTACTCTTTCTGAGATCTCTGATCTGTAAAATGGGGACAGACACAATTACACATATCATATAGGACTGTTATTTAAATTAAAAGGGCTGATAAGTGTACAACAGTCTGCAGAAAAGTACTCAGTAAATATCAGCCATGATAATGTATTTATTTCTTGATGTTATCCTACTCACTTCACTCCAACCCTCCCTACATTAGTTCAGGCCCTCGCTCACCATTTCTCATCTGAATACAGAACTATACTTTCCCATCTCCTTTCTCAGTTACATTCAATCCATTCTCATGTTCTGAGAGGTCTCATCCAGTTCTTTCTTCTGTTTGTGACCTTTCTCAGAAAAATCTGCCACATAACTGCTGGCAGGAAATCTTTCCCCGATTCCTATGACCAATGGCATAAAATCTAAACTCTGTAGCTCAGCAGTGTCCTGCTGTTCCTCCACGAGTATCTTCCTTACTTTTACTTTCCCAGAAGCACTAGCTCTCTCAAACCCCAAGGCATTTGCAGGCACCATTTTTGATGACTAGAAAGCATTTGTCTTTTCTTTTTGTTACATATTAGTCTTTCAGGATCACCAAGATTCCAGTTCCTCCAAACATTCTTTGTATCTTCAGGGCTCACTAGACACTTATGCCCTGTGTATGCTTGTATCTCCACCATATCATTTTTCCTGTATTGCAAATAGTTGCCTGTGTGTAATGAATGGCTTTTTTTCTTGTTTTTCTTAGGATATAGGCTATGTGAAGACAGATATTGTGCCTTTTATCTCTGTATCCATAGGACCTACTATATTGATGGTCACATGACAATTATTTAATAAATGTACTAAAACAAGAAATGAATGAGTTATGCCTAACCCTTCATATCTAGCTATCTGGAAGTCTATTAGCCTAAAATCTACCAACACATCTAATATACCACCATGTTATCCCAAGGTAATCTCTCTTTCCTTGGAAACCACTGAATCTAGGTAATTAAGTAAGCAATTAACTTAATATATCAATGGAAAACTTTTATTATATGAACTTATCCCTTAAATTCATTTAGGAAATATTTCTTGAATAGCTATTATGTGCCAGACTCTGACATAGGAAGTCAGAACACTTTAAGGAAAAAAATGATAAAAATTTCTTCTTGAAGCAGCTTACCTTCTAGTATGTGTTGACAGAAAATCTTTTACTGCTATCTGTTAGTTCCGATTTTCCTCTTGTCATTCCAAGAATATTATAATCTCTATAATATCCATGACTTTTTCTCACACTTTATAGTTCGTAAAATGCTGATATTATCCCTTGAATTTAAATGTTCTCTTTTTTAACCTTTCTCACTCCTCTCTTTTTGTTTCCTGCTTTTTTCTAACTTTCTCTCATTTTTGCTCAAAAGTAGACATGTACTCAATTATATATCACTAAACTGTATAGTTTCTCTCAAATTTCACATATATTTCAACTATTCCATTCTGCCTTTCAGGCATTTGAGAATTTTGTATTTTAATACTGAGAAGTTGGGAATAAGCACTGATAATGAGCATATAAAATTTCATCATAGTAGTCTGTTTTCTCGAATCATTTGCTGCTTTCTCCTGAAATGTGACCCAAAGAAGTTCCTTTGAGTCTGATACTGATGACTCCTGGATCACAGAGGCTGCTTAGGTATGGTTGGTAAAGTAGACAAATGTGTTTACCTGAGTTTTTCTTTTTGAGTCAAAAATAAAATTAAGCACTCATTGCCTATCTCATGATGGATGCATACTTAAACCATAAAATTCACGTACAGGATCAAGATTGCACTTCCTCATTTTGCGGGGGAGTGATAGTCAGAAACAAGTTCTTCAGCTTTTTGGCTTTAACTTTAAATAATTATTTAATGTGAAGATTACCAAGATCTCCACTTCACAGTTTTGTTTCTAACTGTGCCTTACTCTCTTAAGTGTAGGCTTGTATGTGTGTGTTTGTACGTGTATATGTGTGTATGTGTTGTATGACACTCATTTCCCCTTAAGTGAATCCCCTTAGGAAAACCTATAATTCTTATTCTCTAACTTCACAATATCCAGATTAAAATCATATAGGAAGGATCACAATATGGGAATGTTTTAAGGACTCCTTAATGGTTATATCATTAATGTTGAACCACTCTTATTTAATAAATTACATTTATCCAGATAATTCTAAAGAAGAAACTAGAATTTTAATTAATGTATAAAGTTACTTGGAAATTACTGGACATAAGGTTACTAGATTCATTCTTTGACATGAATTACTCGGGGTCATTTTGCTTTGTCTCCTAAATAAAGCACAGTTAAGGACAATCACGATAATAAAGTTATACCAGATTTCCCTAGGGAGTGCTGCACAAATTTACATATGATCAGAAGCTCCAGTATCAAAACCAAATAAGAATAGTAGACCAGGTCCCTCAAAAGGATCTTACACTTATTAAAAAAACAAACAATCCTTTTATTAAATAATAAAGGTAGCATCAACATTATGAATATTTAAATAATTTTCTCTTATCACATAACCTCACTGAATAATCAACAAAATATAGGATGAGAAAAGCTAAATCATTTTTGAAGAATTACTCAAATACATTTGGAGTAACATATTGTAAAATCTTTATATAAAGAGGGATCATAGGCTTCTAATTTACCCATGGAATTAAAATCACTTAAATATTTTATCATCCTTGAAATAAATACCATTAATGATAGAGGTCAAAAAATTAAGTACTTTGTGATGTATTTTTGTTGATCTTTAAACCAACCTTCCTTAGTCTAATATCTTGGAATGTTTGTTGACTTTCATTCAAAAAAATCAGCGAATATTTTTGGAATAACATCAGGTACCATGATAGGCTCAGGGGAATCATTAATGAATAAAACAGACAGTCTCCTCACTTGTAGACTTTACATACTATAGAAAAACAAAGACAGCAAACAAATACATACGGTATTAGTGGGTGACTGCAAGTATTGTAGAGAAAAATGAAGATTAACAGAAGGGATTTTCATATTAACAATATCGTCTCTTTGTTCTATGATTACATGTCCAATTTTTATAGTAAGCGGCCATTTTTAGATCATTGAACACTTTCCAAGTTACTTGAAGGCAATGGAGCTGAACAAAAGAAAACTAATGTCTATCAGGGCTCCTATGAGCATGCTGGAAGACACAATGAGGTTAAAAGACATACGTGGCCAGTGATGCTTTGCAGCAGAAGCGGGAGGCTAGATGGACTATGAATAAAAATAGAATATGAATAAGTGTATATCATGAACGGACACCTGAGTCAACATGCTTAGTATGTGCAAGGTACAAGTGTTAGTAGAAGGGGGAATATCATGAGATAATTAGGTAGGATAGAGAAGATTTTATTCACTTATGGAAATTTTGGATTATATAATATTAAATTCAAAATTTTTAATCTATTAATTGTTGATTATATTGCTATAAATTAAAGATTTGTTATTTCTCCTTAAAGAGCTAAAGCTGGAGCTACAATTTGGAGATTTCTAGACAAATCTTAATGTGTCCTGGGTCATGACATTAGTTTTATTTAATTGGGAGAAAGAGCTTGGTCTGCAAAACAAATATGGGAGAATGATCTAGTTTATATTTTGGATTTTTTCACTGCAATAATTCAGCATAAATTATTAGGCTTCTTTCTGCTTTACTATATATGGCTTAATAGGAATTTATACCAAAGCCCAGGTACTATACTATCCTAAAGAAACAACTTGTGAAGCTCAATATAAATGAAAATGCTTTTATTATTTAAAAAAAGTCTTAGGAAAGTTTCCTTAACTCATCTCTCTAGGACATAGTCAAATGCTTTATCTAGTTTATTCTAAGTTATTTCCTATATTAATTGATATTCCAGCAAAGGCTGTTATGTGTCTATTTGAAGAGATGTCATTTGAGAAATAATGTGACTTCTTTAAATGAAAATTGAAACACTAAATATAGAAAAATAGTGAAGCTGGTTATCCAATAGAGTTGAACTTACACGCCCTTCAAAGAGAGAAGAATTGACCCCATTATTCAGCAGCTTATAAACAGTCCCAATGAACAAAAAATGCATTGTGTTGAGTCTTCATTTGTAAATGACAAATTTTCAGATTTTAATTTGTGTCCCTGATGCATACTCAAGTTGAAGTCATTTTAATCAGATAATTGTGGTTCTGGAAAACAGAACACAATTTATAAAGTTAAAAGGAGCACTTTAAAACTTCCCACATTTAAAGTCTTTATTAAATCCAGGTCTAGACTAAACAAGAGAACTTGTTACTAAGGTAATCAGCAGGAAATGTTACTGCTTCCTACAGTTGCAACACTTGTTTATTATATAATAAAGCTGAAGTCATTACTTAAAGCTCACTGGCATAATTGATAGATTCTAAAACTTTCTTTCAAAATATATCAGTATAGATATGGGTGGTTTACTGATTTAATAAATTACCATGATCAACTAAAAATCCTGTATCACAACTTATTTATTTACATCATAAATGGAAGCCCTTGAACATTTCCTTATGAATAGCCATTTAGTCACTCACATCTCAAAAAAGTCAGCAAGTGCCACACTATACAAGCAATGATAGTGGAAAAATATGCCATCAAAGGAGAACTAATTATAATGGGGGAAACTTCAAATTGCTTACATTGCTGTAATCAGTGGTGCTAAAAAATAACCAACACTCCTAGAAATATAATCAGCAGTGATAGAAATATAGAAATGTAAAAAAAAAGAAAAAGAAATACAGAAATGTAATCACCAATGACAAAAGTATAAAAACATTATCACCAGCAGTTCAGAACAATCATGTAACTCTTTAATCGAGTGTTGATACAGTTTATATATATATTTTAAGTCCATAAAGGGATTCGGAAAGCTGGCTATCCAATTTACATATAGATGTTAATCCAAGATAATCATGATTATTATAAAAAATCCCATGATTCTAAGTGGAAAAATGAGGTTTTATAAATCCCCATAAAAGTGGAATATTATCTTAGTGAAATTCTTTCACTTGATAAATTTTTCTCTCTTTTTTATTGTGAAGAAAGACCACAGCCATTGCCTTTCTGTGTCATACCTGAGTATCTTGCCATGTCACACAACCCTCTTAAGCCTTGTAAGTGGCTCTTTTCTGAATTCCAGCCAATTTTTGAAGTGAGTAACAGCTCGTAATTATCTAATTTAATCCATTCAGCTGCTCTCAACTTCTACAATAAACATCATTTGCTCTTTATTACAACCATGTGCAGAAATATCTGAACTAAAGATAATTATACTACTTGTCCCAAGAAGGTATCAGTTAATTCTGATTGTATAAATGCACAATTGCACAATAGTTTGTCCAATTTACATTTCCTTCTGCCTAAAGAGATCATGAGGATGTCTGTCTAGTGGTGAACTGACACTTATGTGAGCATTTTATAGAATTCTGTAATCCCATAAAAATTCTACACTGACCACATAATTTATCGATCCAACTATATTGCTTTTGATAATGAGAATGAACTTTATTAATAATTACATGAAGACATTAGGCACATTCTATAGATAAGACATCCACATTTTAAATTCCAGGTACCAAGAAGTACAATATTTATGGAAATTAAGAACTTAAGAAATGGAATATCTTAACTTCTCATGTTCTTAAGAGCACAAAGACAAGAAAAGCCATATCCTCAAAGTTTGACAGACCTAACGTTTTTTTGTGTGTGAGCTTTTAAGTACCTGAGAATTTGGAAGGAATCATCAAAAACTACTTCCCAACTCTATCCTTCATGGTTGAGGGACCTTTTAAATCTAAAATAAGACTTCTCTCTTGGAACCAAACACATTTTTTTTCCCCTGGGAATAATAAGACAAATGTTCCTGCTTTCTCTAAGGAGGAGGTAAAGAACTGGTAAGGAGAGGATATCAGACTCCATTTTTCTGTACCTGAGAGCTCAGCATTAATAAAATAAGCATAAAGGCATTATTGTAATAGTATTTTTTTAAAGGGAAAAAAGCATAGAACAGGGTGGAAGGTATACCTACAATTAGATGTTCAGCGACAATAAACGAACAATCTTGTGTTGCTTTTGGTTTCTCTTACTCTCCCTTTCATCTCAATGGCTATTTAAAATATTCCACACTTTCCTCAAAACCTACCTACCCCTGTCCCCCATTCTTATTTCTTGGAGAAAATTAAAGAAAGAAAAATCCCTCAGCCTTTTACTCATTTGAAAAAATTCACTTAGGATAGCATTATACGAAGACTAGTAAAGTACAATCAATATCATCCTCATTATTCGAGTCTGAGTGCTGCTATGGGTCTCTGTAATGATTGTGAAATTATTTCTTTTGTAATTAAAAAATTTTTTTTCTCATTGATATGAGCAGAAAATTTTTAAAAATTTGAATTCTCAACAGTTTAATAAAAGTAAGAAAAGTTTTTAAAACTTACAAACATTGTGTCTCTATACATCTTTTGTATCTTCATAAAAGATAACGCGATACTTTGATAGAACAATAAGAAAATTTACAGATGATATACAGTATTGATTTATTTTACTATTGCATGATCCTTCTGGATGATTCCATTCTTTGTCTATTTCCTAATTATTTTGGTTATTTCTTAACATGGGATAATAATTGATGACTGATGATGAAATAATTTCTAGAATAAAAAGTAACAGAATATTTCAAAATTCTTCTTTGTTTAAAAAAATTTTCCTTTGTTTTTTGGAAAACTTCCAAAAAAGTAAAGAAAGTTGCAAAAGATCAATCTTTATAAGTTGTTAGAATTGTTCAGTAAAAAAACTTCAACATTACATTGGGTCCAATGAACCTCAGTGATCAACAAGAATTAAAGATGAAAGCCTGAGGTTATCCTGTTTGCAAAAGAAACATACCAACTGAAAATATAAATGAATATTAAAGACACCGTAATAATATGTACAGTGGAGGAACGAAGCCATAACACAGCTCTATACTTATAACTGTTATATGAAATATAACTGGAACTTCTTGCATTTCCCAGCTTACTGTATCATATACCTTATTTTTATTTTTAACTTTCTACTTCTCTTCTCTACCATGTATATTACATTATATCATTATATATAATATATTACATTATATATAATGTATCTCTACATTATATCATGGTTGTTGTATTTTCTATTTCCTTCACATATGGAAAATACCAGTGTAGCATTGCTATAGAACGAAAAAGAAGAGACATCAACTTAAACTCTAGTCTTGAAGTTTATTCAGTAACTGGATGTGATTTTAGGTTGTCTTCATTGGAAACAAGATTAAATATTCTTAATTGTTTGTGAGGGGGAAAAAAGAAGCAGAGGTTAATATTGGGGAAAAGGGGAAAATTCTCATGAAGAAATGTCTTGATATGAGAGAAGCCACAGCCTTGATTAACCATAGATTCGATTGTTAAACCCAACAAGGTTAAAAAAACAAAAGATAAGAGAATAGGGGTGAAGAGGAACACTTCTACCCAACTTCCGAATGTTATATTCCACAAGACAAGGTTGAAGGATAAGGGAGGTTGAAAGGGAAAAAATATTCCAGTTAGATAGAATACATTTGAAAGGCCTACAGAGCTTAGTACATTCAAGGAATTTAAATAATAGTAAAATGACTGGAGTCAAAAGGAGAGGTGACAATATGTGAGACTAAGGAAGTTCAAGAGTGGGCTTTATGTGCCATGACAAGGAACTTAAAACTTGGAATAAAATAGAAATAATATATTTGAAAGATGTTTAGAAAATCAAAGTTAGTTTACTTGGTAATTGACCTAATATGAGAAAGTATTGAAAAAAGGAAATGAACAAGAATAATTTCTAGGTTTCTGGGCTGGCTGATTGGTTGGAGAGCAGTACCATCAACTGTGGAAGAAAACTAAAGAAAGATTTGGGGACAAAGAGGATAAGTTCTCTTTTAGACATATCCAAATGTGTTTCCATTTGAAAATGTTCAACTGAAGATGCTAATAGTTGGATATGCATATTTAGAAATCAGGAGAGAAATATAAACTCCATGTACTTGTTTGGGAATCAACTTTAAATACACGGTAATTAATATCATGGGGGCTATGTAATATCACACAAGATTCATACATGAATGGGGAAGAGGAGAGGGGAAAAACTAAAACAAAAATGAAAATCCCTGAAGTAATAAGAACCTAGAGAAGAGCCAGAACAAAATCTGGAAAAGAATGGTAAGAAAAACCAAGATAACATGGCTTTGGAAAAGGCAAGAGAAGAGTGTGTATTGGAAGAAAAAGTGATTAGTTATGTTTTCAAGAAGTGAGGAAGGAAAGTAAATAAAGGGAAGAATGTTTTGTCCATTGGATTTGATGAGAAGGAGCTCACTGGGGAAATTAGTAAGGGCAATTTTAATGATTCTGTGGTGTTGGAACATATCATAGTTGGATCTGAGGAAGGGCAGGTAGTAGTAAATGTAGGCAATTTTCAAAAAATTGGACCATGTTGAAAGCCAAATGACAGTGTAGTAGCCTGTAGTAGGACTAGTTTTTGTGGGATTTCAAGTTTATTTCAGTAGGTCATGTGGACATATTAGGCAGTAGGCTTAAGAAAAGACTGTGTATGTGAAAGGTCCTAAACTTAACAGCTTTATGGTAACTCTGCCTGTGGCAATCATCAGATGAGGTAAAGTATAGAGGAGGGATTTATCAGGTTCCAGAGATTAAATCTACTTACCAGAATCAGCAGAAAGGAAGAATTTCTTCATCTGGATTGCCTAGAAAGTTCATCATGAGGCTAAGTCTTATGCTATTAATTTAGAGATTAAAGTCTCAGCTAAGGAAAGGGAGAGAACGGGACAGTCAATCAGTGAAACCAATAAAGTCTCTATGACTGGGCTGACCACTGCTTGCCATCAAGCGTGACTGCTTGCTTATTCTCAAAGGTTCAACTGAGTACATCTCAGGAAGTCCTGAGACAACAAGGGCAACGATCCCATTGGTGAAAGGTTCATTCCACAGAATGAACTCTGGGCTGTGCGTGAAAGGTGCTCCCAGTGTCTTAAGACTCATCATTAGTAGGAAATGCTGGGGTATCACGTGAGAGATTCACCAACTAAAGAATGGTTGCCCCCATGGAAGTGGGTCAGGTTCAAATAGTTGATTAACCCATTGTGCACTTGGCATGGAAAAAGTGGGCAAAAAGTCCTGGAGACAGGTCAGATTTAGAGGATCTGACAGGGTGTATTAAAGGAGTCGGATACACAGTGGTTAAAATTATAGAAGAGATTAAGCACAATCAATAGAACATTTAAGCTAAGTCTTCTGAGACAGAAATGAAAGAAGATAGACTAGACTCTTTTGTTCACATTCAAACAGCTATGCTACAAAGTCACAAAATTCTAACTCGTGTGTCTGAATAATTGCCTTCATCTAGCTGAGGAGACATCTGGGCCTACATCAGGGACTATATGCATGAGATCATATTAGGGGTTGAGAAGAAGAGAATAGAAGTCACAAGCAAGCTATTGTCTTCATATTATATGCTAATGTGTGGCAGAGTGCCTGGAATATAGCTGGTCTCCAATAAGTGGTTCTGAAAGAATAAAGGCAAACATTAGTAAAAATGTACAATTCACTTTTATATTTACTTAAAACTCTGAAATAATAAAATCCTCCATCTCCCTTTCCCAAAACACATCAAGTTTATCCTATAGGCTGAATCTATTGTTAATTGATAGCATATAATCATTCACAGGCAGTGATGGAGAAATATGTCTATTTACTTGCTACAACATCTGTCTATATTTGTAAAAATTTTAAATTTCCTTCATTCTTTCAAATGTGCACTTTAGAAAGATACTCTTATTTTGTGGGAGAACATCTTCCAAAGCCATTAAAATACTTTCCGCTCAGAAAAACAAAATTGTTTATAGCATTTTCCATTTGAAAAAAAAATAAACCATTGGCTAATAGTATGACAATTAGTATTGTTTTGTCGCTGAAAATCTAATTCATGTTTCAACAGCTCAGACATACAATTTTAGGTCATATTTTAAGATTCTCAAATGTTCATCTATTAC
>CM052810.1:38993367-39017238 GCA_028533885.1 Nasua narica
GCACATAGGTATACTTACCTAGATTTCTCTTTTTTCTCTTTCCTTTGAGTTTCTAGATCATCAGTAAAAACAAACAAACGAACAAACCTCAGTGGTTTAACACAAATACAAGTGTATTTTTTGCATACATTACAGCTTGATGTGTGTAACCAGCACTCTTCTCTATGGAACAAGCGAGGCACCTTGTTCTTTTCTTCTGTCATATTCTCGGTCTTCTAGCACTCTTTATGGCTGTCATATCTAGCCAGCAGATAAGGAAGAAGAAAAAAAACAGAAAGAGTTGAAAGCATGCATTTTTACTCTCAACTACGTTGTCCTGGACACAAGACATATCATATTCCAATGGTAAGAGCTTGTTATATGCCCCATCTAGATGAAATAAGTGGGGAAATGTGATCTAGCTGTGTCTCCAGGATAAGACAAGAACATCAGTGTCGGTGAATCCCAGTATTTTTTGTCAGTCTGGTTTTGTGGTCACCAGGTAGCCCATTGCTCTCTTCACATGTAGAAAATACTAATTCTACCCTCAAGGGAAAAAAAAAATCAAAGTCTCATCAAGTCGCCGAATCCAATTCAATATTTATACTCAGGAAGATGGGTAGTCTTACCCATCAGATTCATAGCGATTCAGTGTTTTCAAGATCAATGAAGTAAAAGAAAAATTATCTACTGTTTAATGGTATAGTAGGATCAGGATAGCTGTAATAGACACTTCTGTTTGGTAGAGGGAAGATTAGGGACAGACCATTTAGCAAGTTTGGAATCTTGATGGGCAGGTGATATAAGATTTCATGGTCATGGACATGAAAGAAGTTCCTTGATTAAACTGTGGTTCTGCTTTCTGGAAAACATTCTTGAGTAAGTTTTGGTCATCTATATGGCCCCTTGTTCTACTATCTGGGAAAGTTTTCTTTATCCATTATTTTCAGTGGCAATGTCTGAAGCGGGTTTTATTGAATGTGATGTCGTTGGGACTATACAGTTCTCACAGTTTCTTATGCAAGTTTGGTAGCCTACCATAAGAGTTTAGGCTTGCACCATAAAGACTTTTCTCCCAAATTCATGGCTTTTTTTTGCCAACACGATTTTCTCGAATTCTTAAGAGACTTCTGAACTATCCAATTACAATCATTTCTCTGTGAAATTTTCCCCCCTATCTCTAAATTTTAAGCAGTAAGAACCATGTGCAGGGGTGTATCTACATCAGGCCGCTATAAAGACCACATAAGCCATTTCCCCACTTCAGAGATAGTGTGCCTCCAAATGATGGCATGACAGATAAAGGCAAATTCGGGAGATGGAGAAAGACAAACAAAGCTCTGATGAAATTGTTTTATCCACTGGACCAAGCCTTGCCTGAAGCCAAAATAAACCATGAGAGATTATTGTTATATAAGTCCTTGATTGTTTGCTATTTCAAGTGGGTTTCTTGTATTTGTAACACAAAAATAAAAACAAAAAATAAAGATCCCAACTAATGTAAGAAGAAAGTTGTATTTCTTCTGTATGGCTTTCATTTTGTACAGAAACTCAGGAATAATTATTATTTGAAGAGGATGGTTTTGATAGAAAATAACAAAATACAGAATGTATTGATTGATGATGCATTGAATTGCCTTCCTTTTTTCTACTTTCTAGTTTAGACTGATTATAAGGTTTAGCAGTTTATGTGGAATAAGAATTGGCCAATTCTTATTTCTCAGAGAAAATGAGACACAGAGAAACGTTCTACAGCAAGAGGGCAGTGGAAATTGTCAAAATTATGAACAAATATTAATGACAGTGCAATTTGTCATTAAAGAAAATAATAAACTAAATCAAGCAATTAAACATTTTTCCCGTAAGAGGATCTATTTGTACTTATACTTACTGAATGTTTGCTTGATATGTTTTGAAAAAAATATTATAAAAGAAGATTTGCAGTAAGAAGAACATCATTTTATAATCATTTTGCATGCCAATTATCAAACACAGGAAATAGTTCTCTTTACAGGTGAGCTTACAGATGGTGACTGTACTTATGGAGGTGAACACTGAGTAAAGTATAGAATTGTTCAATCACTGTTCAACTAATGTAACATTCTATGTTAACTATACGTCAATGAAAGAAAGATGCAAAAAAAAAAAAGATGCAGTAAGTGTACTACACAAATGTATTTTATCTTTCCAAGGATTTACTCACATTTAAAAATTTTCACATAATATAAAATTTGATGGAATTTCAATGGCTAAGTTTTGTGTGCCTACCTGAACATTTAGAAGATAATTGCTAATTATCTTTAATTATATCACTAAACTTTTATGATTAAAAATTTGAAGTGGGGAAGCCTGGGTGGCTCAGTTGTTAAGCGCCTGCCTTCGGCTCAGGTCATGATCCCAGAACCCTGGGATCAAAGCAGGGCTCCCTGCTCTGCAGAAAGCCTGCTTCTCCCTATCTCTGCCCCTGCTTGTGTTCCCACTCTCACTCTCTCTCTCTGTCAAATAAATAAATAAAATCCTAAAATAAATAAATAATAAAAATTGACGTAATTTCTCTGAGAGATACTTTCCTCAAAAAAAGATATAAAATTTGAGACAGTTGGAAATTATGAAAAGAACATGTATCAACCAACAAAGTTATTCAAGAAATAATCAAGTTATCACATTCTTTTCCATAAAAACAAAAACAAAACAAACTGAAATCTTTAACTAACTTTGAAAAAATATTGTATAAGTCCATTTATTTATTCATACATTTTTAAAAATTGAAGTATAATCAGCATACAGTATTATATTAGTTTCAGGTGTACAATCTAGTGATTCAACAATTCTATACATTACTCAGTGCTCATCATGATAAGTGTACTTTTAATCCCCTTCACTTACTTCACTCATCCCCCTACCCACTTTCCCTTTCGCAACTACCAGTTTTTTTCTCTGTATTTAAGAGTCTGTTCTTTTGTTTGCCTTTTTTTGGTTTTATTTCTTAAAATTCACATATGAATGAAATCATATGGTATTTGCCTTTCTCTGTCTGACTTACTTTACTTAGCTTTATACCCTCTAAGTTCATTTATGTTGGTGCAAATTGTAAGATCTCGTTCTTTTTTGATCCAGTAATTCCACTACTGTGTACTTATCCAAAGAAAATGAAAACACTAATTCAAATAGATATACACACCCCTTTGTTGAAAGCAGCATTATTTATAATAGGCATGAAATGGAAGTAATCCAAGTGTCTATACATAGATGAATGGGTAAAGAGGAATAGTATACATACATACAATGGAATGTCAGTCATAAAAAAAGAATGAGATTTTGCCATTTGTAATATATATAGCCCAATTAAATCAAATGTAAAATTGACCATGGTGATCTGCAAAGCTGGATTGCAGTCTGTAGGCAGAAAACAAAAGTTTTAGCTTAGAAATCATGGACTTAATGGAAAATAAGAATAATATCAAATATGACTTTTTGCAAGAGACATTCACTTGCCTATACTCTAAGATGCGTAAGTATTTGAGCCCTTCCCATCTTCAATTTTCAAGTGCCAAAGGAGATTCTTATTATGTAGCTGTGATATCTAAAGATAATATCAAACAAGCAAAAAGGAATGTGAGAATGTTTCAAGTTAGGCTAACATTTGGGAATACCACCAGCTGCTCTCTTTTACAATGAAGGAAAAAATAGCTCAAAGGCAAAACTGTAAATAAAGCAATTTCAATCTTATTTTACAGGTTGGAAAAATATTCACAATGAGGTCCTTTAATGAGTTTGCCCTTTTTCAAACTGTCTCACAGTATAACTAAAATTAGGTAACACCCTAAGGGAAATTTTGAATAATACTGTTATTTATGTCCTATTAAAAGGTATTACCATATTTTACCACAGAGTCTTTGCAGTATTTTAACATAATGCCCACAAACTCAATTTTATGAATTACTGAACAGAAGAGCAGGCACTAAACAAAGCAAGAATGATTTGAATTTTTATTCATTTTAACTGCTATGAATTTTAATTAATGCTTTGTTGATTGACTATTTATATATATATATTCACACATAATTATATATATCACACATATATGTATATGTATGCATATACCTATATATATGCTTATAGACAGATAGATGGGTGGAGATAGAGAGAGAGAGAGACCTAACATATAACCACACCTACAAGTGATGCTCTTCAATATTTAGGGATAATTCATTTGTTAGCTAAAATTCCAAACCATGATATGAATCTAGCTAACTGGCAGAAATTCATAAAAACCAACATTTCTGCTAGGTTCTTTTGATAAATTACCGTAACTTTAAGAAATGTGAATTAATGTGTAGGTATTTATTTAACAAACTATAAAAGTTGTATTCTCTTTCTTTGTGTTCTTAGAAAATTTCTCAGGAAAATTAGCTTACCGAGGGTTAAAAATACCTTCTCTTAATTTATAAATCATGATGAGCATTTGACCTATTATCATGACTTTGTGGGTGGATCATTAGACATAAGTGCAAGAAAAAAAACAATTAAAAAGAAGCCAAGAAAGCAGATGCCAAGTTTCATTCAGTACTAAATCCACTTTACCATTACTTTTCAAAAGCAATCTAAATGTCAAATTTCTGACACCAAAATTGGTAGCAAGTAAATCGCATAGCACTAAACTGCAAAGTGGCATGCAAAATTTAGAACAGTAGGTTGTATATAATTAGGAAAGAGTTTGTGCTTCTAAATATAAAAGTCCTACATTCAGCATGAGGAAATAAAACTCTTAAGAAGAAGGCAGTCTGGTTGCACTTTTTCAAGACTCTTAATACAAACATAAGGGCAACAGATAAAACATGAATGCTCACTTAGGAGAAGCAGGCTTTTCACAGGCAAATGTGTAAGATCATTAGTGGAACTAATCAGAGAATGCTGTTATGTTTTGTCTTCCTTTATACTTAAATATTTTGCCTATATTCCAATGGAATCATAAGGGTTTAAGGCAGAGTCATGTCAAACATAAAAGACTTGAATTTTTAAATCCCTTGAATATTCCATTCATTCACTAAACAAATAATTCTGAATATTAATAGTCAGGTAGTATTTTAAGTTCTTGAGATTCAGAAGTGGAGAAGGAAAAGTCCCTGCCTTTACAGCACTTAATTAATAGTGAAGGAGGCAGATGACAAACAAATAAAAATATAAATATATAATAAAATGTCAGTACTCTGATGAAAAATAAAGCAGAGACACCAGATAAAAAGTGATGAGGACAGGGGATAATTTACAAAGAGCAATCATTCTACCTCTTTCTGAAGTGGTCTCATCTGAGCAGAGACTTGAATTAAATAAGGGAACAAGCCATGCAAAGATATAAAGAAGAATGATACTTTGCAGATAGACCAGCAATTCAAAGGCCCTGAGGAGGAAATGAACAGGGTTATGTTGACCCCATATCCCTACCCAGGAGGTGGGTAGAACGCAGATGACATGATACCAATTCCTTGCAAGAGATGAAGACTACTCCCAATTCCTTGTACGAGATGAAGCATTACGACTGTGCCAGCAGAAACAGTATTAGATTGAGACTATAGTTTGAATGTTGAGGCAACAGCAAAGGTTGATC
This sequence comes from Nasua narica, assembly GCA_028533885.1. NCBI lineage: Eukaryota > Metazoa > Chordata > Mammalia > Carnivora > Procyonidae > Nasua > Nasua narica. Next base: position 38,998,955 of record CM052810.1, read on the forward strand.
AGGTTGCTGTGGGTTAACAGGAAAAGGGACAAATCAAGGATGCTGTCAGTATGTTGGCTTGAGCTATAGGTAAATGATGGGACTATTACTGGTATTGGGAAAACTGGGTGAGGGCAATAGAATCAAGAGTTAGGTATTGGATAAATTCAACTAAGATGCTTACCAGATATTCAATACCAATATCACAGTGACAATAAGAAAGAAGTACGCTATAGGACTCCAAACTAGAAGGAGTGGTATGTGTGAAAAGAAGCGACAGAAGCTTGGGCTATTCATTTGGAAGTCGTCACCATATAGAGTTTATTTAAAGCCATCGGGATATCACGTAGTGAGAGGGTACCCATAGCCACAGGAGAGGAATTCCATTCGGGAAAAGGAAAGGGAACCAGTCACAGTTACTGAGATGCTGCGGCCAGTGAAGTGGGAGGGAATCTGAAAGGACGGGGCGGGTGCTCTGAGTGGAGGAAAAAGCAATAAATGAGAATAAAGTACCAACCATATTCAATGACAGTACTATTCTCTGTCTTCGTTACAATTTTGCAGGTGGTTAGGCTGGAATATTTTCTGACACTTAGCAGAACAGGTTGCGTGGCCTGGCAGAGGAGCCAGATTCTATCATAGCATAATTTGAGAGGTAGCGGGAATTATAAACAGATTTCTTCTCTTTCCCATCCTCCAGGGAATGGAATGCCCAACAGTAGACATTTGTTAGTGCATAATTAATTGGATCGAAACATTTCTGTAACCTGGGAAGAGTCACATAAATTAGTACACAGTTTAGTACACAGACTAGTAGAAGCAGCCCCTGTCATCTGTTGATCTTTCGGGGGACATGAGAAGTTTGTGCTTGTAAATGAGACACAGGAGGTGAATCACTTAGTGCAGATAAAGCAATATTATATTGACTCTGTGCATCCTGGGGGAGAGGGTGTGCATCCTGGAGGAAAAGGTGTACCTGGGAAGAAATAACAAGTGTCAGAGAGAGAGAGAGAGAGAGGAAAAGCTCCTAATTGTGCATAGTTTGGGGGCATCCTATCCAGGCTCTCTTGCCGTCTATCAGCCATTTTCCCTTTGCATCCACATCTATTCCTGCCACTTCAAATGCCATCTGTATGATAATGATATGTGCGCCTAAATTTCAAGCCCAGCTTTTTTTCTGAACTTGCCTATTTACTGACTATCCAGAGATCTCTCGCTCTCAGCGTGATAGAAAGGGGATTCCGCATTTCCCTGCCTCTGTCCTGATCCTTTCACTACTTCCATAGGGCACCAGCTTCAACCTAGCTTCTGACACTCAAACCCAAAAGAAATCTAAGACCTCTGCTTTCCTACTTGTCTATCCTCACACAACCGTAACTTATATTCCATGTACTTCCTATGTACATTCTGTCCCGCTATCTCTGTCTTTCCTACCCCATTTCTTACCCGACAGCATTATCCTATTTGGTCTCCTTGCTCTAAATATCACCCACTCACCCACATTAACTTTGGATTTTTTAACTGAATTATACAACCCTGCAAGTCTGATCTCTATCTTCCACTCCATCCTTACTTTGCACCCCTATGTCATATATAAACTGAAATGAAACTAGAGACTCTCATGTGCTTAGAGATCATGAGAAAGCAAAGAGGAATAAATTTACTAACTGTACTACAACATAAAATACAGGCTCATGTGATGGAACACTAAACTCAGAAGTGTCCACTTTTAGAAATTATTGTAATTATTATGATTTTCCTATGAGCTTAGGTAAAGAAATGGCATGTATTCTAAAAATAAAAGTACAGAGGCTGTGACAATTTATCTGAATTTACTCTCATGTATTATGATCAGATTATGATAAACGACGATCTCACATTTTTATTGAAAGTTTGTAGAAAACAAAATGCATTATCAGAAATTAAATTTAATTGACTGTAAGAAAGGATATGTTGCCTGAAACTGCATCTTGATACCTTTGTCCTTTATTTATGGAAATCTTCCTAATTCTTCAAAACCTAGCCCAAAAGTCATCTTCTTAATGATGATTGTTTTCAACCCTATCAGATATAATTACTCCCTCTTATTGTATTTTACTTCTATTATAAGACATTTTTTATTCTGACTTGTATTAAAATAGTTTGTTGGCAATATACTGCAACAAATTATATCTTCCTTGAAGGCAGGTAGTATGGATTAAACATGTTTGTTTTCACTGAAGTAAAACCATCCCTCATTCAATGAAGACTTGGGTTTTTATAACACTATCTTAAAATAACCACTATGCTTTCTTCTTTTAGTTAAAATGCATGAATCAAAAAAACAAAAATGTAACTCAATATATACCACAAAGCTACATCCCTGTTAATTGAGAATATGGTTTCCCGCAAAGGAGTAAATAACCTAACACAAGTGTTCAGCGTCCCTCATTTTACACTTATTCTTTAGGTAGATTAAAGTTTATATTTATAAATATTTATATTTATAGCCACTTTAAGTATGTGTCTATATATACATGTATATATATACACACATATCAAATATGTATCAGACATATATGCACCATAAATATGCATGGTCCAAGATACACACCGACATATATGAATGAGACTTTATGAGACATTCATCACAGAAACAGATCTAAAAGGAAATTTAAAATGTTACTAGAGCCACATTTAATAAACTGATCAAGAAATTAATTATAAATATACTGAGAGTGAGACTCAGAACATATTTTTTACTCCAAGTAGAACATAATTTGCAGTGGATTTTACAGAGTAACTTTTTTGAGTTCACTCACAATACTTTGGTTCCATGGCAACAGATGATTTAGTTTAATATCTTTTATCCCACATCTTATTTTGAGAACAAATCAAGGGTATCAGTGATCCTGGTTTACTTTGCACTATACATGCCTCGGTCATTTCAATTGACTTGAACTGGTTGCTAAAGAAGGTTGGAAGTATTTGTTTCTAAAAATAACTTAATTTTTTTTTTTTTTTTGTCTACATAGCATAATTTAGTTAGAATGTTGTCTAGAGAGGTCAGAGGGTCTAGATTAGCTCCCAAGTTCTATTCTTCCCTTTCCACAAGGTGCTTTTCAGGAAAGAGTGGATTACAATATACAGGCTCTGGGTCGTCTGTGGAAACCTGTCCTGCTGAGCAAAGACATACCTAGTTTATTACACTACACATCTGTCATGGTCCCGAACAAAAGGGCTTGATCCCAAGGTAAAGAATTATTTTTTTTATTTTTTTTAAGATTTTATTTATTTATTTGAGAGACAGAAAAAGTGAGAGAGCATGAGAGGAGAGAAGGTTAGAGGAAGAAGCAGACTCCCTGTGGAGCTGGGAGCCCGATGTGGGACTCGATCCCAGAACTCAAGGATCATGACCTGAGCCGAAGGCAGTTGCTCAACCAACTGAGCCACCCAGGCGCCCCCAAGGTAAAGAATTATTAATAAAAGAAAGAATTATTAAGATATGACTATATGCCCCAAATCAGCAAATTTAGAAAGAAACGAAAAATATCATTACTTGAGTGGAGGTTTTGAAAGCTGTTTTTTTTTTTTTAATGATTTTGAAATACAAAATCATAACAGACCTTGATTTTACTTAATGTTATTTAGGTCACACAGGAATTTGGGCTACTTATTTTAATGATCTTCAGTGATTCTCCAAATGTAGGGACTGAACACAACTTGTTTAAAGCATGGTTTCTCAACCTTGTCAATATCAACATTTTGGGTCAAAAGTGGGAGGTTGTCCTGTCTGTTGTAGAATGTTTAACAGCACCCCTGGCTTTGGCCCACCGCATGTCAGCAGCACCCACTCCCCAAGTTATGACATCAAAATAGACACTGGTACAGGTCTGCTTGAGCATAAAACCACCTTCGTTTTGAAACCACTGGTTTAAATAATATTAAAAATGTTTTGCATATTTAGCTCAAAGCAACTTTATGCTATTGGTCAAAACTGAAGTTATTTACACTGACTTTCAAAATGTGAACCTAAGAAAAATATCTAGATATTCAAGAGGAATGTTTGGATTAAAATAAAGAAATAGTATCATACATGGCAATAGCTACAAACCTCTAGTTTAAAGACCTTAGTAATATTTTAACAACATGGTGAATTTTAACATGTGAAAATAATGAAAAAGTATTAGGTATATTTATGACAAATTATATCTTTCTGTCTATCTATCTATCTATCTATCTATCTATCTATGTTTCTATTTTCACAATCTATTAAGCACTGTCTCTGTTATGGTTCAATTAACTTGTCAAATTCCACATTTATAGTCCATGCTATTTATTATATCCCAAATATTTTTATACTGTGTTAATTTGAATATATCTAGTCCTCATAAATTCATTGCAAAGACAAGTATATGTAAATATAATCATTTATATACATATATTATACATACATATATTTTGTATGATATGTGTGTAGACTATATGTATCTGATATGTGTGTATATTATATATACATAATACTTATGTGTATATAACATGTATACATTTTATATAACATATTATATATACATATTTATGGTCATATCATTCTATTTCTTCTGACTTCTTGACTTTGAGTTTAAAATACAAAATTGTTAGCAGAGTGGATGGAATATTTACATATTTGAAAATTTATAAGCTTGAAAACATAAATATGAGGCTACAGGGCCAGTCTAAGGAAAGTCTTCCTACATGTAGGGGATTAAAGAGGTGTAAAGAAACATCCTATATTTTTCACATCCAGTAGCAATTGTTTTGCAAGATAAATACTTAATTTACCCCAATGTCAGTCATTCTATCTTTTTACACTGCCTGAATATAGCATTGTTCTAAGGAGATGCAAAGATTCTGAGGCATTCCCAGTCAGGTATGGATCAGATATATACACCAATAATAAAATAAAGCTGGACTGATGGCAACTGGGCTACACATACAGATATGTATAGAACAGAGGAAGAAAGCAAGCAACAGCATTTTGAGTTGCATCTTGAAAAGTATAACAGTTTTCTAACCTTACAAGAGAGGCATGGAAACACAGTATTGCATGGCTTAATGAGGACCCACAAATAGCCCAAGTGCAAAGCCCCTGATCAGCAAAAGTTGAGAGATAAGGCTAGAAAGATAGGCAGGACCAGATTGAAGACAGCCCTTTTTTTTTTTTTTTAAGAGTTTATTTATTTAGAGGGAGAGAAAGAGCAGGGTGTGGGTGGTGCAGAGAGAGAGCAGGAGAGAGAATTTCAAGTAGACTCCCCACTGAGAGCAGAGCCTGATGCAGGGCTCGATCTCACAACCCCAAGATCACCACCCAAGTTGACATCAAGTCTGAGGCTTAACCAACTGAGCCATCCAGGCACCCTCGGAAGGAATCTTTTATCCCAGTTAGCCTTCTCAGCCCTGAGAAACACACTGAGGGATTAGAAACAGTGGGGTCACATGGTTTGGTCTGTGTTTTAAGAAAAATAAACAACAATAAAATATGACAGCATACAGATACTTGGTAGGTTCCCAAGGAAAAGAATGAGGAAAAAAAGAAGATGCTAAACAACAGCTTGGATGCCCAAAGTCTACCAATACCTAAAGAGACAGAAAAGAAAAAAGGAAGAGAAGAAAGCTTTTCTTTGAATGAGCATTCACACTGAGCTCTATTCTTGCCTACAACTCCTTGAGAATATACTGTTTTAATGTTAAGTGGAATATATTGTTGTAATTGTAGTCACAGAGTTTGTAAGTATATTCAAATGTTATGATACATAGGCTCCAAAATTATTGTTCAAAAATTATGAGCATGAGCAATATAAAATCTATGACTAGAGGCAAAACTGTAGATATAAAATCACTCTTCATAAAATATTTCTTTATACAGAATATATATTTTCTTTCATCAAAAATTCAACAAATTGTAGGTATTTGGGTGTTGAATAATAATGTATATACAAAACTTGGGTGATGATTTATAGATATATATATGTGTATATATATATATGTATATATATACATACACACACAACTTATTAGGACATGAGTATCTGCTATAAATTAAAAAATAAAAATTAGAGAGAAATATTAACTTTCTAGATGACTCATAAACTGCACAAATTATTTGTATAACCACACATGTGTACATAGTCACCTTAATGAACTGCTATATCTTATTCATTATTGGCATTTTTCAGTTGTTTATAGGCTAACAATCTAAAAACAAATTTTATGTTTACCTGTATGTGTGTTTATGTGTATGCTAAGAAACTTCTTGATTTGCTCAAATTCAATTATGTGAGTTTGTAAAAACTTCCGTCTCATATTTGGATAACATTTTAAACGTTTGGACATGTATATTCAATTAGAAATAATATTCCTACTTCAAAAAATCAAGTTATTTTAATTGAAGAATCTCTCTCAATCTCTCTAATTTCTACACTAAAATTCTTCTTGCATTTCAGTGAAAATATGTATTTTTTTAAATATATATTTTTTATAATGAAAAAATCTATAATTTTTAAAGGTATTACTTAACATCATTCCAATCAATGTAGTAGTCTGTTCTAAGTCACTCATGTAGTATGAGCAAGATTGATGTGATCAGACAAAGAAGATCTCTAATATTTATAAAATAAATAAATAGGAACAAACAAAAGTTGATGATAGCATCAACTCTCTTATGTTTCTGATACCTTAACTGACCTTAAATTACAAAATTTGACAGTTACTCCTTTAAAAATAAAACTGAGTTGGGTATGCAATTTTGATTTTAAATTACACATTAATAAAACTTTGGGGTACCTGGATGGCTTGATCAATTGGGCATCTGACTCTTGATTTTAGCTCAGGTCATGTTCTCAGGGTTCTGGGACTGGGCCCCAAGTTGGGTTCCACACTGGGCGTGGAGTCCGCTTAAGAATCTCCCTCTCCCTCTCCCTTTGCTCTTTCCCTTGCTCACCCTTTCTCGCTCTCCCTCTCTAAAATAAATAATTTTAAAAACCTAATTGCACATTCATAGGTCTTTATTAAAGTCCTTCATGTCCCTAATGTCTGGTCATAAACATCTAAGCACACTATTAAACACACACACACACACACACATAAAACTGGTCTGTTTAGATACAGAATAGTACAAAATGGCTTATAACATCAGCCTTCATTTACAAAAGAACTTAGAGAATTTCTGCTATGCCTGGAAAACAGAGTTATGAAGATGAATAAAGCAGCAGGTAGGCCCTCTAGGACCTCATGGACTAATCACACTAACAGATACAGAAATATCTTCAAAACAGTATAGATTGTATTATATGGTGAATGCTTCACCCAAGAAAGAGTCAGATGTTGGTGGCATTTGTTCTGAGAGCCGTGGAGGCTGAAGGCAAAGCTGAGTGTGAACACAGATGCATGTTGTTCAGGGAAACGGCACTCAGTTCAGAGTACATGCGTGGGCTGGTGCCCCCAACACTGGACCGATTGGTGATACAGAGAGCATGAAATTGAAAAGAAAACAGGACCCACATTTACAATTGCCCTGCTCTGTAGCTGCAGACTTATTCTCTAGTCAGTAAGGAACCAGTGAGGTCTTTAAATAAAAGATATGTATTATCAAACATAAATAACCTTAACTTCCCCATGACAAAAGATGCCAGTAGAAAAAGACCAAGAACCAAGTCAGAAGACAAGACAGCACTGTTGGTTACCCACTCCTTATGTAACATTCCTATTTAAAATAAGCATCATAATATTATTTCCTTTACTCTTTGCCTGAGACTGCCCCTTCAGAATTAATTGTCCCTAAACCAATAAACATTTTCTCAGAATCAGGGAAATCAAGATTCCCATCTTACTCCAACAAAGGAGGCTATTTATATTTCATTCTATTTAAGTGAATATATTTGTCTTCTTTTCAAACTGATTATATTTAATTGTGTTTATTTCCTTTAGGAATAACTCCTTTTTTACCTCCTCTTGTTCTTCTTAAACACTCTAGTTATTTTAAGATAAACTCACTTCAAAGTAAAGAAAGTGTTATTAAAAAAAAGAAAGAGAAAAAAAGTGTTAATAAAAGATGTTTTGGACTATTTATTTTTCTATGGGGAGCTTTAATGTTATCTAGACAGTTACTATGTGTGATGCAGGGATGCTTTGCCCTTCTGCTTTTATCATCCTATCTAGCAATAAACGTTTGAAAGCTGTTGTCGAATGAGACAGCTTTTTAGAATGATAGGCTAAAATCATGGGGAAATACTACTTTCAGTGCCAAAATTGAAAATAATCACCTCCTTCCAAAGTGAGGATATATCTAACAGTTTCCCTGTTTCCTAACAAAGTCAATGTACCTAAAACTTAGTTGTTCTCATTTGTCCTCATATAAATATTTGCATATCCTTGCCTTTTTCCAAAGCAGGTACTGAGGTCAACGGCATCATCCCATAAAAACTTGAGGAATTTATTTAATTTAATCAATGGTTAAAATCTTCCTGTTTTCTTTCTCCACTCCTTATATTGATTTAAAACTTTAGTAAGACCCCAAAATGTCCACCATGCTACACATCATCAGTTTGGGGTGAAGCTATGGATGTACAGGTGGTCTGAATTGTGATAAGGTGATAGTTACCACCTTAACACATTATCTCTGGAGACACTGATTCAAGGCTCGATGAAAGAGGTCATTATTTTTGCATAAACTTTACACGCAGAACTTGCGTTACTTTGTAGTGATTAATATATTTATAATAAAATATTAGACATTATATGGGTTATTTTGTATGCAGTATAGGTGTTTATTTTGGTATTTGTCCCCAAAATATATGGATGTGAAAGCTTCTTGATTACTCAGTGAATATTGATATTCCATATATGGACATTCATAAATTATATTCAAGCATGATTATTCTCACAGTGATTATACAAGAATATTTCCATGTTAAACTCTGAGGCAAACTTTACTTACCATTCTATTAATTTAAAGCTTTTGGTAGAATGTCCCATTCCATCATACAATCTTATATTTTGTATTTTTGTGTTTATAAGACACTTCTAAAATATTTGGACTAAAATTTTCAAAAGAATATATTGATTATTCTGAGATTTAAAATGTTAATATTAATATTATGTGCATGTTCAATGCTCTTATGGTATAGTTGCCCAAACCTTAATGTTTCAAATGGGACAAACACAAAAATGCTAAAAAATTAGACATCGCGGAACTCCAATAGGAAAATAAAATTCTCCATATGAGTAAAATATGCAATTGTTACTAGATTTTAGTACAGTAGACATCATTTCCCACTGTTTTTCTTTAGACTACTGTCATACTACTAATGATATTTCTCTCCTCCTCTCTTTTTTCTCCTGGACCCTCCCCTTAAGTGGGATAGGGAAGGTATAATCTTGTGAGTGAGCAATATCCATGTTCTCTTAACAAAGAAATCTCAGCAACTAGGCCACTCAGAATATTTAGCATTTTGTTCAATACCATAATAAGAAGCAGATGAAGAAATTGCATCTAATGAGAACACACTAAAAAGTTTCCTTGAAAATTTAAGTGACAACCACAGTGAGCAACCATAATATCTTAATGTACTAGGCAAAGTGAACTGGGTTTTTTTTAAAGTCTCAGAATTACCGATTTTGTTGAGAGGACAGAAAAGGATATGTGTAGCTGACCCAGTGAGGAAAGGGTAACTCAGTATTAAAAGTTTTCAATAGGATACTTGGTATAATTACTTAATATTCCTCAGGGACTAGAGGATTATCAGAGGAATATAAATGACTCTATTAACTAAAGAACTAAAAATATATCCTATGTAATACTAACCAATTTTAAACTGGAATAATTCATAAATTTATTACTTATATATAATTTTCCGGTTATACAAATATGTAATTATTATGCTTATCTATAAAAATATTTAAGCATAATAATTCATTTTGGTATATTTATGTACATACATACTGATATTATTATAGTAAATAGCATATTATAAACTCTGTTGCAATTATTATGTATAAAATGGAATCTGATAGATACTTGACATATATGACCAATGAATCAGGAGGCCATTAAATTACTTCTTTAAGGGAGACAAACCATAAGAGACTCTTAATCTCAATCTCAAATGAAATGAGGGTTGCTGGAGTGGAGGAGAGTGGGAGGGATGGGGTGGCTGGGTGATGGACACTGGGGAGAGTATGTGCTATGGTAAGTGCTGTGAATTGTGTAAGACTGATAAATCACAGACCTATACTCCTGAAACAAATAATGCATTATATGTTTAAAAATAAAATGAAATAAATACCTCTTTAATAAAGCAAATAAAAATACAGAAAACCTGTGGATTTTATCATAAAGTTGTATCATAAAGATGAAGACATGTTCTTCACCTAAGCAAAGAAAAGTGTAGCATAATTCTGAACAATTATAAGCAGAAAAGGTAAAATGAAACCAAATTTTAATGGCATTGGATTATATGTCTTTCACAATACTTGGTTCTAAGTTAAATAATGATTACATAAGCATAATTTGTCAGGAACTAAAATAACTAAAACGCAACTAACAAAAATATGGGGATGGAAGTTGAAAAAGAATTAGAAGTAGAATGTTCAAATTTACACATTAAAAAATTAGAAAAATAAAGATATTTAAAGGTGTTTAAAGTTATGGTGATATTTACCAGAAATAGTTACAAACACTAAAGGTTAAGTATAATTACCTCTAAGATGTGGTAAAAGATATGAGGAAGGAATGGAGCTAGATACTTTTGCTTATTTTTTATCCAACTGAACTGTTAATACTTTAGTTGCTATCCCATAATGATTAAGGGTATCAATCTACAACTGGACTGCGTTGGTTCAAATCTTAGTTTCACTGCTTACAACCTATGGCATTAGTCGATTGACTAACCATTTATTTATCTATCTTAAATACCTATTTATCTTAATTTTCTCTTCTGTAAATTTAAAAATTAAAAGTAGTGCATTTGGAGGGTTCTTATCAGGGCTTAATGAGCAAATATTTAAAAAGTATGTGCCAGGAGTACCTGGCTGGCTCAGTTGGTAGAGCTTGTGACTCTTGATCACAGGTAGTAGTTCAAGCCCCACACTGTGTATACAGATTACTTAAAAATAAAGGCTATAATAAATAAATAAATCATATGTACTATTAGGTAAGTATTATAAAAGAATTAAATAAAATAAAAAGAAAATAAATATCATGCATGTGGATAATGGCAAATGATCTCAGAATAATGCATATGTTAAATTTTAAAATAGCATTAGTTATTAAAAACATTGCTATGAGTAAGTGAAAATAGTATATTTATGATGGTATTTGATATTTTACAAATGACTAATTTTATAAAAATTTTTTATAACACGACAAGTTCTTAGAAGTAAAGATATGTATGTTTTAAAGCACTTATTTTATGGAAAGGAAATATGGCATTATAATATTTGTTATCATATATAATTTTTGATATCGGAAACCAAGGAAATGAAAATTGCAGAATTTTATGAATTTAGTTTTAATTTCATTAGGAAATTGAAAATGCTTTTACGTTATTTTAGTTCTAATCATTCAGTATGTCAAATAATATGCTTATTTTCCTTATGTTTTAAAAAGTTAAAGAATTCAGAAACTCACTATCCAACATGCGAGGGAGACTTCTTCAATCTTGAGTTCTAAATCTCAGTCCTTCCCAAACTTCAACCTGACACCTCCTTGAATTAATGTATGTCTTCAAATCCTCATCTAGAAAAGAAAGAAAAATGAGGAAAATCATCCCTCGTTCTCATTGTTTTAATCAATATTAATCAGAAATTTAATGTCCAATCATCAGTGGGTCTCATTCTATTAGTATTCCAGAATAATTAAGATTATTTATAAAACACTAGCAGTTCTAATTTATAAGCACTTTGCACTGTAAAGTTCATTTGTAAGTCACAGAATATAAAGGTCAGAAAAGACTTTAGAGGCCATCAACTTTCTACTCCATTTTTTTGTATAAACCCTTCTGGAACATCCTTATCACTGACAGATGGTCATTCATCCTTTGGTTAAAAATGTCAAGTGATCACAAGCTCAGTAATTTAAAGGCAGCCCATTTTGCATCTGGACAGCTGGAGTCTTTATTAAATTTTACTTCTATTAAACTGTTTCCCAATAGTCACACATACTTGTTACAAGTGTTTATTTAATACCAGATATGTCAAATACATCGAAATCATAGAACTAACAGTCAACAGAAAAGACAAAGAATCACCAAATAATAGCACAAATATATTATTATAAATTGAGATAAATGCGGAGAAGGGAAAAAAAAGTTACCATTACTGTTTAGCTGGGAAACAAGGGGCACACACTCACACACACAAAAAAACAGGCTTAAAAAAATACTATGGCATGAACTAAGAAGATGGGATTTAAATGGAGGTAGGGGGGTACTGGAGTGGAGGGTGCGCAGAGGAGAGGCAGGAGAGTCTGTTTCACTTTGGAGATGGCGGAGAGGAAAACCGGATGCGTGGGTTCTGAAGCAGACAGCCGCAGTCAAGAAACCAAAAGGACAAAGTCTGTGAAGCAAACTGCACGAGAGGCAAAATGCTGTAAGCAGAAACTGGAGAGGTAGAAGAGGTCAGACAGAGTTAGGATCCTAAGGGTCCTTCTAAATTTGCTACTATCTCCTGCCTAAACTGATACCCAATACATTTATACCCTGTTCAACATTACAATATTTGTGACAGTAGTTACCAACTGTTTCCCACATCTCAGCTGAACGAGTGTCTCTAATTCCATCTACCATTTTTCACACTGTCCAGAAATGTCACTCTTCCAACTGTCTTCCTCTGCTGCTGTATGTTTGGGTTTGTTACAAGTTTAACAATGCATTTCTAGAACTAAACACAACATTATACTTGTCATCTCTGTTAAATAATGATTTGAGCTATTATTAATATTTGCTGTGATCATATGATCCATGTCCAAATCAGGTCATATTTGGAGGTCAAAGTGGGAACTATCATGAAGTGGGAAAGTTACATTAAGACAGAAAATGTAAACCAGTCATCTTAAGAGCAAACCAGGGTTTATGGTTACTCTGATTATTGTTTCTCTTCCATTGTACACATTCTACTTCCCCTTGACCTAGAGGGTTGCCTGATAAAAACAGGATGCTCAGTTAAATTTAAAGGTCAGACAGAGAATAGATACATTTTTGGTATAATTATGTCCCATGCAATATTTGCAATCCACTTACACTAAAAATTATTTATTATCTCTCTGACCTTCAAATTGAAAAGGAGGTACTATATTTTTGTAGAATTTGGCAGACTTCTCTTCGTCTATAACACACTTAGTGACCTAATGAACTTTTCCCTCATCTATGGTTCCACATGATAACAACTTCTGCACTTGGCATGGCACAGAGAACATTATTACATTCAAGTTTTTTGTAAATAATTAGATTTTCATGCCTGTATAGAGGATAGAAAATTACAAACAAGTTAATGAGCACCTTCAATATTTCTAGCATTCTGCCATTCTCTGGAAAATAAAAAATAAAAAAGATACAACTCCAGCTCTCAGGATGCCACCATAGGAAATAAGGACAAATGTCTAAAATGCAAGATGACAGGTGATATATTAAAAGTGGATAGAAAATTTGATAGGAACATAATCAGAGAGTCGTTAAATATCAGGGAAAGTTATGAAGACTGGGATTTGATATTGAGTTCACCTGGGAGAAAAATTGGGGGAAGACAGCTCAAAGAGAGCTCCCAGCTTGTGCAAAATCACTATTTGAAAGTGAGTGTTTAGGAAACATTGTACAGTGCAGTGAGCATGAGAAGATACAGCTACAGATGAAATTAGGACAGTGGGCGGCAGCAAAGGGCCTTGCTGAAGAGTGTACACCAACAATACTCATTTATTGAATGTACATCATGTGCCAGGGACAGTGGAAATAAAAGTTAAAAATCGAAAGGCAATTTGGAAGTTATTTGAACCTGGATCTATGAGAGAAGAGCAAAGATGATTGTACTCAGCTTAGGCAGTGGGATAGATCGTGATGCCATTTCCCAAGAGAAAAAAAAAAATCCGAGGAAGGGTAGGTAGGAGGTGAGAGAAGAGGAGGCAAAGTGAAGCTTGGGCACATTAAATCTAAACAGTGTTTCCATTTTTATTTTCAATAGGACGATGACAAGATCATCTTACTCGATGACTAATGGAGTTATGTAGTTAGAACAGCATTTTTGTGGATGTTTGCTATTTTTAGCTTCTTCATTGCCAAAGTGCAGGTTTGTGCAATGAACGGATACGTGAGTGGCAATGAAGCAAGTTTGTCTGGCCAATAATCCTAAACTAGAGCAGCCCAGGTCTCGTTTCTCAGGGTCAAGTTCTCACTATTTTGAGACAGAGCTGCCCTTGTAGGAAGGTTGATGGCTTCCCAGATTGTGAGACACAGAAGTGAATTGATAAGAAAGTTATTTCCTGATTGAATCGCATAATTATATAGTTAGTATTCAGTTCTGTTTTTAGAGACCAAAGTTAAAATTTACTTCCTTGGAATGGAGGTGATTGTATGTTAGGCATCTAAGAAAAGAGTGAACGGCATTAATCAGTAATGCATTTATTTTTATAAACCAAAGTTATTTTCTGAGAACCTCAGGAAGTTTCCTTGAATTCTATTCACTACAATTACTCTTTGGATCTTTTAGTGAGTTTTTTGACAAATGAAATTTATATTTGTACAATACATTTCTAATATTTGGAGTTTCCATTTTTTACTTGTTTTTCTCTCTGCTTATTTTATTTAAATGATATTTAAAGAGATAAGGAAACATTTATATATTCCCCTGGTACTTTGTCCCAACTGAGCACTCAATAAATGGTTTTGACTGACTACCTAATGTGTATTATAATGGGAAATTCTTTCTTGCTAAAAAGAAAAACTAACTTTATCCATTCCTTTTTTGGTTGTCTCTTATCCTTAATTTGCCGTGAAATAGTTCTGCTTTGAAAATGGCAGAGATGCAATCTCTAGAAATATAAAACAGAAAGTATTATTTTAAAGTGGCTAGAATAAAATAAATCACATTTATTAAAATAATAATTAGTATTTTATCAATGATGACTCACATGTATAACTGATTTTCCAAAACATTGCAAAATCATTTTGCTCAGTCATCTAATTATGTATTTATTTTGCTTTTCACTTTGAATACTTTAATTTTTCTTTTTCTTTTTTTTTTTTAAGATTATATTTATTTATTTGAGAGATAGAGAAAGTGAGAGAGAACACGAGAGGAGAGAAGGTTAGAGGAAGAAGCAGACTCCCCGTGGAGCTGGGAGCCCGATGTGGGACTCGATCCTGGAACTCAAGGATCATGACCTGAGCTGAAGGCAGTTGCTCAACCAACTGAGCCACCCAGGCGCCCCTCTTTTTCTTTTTTTTTAAAGATTTGATTTATTTATTTGACAGAGAAAGAGAGATCACACGTAGGCAGAGAGGCAGGCAGAGAGAGAGAGGGGGAAGCACTCTCCCTCCTAAGCAGAGAGCCCTAAGCGAGGCTCGATCCCAGGACCCTGAGATCATGACCTGAGCTGAAGGCAGAGGCTTTAACCCACTGAGCCACCCAGGTGCCCCATAAACTTTAATTTTTCTATAATTTATAATTACTTTGAGTCATTTGTAACATTGACATTTTTCATAATGTTGGGAGATTTAAACCTCATCGAGGCATTCTTTCTACAGTGAAAACATAACCAAATATATCAAGATTGTAAACTATTTGCCACGTGATTGATTTCAGCAGAATATTTTGATTTACATCACACATGCTTTACTACTTCCAATTCCCTCTTTACTTGTTAGCACGGATCATACAAGGAATGGACCACATTCCCCAGATATGCCAATAATACTAAGATACAGGGGATATCTATCCCACATTCCAAAAGTCTGGCAATCCTAGGCCATATACCAAGTCAATGAATATGTATTAAGTATTCATTTTGCAATTAGAAGAAGGAGAAGATACGCAGTTCTTGGGGGCGGACATCTGTTACTTTTACCAACTTTAAATTTCCTTTATAGAAGGGATGGAGCCTCACATTGATTTGTGAGCATATACAAAGGGTTTTATGTCAGCCAGCTACTGCTGATTTTAACAAAACATCCTAATTCTCAGTGGCTTAGAACGAGCATTTACTCTCATGGGTCTGAGAATAGGCAAAAGGGAGCCTTGTTCCTGGCCGGAGCTCAGTGGGTCCAGGGCTACTCCACATGGTTTCCATCCTCCTCAATCATATCTTAAGACGGCATTATAAAATGATTTTTTTTTTTAGCAATGAAACAGCTTTCCCTTCCCCAGAATGCTTTCTGCATGCAGAAAGTTGGGGGCACAGAAATATTTTATTTTATTTACTATTTAAAGCAGGATTAGTATCTTTTAGTTCAGATTTATGGCACTTTTATAAGATATCTCTTCCAAATACCTCGTGGGCATTCTGTGTATCTATGTATCTATTCCACAAGTCTTGGGGGATGGTGGTACCTGTCTTTCTCTCCAGACTTAATTATTTGGTTTTTGGGCATATCTGATCCATACATTTTCTAGGAGACCTACTTCCTGTTTACAAGTGTCCACTAGAGACCACTTTATCACTTCTAGAAAATTTAACAAAAGGGTGTGGGGTCATATCCTTGACTTGATTTTTACCCTGAGTGTATATCTTACTGTCTGCACCCTTGTTTTAATATTTGCTAGCAGAAGAGTTGAGAGTTGGGAAAAAATTCTAGCTTCCAAGACGACAACTCTGCTTTGTTAGACAATTCTTTCCTTAACCTACGTATTGCAGAACTGTATTACATGTAGCTATGATGATTTTGATATCTACCTGACTACCATCTTTCTCCAGTGGACAAGTCTTAAGGTCCATTTACTATATTGCATGTTATTGCAAGCAACAACCCTGCCAAATATTTTAATATTTCATATGGTCATCAACTCATCCTGATTTGCCCATAACTTTCCCAGTTTTAGCACTGAATGTCCCATATTCCAAGAAACCTCCCAATTTCAGATAAACTGTGATAGTTAGTTATTATACTACTATATAAAACAACACAACTTGCAAGTTTTAAAGCATCCTATAACAAATGTCCTTATATGTTTTAATTGGTTGCTCACTTACCACTTCCCAATTCTAAATATGTATATAATTTACGGCACTCCGCTTATCAGTAACAATTTCTATATCAGTATAACAATGCGTCTCTCAACTCAGCAACTTAAAATAACGGTCATTTATTATTGTTCCCACGTCTGGGTGACTGACTGATTGGAACAGGGCTCATTTGGGGGCAGCTCAGTTCCACATATCTCTTATTTTCTTCGGATCAGTGAGAAAATCCTGCTAAATTCCTTTTATGGCAATGGCTGAGATGCAAGAACAAGACCTACCATACAAGCACAGTTCAAACTTCTGATTTCTTGATATCTGTTAATACTTCATTGGCCAAAATAAATCAAGTGGCCAAGCCCAGGGTCAGCATGCAGGGAAATACACTGGACCCTTAATGGGAGGGAAGGTGTGGAAGAGTAGCAAACACATTATATTACATTTAAGCATTAATTTTTACTATAAGTTATACTATGTTTAGGTATTCAGGTCTACCTCACTTAGGTGTGAGGTTTAAGTTCCCTTAAATAAAGTAACTTCATGCCATCTAATGAGGTCAACGCACCCAGCCTTCAAGATTTTGTTTACATTGTCAGAGTGCTATCAGGAAGAAAAGGGCATATAAGAATATTATGAATTTACTAACCATCTTAGAAGAAGGAGAGACCCAACTAGAAGCAAGAGAAAGTATGGATGGAGTTATAATCACGGTGACTGAGAATGCCAGGAGCATTTAAAGAGGAGGGAGCTTCATGTATGGTGTAAGAGAATGGTCAAGTTTCATTCTTCTACATATAGCTGTCCAGTTTTTCCAGCACCATTTATTGAAGAGACTGTCTTTTTTCCACTGGATATTTTTGCCTGTTTTGTCAAAGATGATTTGACCATAGAGTTGTGGGTCCATCTCTGGGCTCTCTATTCTGTTCCACTCGAAATGGATAAAAGACCTCAACGTGAGGCAGGGATCTATCAAAACCCTAGAGGAGAACATAGGCAGTAACCTCTATGACATTAGCCACAGCAACTTCTTTCAGGACATGTCTCTAAAGGCAAAGGAAACACAAGCGAAAATGAACTTTTGGGACTTCATCAAGATAAAAAGCTTCTGCACAGCAAAGGAAACAGT
>CM052810.1:39017738-39039518 GCA_028533885.1 Nasua narica
TAGCTTTACTAGGATATATAATACTTTTGTCATGTGAAATATATGTATGTTGGCTGTAATATCCTAGTTACTGACTTACTAATGATACCTCTGAGTTTTAGAAATAATACATTTTTTCTACTATATAGCAGACTATAACCCAGATAAAAGGGAGAAGTAGGGGAAGGTAGAAAGAGACAATAGTGAAGACTAATAGACACTTTAGTACAAAAGATTGCTGTAGGATTCTTCTGTAATGCTCTGATGATAGCTTTATCTATCAAGATTTGGGATTGAAGACTACTTGAACCCTAGGAGTGAAAAAAAAAACTTTTTTTTTTTGCTACAGAAATTTAAGCTCTTTATAGACAGTTTTAGTTAATCTGCACGACATCAGAGAAAAGTGTTATTTTCTGTACTTTGCAGATAAGAACAATATACCATAGACCACAGGAGGAATAAAAGAAAGTCACTCCTTACTCAAAGGCATTTATTCTGTTGGGGCAGCAACTCTTAAGTTTTCATTTTCATTCAGTTGGTCATTTACTGCTCTCCCTCATGTTTTAAACTAGAGCCAAAAATGAAAAGAACAGTGTATCAAAGCAAAGAAAAAAGGCAAACATTTTCCCTGGGGGAGCAAAGTATCTTTACATTATTGTCATTTTGCCGAACTCTAGGGAAGAATTTATTGACCAAGGAAAGGAACAAATGGATTAGCAGATCTCACGGGACCAACCATCTCTGGATGCTAGGAGGTCCCATCCAGCAGAGATGAAAATAAGAATATGATATTTTCTATATCAAATTTGGAAGGAAAGAATTTCATATTCCTTCAATAAACATAGTCACATTACACTTTAACTCTGGTAAAGGAATATTAATTACACCGTGTATGTTCACATTAGAGTACTACATAATACATATTATAGTCAAAGTACAGTAATGTTAATACACATTATTATATTCATTAAAATTAAATAAATAGTGCTATGCAAGTACTGCATAAATAGGCAGAGTCTCCTGTGTTTAGAAATTTATTATCCTTGCTGCTAGTGAAACTTAAAGACATTTAAAAATATCTAATAAATAATTAAAATCTAAGAGATAAGTGCTTTCAGCCATTTAAAAATTATTAGTTGAGGGCGCCTGGGTGGCTCAGTGGGTTAAAGCCTCTGCCTTCCGCTCAGGTCATGATCTCAGGGTCCTGAGATGCAGCCCCGCATCAGGCTCTCTGCTCAGCAGGGAGCCTGCTTCCCCCTCTCTCTGTCTGCCTCTCTGCCTACTTGTGATCTCTCTCTCTGTGTCAAATAAATAAATAAAATCTAAAACAAAATTTAAAAATTAAAAAAAATTATTAGTTGAATGTTAACTTTTTGCCCAGTCTATGTGAACCATGATATATATAGAACTTGTTATTTAATTGGGGAAATACAAGTCAAGAGAGAGCAAAAAATCAAGAAATTTACCAAACATTTGAAAGAAAAAAATATGGCATGTGACCCCTATTGTATAATGAACTCTGTAAAGCAATAAGAAAAACTACCAACTCCCCCCCAAAATGGAAAACATAAAAGAAATTTTCTATTTTCTCAAATTACTACCATTCCAATAAAAATAATATAAATGCTATTTGGAACTCTCATATTAGAAATGAATTTTATATATATATATTATCTAGTAGTGATATCAATGTAGACAAATGAGTATCCTCATATACTACAAGTGCTATTAAAAACTACCAAAAAATTCTTGGGCCCCTGGGTGGCGCAGTTTGGTTGAGCGACTGCCTTCAGCTCAGGTCATGATCCCGGAGTCCCGGGATCGAGTCCCACATCGGGCTCCCAGCTCCACAGGGAGTCCGCTTCTCACTCTGACCTTCTCCCTTCTCATGCTCTCTCTCACTCTCTCTTTCCTAATAAATAAATAAATAAATAAATAAAATCTAAAAAAAAAAAAAACTACCAAAAAATTCTTAACATATATTTATTAAACATACCAGAAAACCTTAAATTTTATATCCCATTTAAAATGTATATCCAGGGATGTTGGATGGCTTGGTAGGTTAAGTATCTGAGTTTAGCTCAGGTCATGATCCCAGGGTCCTGGGAGCCTCCAGAAGCCTGCTTCTCCCTCTGCCTGAAGCTCTCCCTGCTTGTGCTCTCACTCTCTGACAAATAAATAAAATCTTAAAAAAAATAAAAATAAAACACAAATCCAACACTTAGTACCATACTAAATAATCAAAAATGTTTGCAAAATTATGGATAAAGGATGCTTCATTGAAAAGATATTTATATGAAATATTGAAATAAATAAAATGCATATATCCACATGGTAAGCCTATATGAGTAAATTCTATTCTGTCCAAAAATGATATAGAAGACTACGTGGAGATAAGCAAAACGGTCATAACTAATTCCAACAACCGAATTACAATAAACCTCATAGGAATCAAAATTGATGTGGATGAAGGCACAAAAGAGTAAAATGAAAAAGGTCCCATACATTTGAGTGTGAAGAATAAGCATGTTTTGGGCCCCTGGGTGGCGCAGTTGGTTGAGCGACTGCCTTCGGCTCAGGTCATGATCCCGCAGTCCCGGGATCGAGTCCCACATCGGGCTCCCAGCTCCATGGGGAGTCCGCTTCTCACTCTGACCTTCTCTCTCTCACTCTCTCTCTTTCCTAATAAATAAATAAATAAAATCTTTAAAAAAAAATTAAAAAAAAAATAAAGAATAAGCATGTTTTGAAAAGCAAACAATATAGGACTTTCTAATTGAAGAAAAAGGTATAGAAACAGAGATAATTATGTGGTGTGGGAAATAAAAAGAGCCATGGTCTAATTTGAGGAAAAATGAAGGATGGGAAGGTGAGGGAAAGCGGTGAATGGAACTACAATTTTTACAGCTTACACTGATTGAATCTTACTCTGCGCTAGGGACCGTGACATGCTCTAAATGTATCCCCTCATTTAAATACATACCACTGGTAGGTAAGTAGTCTCAAACAATCCTGTTTTACCAGATGAAATATAGGGAGTTGAGGAGGTAGGCTCTGGAGGCACACTGCCTCATTTCTAATCTCAGTCCTCCACTACTGGCTGAGTGATCTGGGGCAAGTTATAGATAGAGCCTCTTTATACCTCCTATTAAAATAGCGACTGTTGAAAGTCCCTAGTTATAGGATTGGCATGAAGATCAGATATTTTAAGATGGATAATGTTCCTGTAACAGTGCCTGGCAAATGGCAAGTGTGGAAAATTTTCAACCATTTTTATCAAATGAAAAAATTGAGTCTTCAAAATTCTAAGTAAAACTCAAGGGTACACACATACAAATGTAGTGATCCAAAGGGGCATGTGCACCCCAATGTTCATAGCAGCAATGTCCACAATATCCAAACTATGGAAAGATCCCAGATGTCCATCAACAGATGAATGGATAAAGAAGATGTGGTACATATATATACATATATATATATATATACATACACATATACATACACCACAATGGAATATTATATAGCCATCGAAAATGAAATCTTGCCTTTGCAACGACGTGGACGGAACTAGAGGGTATTATGCTAAGCGAAATAAGTCAATCAGAGAAAGACAATTATCATATGATCTCACTGATATGAGGAATTTGAGTAATAGGACAGAAGATCATAGAGGAAGGGAGGGAAAAATGAAACAAGACAAAACCAGAGAGGGAGACAAACCATAAGAGACTCTTAATCATTGGAAACAAACTGAGGGTTTCTGGAGGGGAAAGGGGTGGGAGGGATGGGGAGGCTGGGTGATGGACATGGGGAGAGTATGTGCTAAGGTGAGTGCTGTGAATTGTGTAAGACTGATGAATCACAGACTTGTACCCCTGAAACAAATAATATGTTATATGTCAATAAAAAAAAAATTTCAAGGGTACACCACGGATAACTTGGAGAACGGAGAATTGAATCAGGTCCATCCGATCGCAAAGCCTACGCTCAAAGGCACAATGTGGTCCCCTTGTCCCCACCTACAGGCTACAGTGAAATGCCCTTCCATACCTTATGGCATTCCAAATGCCATAAGGAAAAATACCCTCTCACCGATCACACAATCCCACCAGAAGCATGGAACTGCTCACTAGTAAAAGTAGAATGGTTCCTCAGGCTTCTTGTCATACCCTAAGGTATTTATGTTTGTTTGTTTGTTTGTTTTTTTAAAGAATGTGTTCATCAGCAGAGAGACCAACCAGCTTTGAAAACGATAAAAGGAACATCCTAGAGGAAGTACGCATGGAACTATGAAGCCACGATCTGTAACTGAAGCCAAATGGCTGCGAGTATCCCATTTCCATTGGTTGCACCATCCTAGACTCAGACTGCTATGAATACACACTTGATTCACTTTATGATTTGATTCTCCTAGTTAGTTTGCTTCCCACTGAGCTCTATCTTCAGAAATGAATGCACTGACCATGCCAAAGAAGTAAGGAAGTCTTTGTAACAGTTATATTTTCATTGTACATCGAGTTTCTACATCAATCTTGTAAATACGGCTCACTTAAGTTGGACTTATATTTCATTCTCTATATCACAGTATTTTATTTTATTTTTTGGAAGATTTTATTTACTTATATGACAGAGAGAGAGATCACAAGTAGGCAGAGAGGCAGGCAGAGAAAGAGGGGGAAGCAGGCTCCCCACTGAGCAGAGAGCCTGATGTGGGGCTCAATCCCAGGACCCTGAGATCACGACCTGAGCCGAAGGCAGAGGCTATAAACCACTGAGCCACCCAGGTTTCCCAAACCATAGTATTTTAGAGTGAAAGAGGGTATTTTTGATGCCCTGAGACAGTAGGCTAAAACAGACTTAAGAAATTGGGGCATATAGTCTGGCTGGGTCAATATGAGTTAAGTCTGAGATTTTAAAATACTCTGTCTCCTCTTCCTCCCCAAATTAGATTTTTTAGCCTGTGCAACTATATAGCCAACATATAGTGCCTGAATTAAGGTAATGCTTGGAAGGTTTTAATATGGCTGTGTGGGGGTGCCTGGCCAGCTTAGTCAGTAAAGCATGCAACTCTTGATCTCAGGGTTGTAAGTTCAAGCTCCATGTTAGGTGTAGAGATTACTTAAAAATAAAAGAAAAACTCTTTAAACATGATTGTATGATCTTCGATAATGTACATAAATCTTTAAGCTATAATGTTCCCATTTTTAAATTGGAAACAATAATTTCTATTTGATAGGGCTATTGTGAGAATTTATGTAAGACACACACATACACATACATACATATATAAATATGTGTGTCTATGTACATGAATATACATATATGTATATACAGTTGACCCTTAACATGGGTTTGAACCACATAGGTTCACTTATATGCAGATTTTTTCAATAAATATAGTACGGTATAGTGTAACCGTATTTTCTCTTCCTTATGGTTTCCTTAATGACATTTTATTTTCACTAGCTTACTTTATTATGAGAATACAGTATATAATACATATACAAAATATGTGTTAATTGATTTTTTATGCTTATTGGTAAGGCCATTCATAGTTAAGTTTTAGGGGAATCCAAAGTTGTATGTGGATTTTCAACTGTGTGGAGGGTCAGCCCCCAACCCCTGTGTTGACCCAGGGTCAACCATATATCTCAGTCTTGTGAATGTTCAAAAACTGGCGGCTGTTATTATATCCTTATTGACTCTAATTCAACTCTCTGGGGCCTCTTGTGAGGTAGGCTGCTGATTTTTCTCAGGCAACAGTGCTCAGTACTGCTGTGTGATTCCTTCAAACTTCTGTATCTGCTGTATTTCAGCAACAGTCAGTTCTGTATGTATTGACAGGATGAAAACAAAACTAGGCACCTCAGTTCTGACTTCCCTCAACATATGGTAAGAGTACTTACAGGTTTCATGATATTTAGCAACTACTTTTCAGGAATTAGTATGTTCATAAGCATGGATATTTCTCTTCTGTGCTAGAAGCACAGCCACATGTTAACATTATTTGACCAAGAATAAGCCACTTTGAATAAGAAGGAATAAGTGTCCTTAAGGGAGGAACTTAGGTGTCAAACTGAGAGAAAGGCATTTTCAACTGTAGATGACTTCTGGTAACAGGAAGTTTTCGATGTGTAGAATTTAGGGACATTGGAAGCCTAAATATAGAAAGAGATGACTAGAATTATAATGGAAGAGCTTCCAGGTGGGTGATTAGAAGGAAATAGAATCTTTGGAGAAACCTACAATTAAACAGTGAGAAGAAGAAATCCAACAAAGTCAATATAGGTTAGAGGTATTAGTTATAAAACATAGAGTCAGGAAAAGTGGACTATGAACATGTAAAGTCAAGGAACATGGGATATAAATATGCAAAAGCAACGACAATAAAAAGAGTCTAGCACCTTCTATGTTGTCTCTGCCATCCTTCAGCATCTGATGATGTCTAAGAAGTAGGCCGTCTACTTGCCAAAATCTATTGGAGGGAAAAATATAAAGATGACTCAGATAGCCAACATTTTTTGATTAACAGTAAGTGGAAGTGAAAATCTGTCCTTTAAAAAAAAAAAAAGTTCCCTCCCGCTTTGATTACTATTGAAAGGTTAACCATAGGCTATGGTTTCACATCTCAGAGAGCCAGACTGGCAGTGATCCAGAGATCAAGGATCCGTCCAGGTCTAGCCTCCACATACACACAGATATGTGGAGATGGCACCTGGAATCAATCTTGATCCAGAAATATTACAAAAATGCTAAAATATTCACGCTCTCAGCTAGCAAGTCTGTCTTAGTTTTCTCGGTTTATAACTTGTGTCAAATGCCTTTTACGATCATTACTTAATCATTTAACAAACTCTGACGGAGCTCTAATAAATTTGGTTTTTTTTTAATCTATTGGAATATGGAAGTGGCAATATTTTTTTTTGTTTCAAGAAAACATGTATATTTCCTCATTTAGAATTTTTACAAATTGCTTCTATAGAGAATACATGTCATGCTTATGGCATATTTGAGGCATTTTTAATCCTTTCCATTTAGAGAAAAATATCACAGAAAAAGTTTGCTTCCCATACAAATCAATCTTTTCTTTTTGTGCTTTTTTCTTTCTAGCCTTCTTTTCTCCTTTATGAGTGTTAAATAGCACAAAATCAAAATTCTGGGTAAGGACAAATATTAATCTAGTAATAGTCACCTTATCTACATTGGTCTTATTTTAAATCCTAAAGGCACTTGCAAATATTTAAAATAAATAATACAACTTTGTCACTAAAATATTAATATTGTATTTTAAATAAAGTTGATACCAACTTGACCAGATTTAAATATCTATAATTAAGAATTAAATAGCCATTAGGATATTTATGATTTCATTATCAAAAAGCATATTACTTTCACCAAATAAATGTCTTATTGGCATATAATTCCAAACCATTAATGAAAATTCATGTACAAAATCGGCTTCCTTTTGATAATCCAAATAAAGAAGAAAATATGTGTTATTTCATAAATATGATATTTGCATTTTGTCAATAATTGTTCAGTTTTTCTACAAGTTTGGTATTTTTTAATGATTCTGTCGCTATCACATTCTATGCATTGTTTATAATGCACACATATTCAATATTCAATAAATGCGCTTATTTCAGCGAATATATAGGAGAAAGATTCACCAACATTACAATAAACTACCTCAAATTTTTCTTGTTCAGTACTAGCTTGGCCACTTCCCAGCTGTGCAACCTCAGGCAACCTACTTATCCCCTGAAATTCTCAGATTCTTTATCTTTAAAATGGGGTCATCATTAACTTGCAGGGTCCTTGTGAAGATCAGAGCTAATGCTCCCCGTGCCCTTGGCAAAAGTTATATGTTCTGTAATTGGTAGATGTTAGCAGCAAATGAAACTGAGGTCAGCACTCTCTCCCCTCTTCCTAAAAAGATATTCAGCAAGAAGAAACTAGTGATCAGAGTTCTTCCCCGTGAAAATGTTGACTTTTTACGTCACTGAAAGAGTCTCTCGTTGACCCTGCAATACTAGCTCAGGGCTTTCATACACCTCACACACTGAGATCAGAACGGTCACGCAGGTTTTACAAGCCTACCTTAGATTTAAAGAATCAGATAAAAAGAGATGTTATAAAGCCAGGCAAAAGATCCATAGATTTGTGCAAAAACACGACCCGAGCACAAATTTCCATGAAGATATTCCAAATGTTACACTTCAGCTTGGGAGTGAAGAATTGGTATCCAAGGGACACAGGGTCTGGGATCGGTGCCCTACAATAAAACGTAAAATGATTCTCTCCTTCAATGAATTTGTTTTGCCCCTGACCTAATTTCTATGCTAATTTACAGGGCTTGTGATTACTTTATCCTCTCACAGCCCATACCTCTCCCTTCTTTCAAGTCTCCCAGAGTCTGACTCCAGGAAATAAGGCGCTTGTGTCATCAATAAACTTCACTCCGTTAACTGTTCATTATTCAGTGACTGCCGATCCACTTTGTGGATTTTCCACGCCTTTCATTTTGTCTCCGCCTCAATCCTACTACCTTTCTTTTGATGATTTCACTGCTCATTATCACCTCTACCAGAAGTGAGAAGAAAGAATGTGAAATTTAAATGAGTTGGAAATGACTTTTAAAATTTATTTTGAGGATCAGGAGAGAAAATTGAAAAATGTGAGCTAAAATTAGGCCTAGGGTTTTCTGATGACTTTGCCAAGCTATATGGATCCCTGTTAAAGTGAGGCTAATTAAGTCCTGAAAATAAAAGATCTGTTCCACCCTACTCTACCCTTCCTATAGGAATATGTAGGGAAAGAAGGGAAACATAAGATCCATTTACACAGTGTCCTAAAATAAAAAGAACGTACTAGTTAGTATAGACTAAAGCCACATAAATTACACAGTTCAGTATTCAATGTTTTAGAATACAAGTTTGTATTACAGTAAATTATCTTAATTGCATCCCTTTGTGCATGTAGTATAAATAGTATATTTATTTACTAAAGCAATAATAAAACTTTTTTAGCCAAAGATCCAATATGCTAATTTTCTATTAGCCTCACAATCTCTGAGTTGTGTAGGGAAAATGCAATGCAGGCTTTTTTTTTTTTTTTAAGTTTGATATACTTTAATATCAATTAACCTAAATTGCAGTCTCCCCATACATACCACTTTCCCTCAGTTTCACTTCCAGGGGTTTTAGTTACCCACGGGCAACTGTAGTCTAGAAGCAGATGACCCTCCTTCTGACGTGTTATCAGAAGGTCAGCAGTAGCCTAATGTTAGTAACAGTGCCCGGGTCATTCCCCCTCACCTCATCTCATCATGTCAGCACTGTATCATCTCACATCATCACAAGAAGAAGGGTGCATATACAGTACAGGAAGATGTTTTGAGAGAGAGAAAGGCCGCGTTCATATAACTTTTATTACGGTATGTTGTTAAAATTGTTCTACTTTATTGTTATTGTTCATCCCTTCCCATACCTAACTTATAAATTAAGCTTTCTTATAGGTATGTATGTATAGAAGAAACAGCATTCAGTGCAACGTGGGGTTTCAGGCATCCCCTAGAGGTCTTGGAACGTCTGCCCTGTGAATAAGGGGGAATTCCTGTAGTACTGTTTCTTAAATATATTTGTAAATTGGAAAAATAAAATAATATAAAGTATCTAACTGGTACTTAGGGCAACATTTAAGATCAAGGCTTTTGGAAGTCAAAGGTGATAATAACTGCTCTTTTTCTAAATTATTCTCTAACATCAGATCCAATCCCCAGGCCAAAATCTACTATTCCAAGAAATAGGAGTACTTTTAAGATTTCACTTAGTTATGCGGCACTTCTCTTGCTCTCAACTAATATATAAAATGAGGGTTAACGCAGCAATCCATAAAACTCCTGAGAACTTTTCAGGACTTCAAGTACACACAATACATATACACACATAATATATTCTAAGCCCACAAGTCATAAGAAGAGTGAAGCTGGCCAAACACAGAGGAGTTTGTGTTTCTGTATGTGTATCTGTTTAGAACATGGTAATTGACTAAAGAAGTTTTTCCTTCAAAAAGGCATCATATAGCAAATCTATGCTTCCAATGCTTTTCCTACTGTAGATGAGTGATAAACGTTTGTTGGCTTGAAATACATTTAAATGTATATAAGCCCTAGATCCATCCATTCAGGTGAGAAGGGTGTACTGAGTAGAAAGAATATGTGCTTTGGAAGTCACGGATCGGGGCCACAGATACTGATAAGCATGCAACTTATAGGTGAAAAATTGAAATAATAATACTTAATTATAAAACTGTTATAAAGAGTAAGCACATAAACATGTAAAGCACCCAGTAGCATGTTCAAAACATAACTGATAATAAATGGTCAATTTTACTATTTTTCGAATACTGTATTGGTTTTATAAATGTGATCATCTCTCAGTCTTAATTGTTGGATAAGAAAAAGAATGTGTGTGTATGCATACATTACATATATATATTATGTGATGTGTATAAATATATAATTTATATTAAAAATAATATATATTTAAAAATGTTATATATAAAACATTTAATTACATATTTTAATTATTTTATATTATACTATATATTATATTCCTATATTTTATATTATTTACATTTACATATATATAATGTATATCATAAAAATATACACATACATCTAAGTCGTCTAAAAGGATTGCTAATTTCATGTAGTAACAAGCAAAAATGGAGTGATCTTAAAATAAGGTCATATTCTGGGGCGCCTGAGTGGCTCAGTGGGTTAAAGCCTCTGCCTTCGGCTCAGGTCATGATCATGGTAATGATCCTGGGATCTCTGCTCAGCAGGGAGCCTGCTTCCTCCTCTCTCTCTGCCTGCCTCTCTGCCTACTTGTGATCTCTCTCTCTCTCTGTCCAATAAATAAACAAAATCTTTAAAAAAAATAAGGTCATATTCTAAATTTATACTTATTTACACTCTTCAATTAATTGAAACATTTATAGAACTAGGGTTCAAAATAGGTTTAAATATCTGTGTATACATATTAATTACATGAAACTTGGGGATACCATACTGTTATTAAAATACTCTAAATGGCTCAGTTATAAGTTACCTGGAAAACACAGTACTTCAAATATTTTTAAAATTTTAGGGTATGTTTGATAAATGGAGAAAGTTTGAAGATGGTAACCTGATGAACACTTACAAGAATGCTCACATTTTATAAAGAGATAAGACCACAAGGAGAGAAACCTTGCAGTAAATGAAAATTATTATTAACCTTCAGTGATATTTGCAGTAAATATTATCAAAGTAACCTGTGTATCATTATTTAGTATCTGTTAATGACAAGTATTAGGTAAGCCATTTAATGCATATAAGTCCATGTAGTATGTAGGTAGGGGTGTATTTACAGGAAATTTGAAACAGAGAGATGTGATTACTTACCTAAAGTCACACAGTAACCTAGCAGCAACCCAGAGAATGGAATCCAAATTTCCTGGATCTGTTCAGTGTACAATCTATTGTATCAAATCGTTCTCCTTGTCTATAGAAAAAATAGGCTTGGGAAGCATATAATCTAACTATTCTTCTAGATCAATTTTTACAAAATACCTGGGAAGCAGGCCCAGAGCAATTGAGACATCTGAGAAGTTCACAAGTATTGTTTTCAAGGGAGGAATAGCACAGAAGCTCTCCAGATCATCTTTAGAAAGAAATACGTCATACCAGATGGTAGGTCACAGGGCTGGCATCCTCAGGAACAGGAGTTTGGGAATGTTTTCACTGTACCCAGGATGAAGGTACAAGAGAAGAAAGAAGGATATTTGCAACTTTTTTTTTTCCCCTAAGGCTCAATTACAGTGTAATCCTGAATGAAACCTCTGCTTAGATCTTCAAAAAGGAAAGATACTAACAAGTAGCTCAGTTAACAGTTGGGATTGGGACATGAAGGTTTTACCTCAAATTGTGCTGAGCTCTTCCAATTTTTTTTTTTAATATTTTATTTATTTATTTGACACAGAGAGAGATCACAAGTAGGTAGAAAGGCAGAGAGAGAGAGGAGGAAGCAGGCTCCCCACTGAGCAGAGAGCCCGATGTGGGGCTCGATCCCAGGACCCTGAGACCATGACCCGAGCGGAAGGCAGAGGCCTCAACCACTAAGCCACCCAGGCGCCCCAGCTCTTCCAATTTTGATGACAAACTTCCATCCAGGGACTTTGCAGTCACAAAGCAGTAGGAGTTATTATTGTCATTGCAAACATTATCTCCAGAATGTTTAACTACTGTGTTTCAACTTACATTATAGTTCATATAGTCATGCTTTTTAGAAACACTCTAGAAAAAGTATTGCTAAATCTATGCATTCTAGAATACATAGATTAAATTTCTTGCCTACTTTATCAAGGGGAGGAGAAGCACTGACCTTTTCCAAAGAGATCAGTTGGCTGATACGGTCAGAAGACCCAAACTGCTGGGGTGTAGTATGGGGATGCTTGAAAATGGTGCATCTGTGCAAGTATCTACTGCAAAGCAGAGAAAGAAAGAGCTTACGAGTCCAGGGAAAACTAAAGACAGTCAACAAAATAATTACAAAGAGGTGATGTCACTTCAACTGGATTGTCTTCATAAATGACAGCTCCTGTGTACTGTCATTGTAAACAAAGGACAAATTAAGGAAAGAGAGTCCTATATTTCCACCAAATACAAGGTGAGTGATTTTAACCTATGGGAGACGGCATGAACTGTGAGGGGATATATATAGTCTATCATGGTTGCTGCCTGTATAGACATAAAATTCAGACTAGGGGTCCAGCCTGCATGTACTCTCACTGGTGACGTTTTGCCTGCTTCTGTCCATGTGCCCCAAACTTCCAGAAGCCGTGGGTATTGTGCAAAGACATAAATTAAACACATTTCAGAAGCAGCTTGGTACTGATTTTTGGAGTCAGACATGTTTCAGCCATAGATCCCTTGGTAAATATTTACCAATTATGGTAAAAGTTCATCTGGAGGGCAGAATTAGCAGCTGAAGAAGAGACATATCCTAATTCCCTGACTGTGCTTTGTTTATCAGCTGTATAATGGCTTCACACCCAGGTATACACGTTCCTCTGTGTGTTTTCCTCTTCACCAGCACTCCAGTTTCATTCTAAAGAGCTTAAAGGAGCTCATTTTATAAATCAGATCCATATCATGCACCAGATATGTATTAGAGTGAATTTTGTTTGTGCATTCCATGTATGGTCCCATTTGCACAGTAAGCCACTGTTATACACACCAGGTGTTTTGATGAAGCGTGTTGTCAATATTTAGGACTCTGTGTCTCTCGAATTAACAGAGATGAAAAGAAAATAGGAAGGAGCAAAACAATTAGTTCAGCCAACTAATTTAGATTCTAGTTAGTATAGGATAGAATAGGAAAATTAAAGTGGTTCCTCTGGAAAGCACAGGATGTCAGATCTTTCTCTAACCCAAGAGGAAGATTTTTCTATTTGGGGCTCAGTCACTAAATACTCGGAGGGCAGTGCAGAGGCTATTTAGGAACCCAGTGATGAAGAGAAATGTCTACTCAGGGAAAGGCCAATGGTCTTTTCCATTATTTCTATGGCACTCTGTAGATCAAAAAGTGTTTCACAGACTTAATGCATTGGAGTCTCTCACCAGCCCTGATTTTATAAATGAAGAAACAAGTCACATGGCTATTTAGTTTGAGAGTCAGAGGAAGTATCCAAGCATTTTTGCACCACACCCCTCCTGGATTCCTTTCTAAAGGGCCACTTTCCCAGTAAGCATTCCAAGAGAAAGAAAAAAGCGATACTTTGAAAAGTAACCAATTTTTTACCTAAGCTTCAGTAAGTGAAAAAAGAAAATGCACCCCCCCCCTTGAGAATTCTGTTAAAATTGCCAGCAGGCAGAACTACTTGTGTTAGTTACCACACAATTGTTTCCACTTTTCCCCCTGGGCTCTTTCCCTTGGCCAGAAGCCACAACTGCCTCTAAAGTAAGACCACAAGGCAGACACCCAGAGACCCTTGCGCCTACAACTAGGAAACTAGCAGAAGCCTGCCACCACCAACAGCTAAGATTCAAGAATTAGAGCATGTCAAAACCCTCACCGAATTCATCTATTTGCTTTTCCGGCTCAAACCACCTTAAAAAGAGTTTGAAATTTCTTCCCTCCGCAGAGAAGAGTAGATTTTCTTTTTCTGTGCACACACTGCTGGATGCAAGTCTCTCCGAAGAACTGGTGGCAAAGCAAGCGTTTTGGGATCGCGCCTGTGGCTGCTCTGTAGCGCCGACTTCCTTTCTCTATATATTCAGATATACGTACAGGCTTATTTATTTATTCTAATCTCCCTCTTGCGCTCGCAACCTGTGGACTTGGGTTCTGACTGGTGCGGTGAGGAGGGAGGCTGGTGGGAATGCGCTCCCGTGCCCGACCGGGTGGCGCCTCGTCGCAGTCTTCAGAGGCAAGTCCTCGGTTCCGGCTCCTCCGGCGGGGTCTGGACTTAGCTGCGTCCGGGGAAAGCAACCATGACCGTACCCTCCAGCCCCACGCCCTTCTGCCCCTCGCCTTTACCTCGCGTCCTTAATTGACAAGGCAGTGACTATTGGCTGAAGTTCCCCAGCGATTTGCATGAACAGAGAGGGAGTGTCTTCTGCCGCCCTCCCATCAGGAGCGCGCTGACTGCAGCCTCCCTGGGAATGCGCGGCCGAGGGAATGCGCGCAGCTCGCGGGCCCTGGCAGTGAGCTCGCGCCCGGAGACCTGGCACCCGCGCCTGGATATGGGGCGTCTCAGTCGTCCCAGGAGCAGCACCAGCCACAGAAACCTGCCGGTAAGGGTTGGGGTCCGAAAGCCCTGCAGCCCCGACAAGTTGCAGTGCTGTGAGGCAGTTCCTACTCCTGATGGTTTTTCAAACCTTTTCTCTTAATCCAAACTTTACGGGAAGGTTGGGGGGAGGGAAAGGGAGTTCGGCATAAGGTGTCTTCATTTTAGCAAGGAATAGGCAAGTCTTCGGGTCGGGAGAGTAAGTTTCTGAAATAGAAATGTAGGCAGATGAGGTGGGGGGCTCGATCCGCTTGAGATACTGGGGTGCGGAGATTCTTTGCACCTGCTAGGACTGTCCACTGTAACTGACAAATTGTTTTTGCGTAAGCATTTTCCGCGTTTACTTCTTTTTCTTTAGGGGAGGGGGATTAGGGAGGACTTGATAGGAGGTGGAGATTCAGATCCTTTCGATCTGACCCTAGATGAGAGCTAAAATGAAAATTACTTCTCTAACCTAAAGTGTTTATTTAATGGGGGAAGGGAGCTGGTTCCGAAGGGAAAGTGTCACTTTGTTTTCCATATAATAATAATAATAATTATTATTGATATTGTTGTTGGTGGTATTCTCATAATAAGGGATGTACAGATTTCGCGTTTCGGAGACCTTAGTGGTAAAAACATTTCAATGGGAAATAAATTGATGAATTGCCCATCATCCTCAGTCCTCTCTACTACCAACCTCCTCCCTCTCCATAACCTACCCGGGTGGTTTCCCTGCGGCGTTGCGCAGTCCCTGAGTTGAGTGCTCTCCACTCTGGCGTTTCCGGGGATGCTTTCTGGCTTGGGATTCCGATTGTTAACTGAATAAGTGTGCTGTTGGGGAGCAGGGGAAAGGAGGGGGAGCGAAGAAAGTGAACAGAAAAAATTAAGTTTTGGCGACAATGTTGCCCCATAGATCTCTTCTTTGCATCAAGTTTCCTCTTAATCCCTCTCTGATTAGAGGGTTTGCCTTTGGTAATGGGGATGGGGGCAAATATGACCTTGTGGCCCTGGTTTCTGACTCCAATCTCCGTGTTCCCGCGTGTGTGTAACAAGCCTTCTTCCGTCCCCCCTTCCCCTTTTCAGCATCTGTTTCTGTTTTTCCTCTTCGTGGGACCCTTCAACTGCCTCGCGAGTTACAGCCGGGCCACGGAGCTTCTGTACAGCCTGAACGAGGGACTGCCTGAGGGGGTGCTCATTGGCAGCCTGGCCGAGGACCTGCGGTTGGTGCCCCGCGCTGCCGGGAGGCAGGACCAGCTGTCGCAGCTGCCGGAGCGCACCATCGCTGAGCGGAACCCCCCTCTCTCCTTCAGCCTGGCCTCCCGGGGACTGAGTGGCCAGTACGTGACCCTAGACAACCGCTCCGGGGAGCTGCACACTTCGGCCCAGGAGATCGACCGGGAGGCCCTGTGCCTTGAAGGAGGTGGAGGAGCTGCCTGGGGAGGCAGCATTTCCATCTCCTCCTCCCCTTCCTCTGACTCTTGTCTTTTGCTTTTGGATGTGCTGGTCCTGCCTCAGGAATACTTTAGGTTTGTGAAGGTGAAGATTGCTATCCGGGACATCAATGACAATGCTCCGCAGTTCCCCGTTTCCCAAATCTCGGTTTGGGTTCCAGAAAATGCACCTATAAACACCCGGCTCGCCATAGAGCATCCTGCTATGGACCCAGATGTAGGAACGAATGGGGTGCAGACCTACCGTTTACTGGACTACCATCGCATGTTCACCCTGGATGTGGAAGAGAATGAGAATGGGGAGCGTACTCCCTACCTAATTGTCATGGGACTACTGGATAGGGAGACCCAGGACCAGTACGTGAGCATCATCATAGCAGAGGATGGCGGGTCTCCACCACTGTTGGGCAGCGCCACTCTCACCATTGGCATAACTGACATTAACGACAATTGCCCTCTTTTCGCAGACTCACAGATCAATGTCACCGTTTTTGGGAATGCTACTGTGGGCACACCGGTTGCAGCTGTCCAGGCTGTGGACAGAGACTTGGGAACCAATGCTCAGATCACCTATGCTTACAGCCAGAAAGTTCCACAAGCATCCAAGGATTTATTCCATCTGGACGAAACCACTGGAGTCATTAAACTTTTCAGTCAGATTGGGGGAAGTGTTCTGCAAACGCACAAGCTCACTATCCTTGCTAACGGGCCAGGCTGCATCCCTGCTGTGACCACGGCCCTGGTGACCATCATCAAAGTCATTTTCAGACCACCTGAAATCGTTCCTCGTTATATAGCCAATGAGGTAGAGGGTATTGTTTACCTGAAAGAAATGGAGCCCATTCACACTCCAATTGCATTCTTCACCATAAGAGATCCAGAAGGTAAATACAAGGTGAACTGCTACCTGGACGGTGAAGGACCATTTAGGTTATCACCCTACAAACCGTACAATAATGAATACTTGCTGGAAACCACAAGGCCGATGGACTATGAGCTACAGCAGTTCTATGAAATATCTGTGGTGGCCTGGAACTCAGAGGGATTTCATGCCAAAAAAATTATTAAAGTGCAACTTTTAGATGACAATGACAATGCTCCTATTTTCCTGCAACCCTTGCTGGAACTAACTATTGAAGAAAACAACGCACCCAATGCCTTTTTGACGAAGCTTTACGCGACGGATGCTGACAGTGGTGAGAGAGGCCAAGTTTCCTATTTCCTGGGACCTGATGCCCCCTCATATTTTTCCTTAGACAGTGTCACAGGAATTCTGACAGTTTCCACTCAGCTGGACCGAGAAGAGAAAGAAAAATATAGGTACACAGTCAGAGCTGTTGACTCTGGGAAGCCACCCAGAGAATCTGTTGCCACTGTGGCTCTCACGGTGCTGGATAAAAATGACAACAGCCCTAGGTTCATTAACAAGGACTTCAGCTTTTTTGTGCCAGAAAACTTTCCAGGATATGGTGAAATTGGGGTAATTAGTGTCACGGATGCCGATGCTGGACGAAATGGATGGGTGGCCCTCTCAGTGGTGAACCAGAGTGATATTTTTGTCATAGACACAGGAAAGGGCATGTTGAGAGCTAAAGTCTCTTTGGACAGAGAGCAGCAAAGCTCCTATACTTTGTGGGTTGAAGCTGTTGATGGGGGTGAGCCTGCCCTCTCTTCGACGGCAAAAATCACAATTCTCCTTCTAGATATCAATGACAACCCTCCTTTGGTTTTATTTCCTCAATCCAACATGTCCTACCTGCTGGTACTGCCCTCTACTCTCCCCGGCTCCCCGGTTACAGAGGTCTATGCTGTTGACAAAGACACAGGCATGAACGCTGTCATAGCTTACAGCATCATAGGGAGAAGAGGCCCTAGGCCTGAGTCCTTTAGGATTGACCCTAAAACCGGCAACATTACTTTGGAAGAGGCATTGCTGCAGACAGACTATGGACTCCATCGTTTACTGGTCAAAGTGAGCGACCATGGTTATCCCGAACCTCTCCATTCCACGGTCATGGTGAACCTGTTTGTCAATGACACTGTCAGTAATGAGAGCTACATTGAGAGTCTTTTAAGAAAGGAACCAGAAATCAACATAGAGGAGAAAGAACCACAGATCTCAATAGAACCAACTCACAGGAAAGTTGAGTCTGTGTCCTGTGTGCCCACGCTAGTTGCTCTGTCTGTTATAAGCTTGGGTTCTATCACACTTGTAACAGGGATGGGCATATACATCTGTTTAAGGAGAGGGAAAAAGCATCAGAGGGAAGATGAAAATTTGGAAGTACAAATTCCACTCAAAGGAAAAATTGACTTGCATATGAGAGAGAGGAAACCAATGGCTATTTCTAATATTTGATATTTCATTGTGGAATAACACAGATATGTTGTAGCTAACTTTAGGTAGTTTTCATCACCTAAACAAGAGTGTGTAGATGACAGTTCCAATGAAGGATGACTAATTTATAACTTGTACTATATTGTAAATAAGCTGTTTACAGGTTTTTAAATTTAAAATCAGAGGTTATAAAATGTGTACAGCATTTTTTAATGAAAATTAGTACTAACAGCTATAGAACTGTTATTAAAAAAAAAAAAAAAAAGCTTGGACATGATTTGCAGCTTTCATTCACCAAGCAGAATGATAGAACCTGGGGATAAGGTAAGAAAATGGTATATTGCATTTTTTTTTTGTCTAAAAAGTCCTTTAACCACAAGAGGGCATCAGCTGCTCCTTTGCAGGGAACTGTTTTGAGGTATTGTACAGGACCGTTGTTGTACATGAAATTAATGAAAGAGTATATTTTAAATATATTGTTTTTAACATTTAAGAGCTATGAAATTGAAATAAATTGAATTTAACTGCACTTCAATGTATGATAAGAAAGAAAAGAAATGCATTTGTAAACAGAATGTTTATTACCTCACAAGTATATCATGTATAGTTTGAAAGAGAAGGCGTTACAAAGAAGCGCAATTTCTTTTTAGCAAGGGTGAAAACATGGCCATGTGTTAACAGAGTTGACCTGCTGAAGAGTAGTTCACTTTCCATGTACTCAAATGGCCTTCTGTTCCCTTTACCACTGCACTTGCTATTATTACAGGGGAAATGTGTATATTCTCCCTTACAGACATTGTTAC
Organism: Nasua narica; assembly: GCA_028533885.1. NCBI lineage: Eukaryota > Metazoa > Chordata > Mammalia > Carnivora > Procyonidae > Nasua > Nasua narica. The sequence continues at coordinate 39,037,127 of CM052810.1, forward strand.
TGGAAATTGTATCCAAGGAAAACAGCCAGGAGCAAAGACCTGTTTCAATCCTTAGTTGCTTTGTAGGTGTTTATGACATTTTGGTGCTTTGACAACTTGTCAGTAGTACTTCATACTTGGGTTATATATTAGGTTTTTATGTGCTTGAACTCATTTATCACCTGAGAAAATAAAAATCATATTAAAATGGACTTATTCTAGAAGCTAGTGTACACTACCGGTTGTTTTAGTTGGGCCCTTTGTAAGTATAAAGTTATATCATCTTTTTGTTGTTGTTTGGGTTTGTTGGCTACCGTTTCTAGCTTCCTTTCTTTGGCTTTGGATTAGGTCCAAGAGTTTATTTGTAAGCCCAGCAGCAGATTTCTTTGATAACTTAGCTTTCAGTGAATCTTTTGCAATGAAGCAAGCTGGTTCTTTAGTGATTGATCTTTCACTTCATTGTGTTGAGCTGGGAATTTTATTTTATATGAGAGCTATAGCAAAATATCTGTGTAAACAAGGAATGTGTTAGCTTAAGCTGGATCATTCTACTTTTTTTGCCTCATGTGTCTGTACTGTACCAAATGTGTTTATATGTCTGCAAATTAAAGGTATATATTTTCATAATTTCTTTCTCATTTTTACCATTTTATAGTTGAACATGGGCTTGTTCTTTCACTGAAGTGCCTGCTATTGGCATTTGTTTGCTTTTAGAGGTAAATGTGGGTAAAGTAAATATGCTGTTTGCTAAAGTTTATATTAAACTAATTCATTACTCAATTAAACATTGGGTAAATCACTGAATGTGTGTGTAGATAGATATATATAGATAGATAGATAGATAGATATCTAATATATATATATTAGATATAATAGAGAGTATGCCTAGATGTTTGACAGGCATTCGGATGAAAATTTATACTCATGCATGTGTACATGCATATTAATTTTTGGCTTAGTATCAACTATAAACATTCATTTTACTACATACTTCTGAAAAACCCCTTGTTAGCTGTGTTACAATAGCTTTCAATACGTTTTTAAAATACTTTGCAAAAAAAAAAAAAAAAACCTGAATGCAAACACCCAGGACCTTTCGAATTTGTATTAACTCATTTTTCTTATTTCCTTTGGTTTGATAATTTGAATAAATAAAATAAGAGTCAAAGGCAGTACTGTTTGTTACAAAAAGGAAATATATTCTTATTGGAAATCCCTTTGTATGAGAGGCACCTGAGCTAAGAAACTAAGATCATTTAACCCCCAAAACTTTATTCATAATTGATGTATAGCAATGGAGGAAACCATCCTCTACCACTCATTTTCACATCTTCTTTCCTTTTTTTAAAGAAAGGAACTACATCTGAAATAAGCAGCCCACTAATTTAAAAAAATCCCAAGGGCAGTGATTTCACCATGAGTGTAAGTAACAAAATATTCTGTTTATTTCTTATTTGAAGAAAGTTCATGTGTTTGGGGGTATAGGCTTCATCTCTAGCATGAGAAATGCCTATAAGATTAATAAAAAGAATATTTCTGAACAACTTCTTGTGCCAGGATTTCCTTTACAAAAACATCTCATTCACATTAAAAGCATTTATAACAAGGAAAGTTAAAGTAAATTAAGCTCAAAGATAAAAGCCCCTTTTTACTAGCACCTTGTGCTAGAACAGTTGCCAAAATGTATGCTAATCATGTCAATGTTGTTAGTTGAGCTGGCACAAAAATAAATGTTCCATTCATTAAAAACCCTAATATCCATTTAACAGTTTGAGAACCAGTGAATCCTCTTTGCCCAATTTAATGAAGAAGCAATTGCTCTGATGCTCTGATATTTGCACTGCCAGAGCCAGTCTCATACTACAGAGAAAATTGTTCATTAATTTGGATTGGGAAATTTAAAAGCAACATAGCAATTTAAGCTACAGGGGAAAAAACAATTTACGTTACTTGAGTCTTCAGAGTGGATCCCCTGATCCTATTAAAAAAAAAAAGTTTTCTTGGCAGTTATACTTCTATCAATCGTGGTTAAAAAGGAGAAAAACCCAATACATTCTTCTTTTAAACCAATTTTAGTAGTACGAGTGTAATGAAAATAACATCCAGATCCTTTGTGTTTTGGGTGTTCTTCACGTATTTTATGAAAACAATGGGCATAATCTTGTTATGGGAAACATCACTGAAGCAATATTAGGGATGGTATGAAGTTGACTTGATTCCAGTAAGATACCTCATAAGGATTCCTATTTGTGCTCCCAGAAAATGTCTCAATTAACAACTGTAAAAGGAGGAACTACACAATCTTCTCCTGAGTCAGTGGAGACTTGTTCTAATCTCTTGTTGGAGAAGTGAAGAGTGTGAGGTTCTGATCTTTGGCAGACCATGGAGAATGTAAGGAAAAACAGTATGGAAC
>CM052810.1:39040018-39056193 GCA_028533885.1 Nasua narica
CCAAGAAGTTATTACATGGAACAGATTGCCACAATACTTAAGAGAATCAATTAGCAGTCAATTCAGCATCCCTTTCTGCAAAGATCTGTGAATGGCATGAGATCTTACCTAGTTTTCACATTAACAAGTTAGCCTGACACAGTTTCATGGAAGCTGGTAAAATACATAAGACTTCCGCATCGGAGAAAAAGGATAGTTTTTCACTCACAGGAACAAGACAGTTATTGCTCACAGCTATAGCAGTAGCCAAAGTACTAGCACTTTTGCATGTTTCCTGAGTCCCATATTCTGCAGGGCTATGTGAAGAGTGTTAGATGACACTCGTATACTCAGTGAGATGCATGATAGGAAATGAGCACTGGGACTAAGAATAATGACATGATTTATGACATGATTATGGTATGTTCATTGTTTATTTTTTGAAGCTTTCCTTGTTATTTATTTTAGAGATAGAAAGAGGAAGAGTGGGGGCAGGGCTGGAGAGGAAGTGAGAGTACCAAGTGGACTCTGATGCAGGGGTTCGAACCCACAAGTTCAAGATCAGGACCTGAGCCAAAACCCAGAGTCGAAAGCTCAATTGCCTGCACCACTCAGATGCCCCACTATATTCATTGTTTTAAATGCACACACAGAGTTATTTCTACAATTTCTTTTTTTTTTCCCCCTTGATAATGCCATTGCTGTGCCATTTGCAACTGAATGCTAGTTTTTTTTCATTTTCATGAATGATAGTGACAATGGCATTAGTACCAGATACAAAGTGGCTCTGAGAATACATAATCTGACCTTTATCTCTAATGTGATCAGCATGGGCTGCCACCCTTTCGAATCTGACATAACAGCTGTTTTGATAGCTGACTGCAATCAATCATTGCAACTGACTGATTCAGCAATGCTGAATTGCTTTGAGCTTTTCTCTCAGAGAGACTACTTCACTCTGGGAATTGATGGCTAATGTTTTTCTTACTCTATATGGCTTTTGAGGGAATCTGATGGAATTATGACTAAAACAGAATGACAATGTACAAGCCTAATTTAAATAAACATGTGTTTAAAACTATGCCGTGAACTAAAATTAAATTTAGGGAGCTGGTTTTAGACATTTAGAATGAATATCTTAGAATGAATGTCTTATATTCTTAGAATGTCAAAGATAAAAAAAAAAATATAGGGACACCTGGTGGCTCAGTCATTGGGTGTCTACCTTTGGCTCAGGTCATGATCCCAGCATCCTGGGATGGAGCCCCACATTGGACTCCTTGCTCAGTGGGGAGCCTGATTTTCCTTCTCCCATTCCCCCTGATTGTGTTCTCTCTCTCTCGCTATCTCTCTCTCTGTGTCAAATAAATAAATAAAATCTTTATTTAAAAAAAATCTGATATCATTTTATACGCTTGTTAGGCTATAATATTAGTCTTATTACACAAACAATAAAACTGAGTGTCAGCAGAAAACTATTTTCTAAGACATAAAATTAAAACAGAGGTAGAAATGCTGGATTAAAAATATCATTGTATTTATCTTTACTTTTAATCCTTGGGGAAGATGAGAACTCTTGAGAATCTGAGAGATCATTATATCCTTTCCCATTGTTTTGTGGATTCAAAAATTAAAGTATCGAGGTAATAAGTGACATTTCCAGCATCCATGGTGGTACCAGAGTAGATCTGTGGGTCAGTAACTGGTCAGAAAAAAGAGATGTGGTAGAAGTCCACTTATAGAGTTAAAAGAGAGGGAGGGTGAGAACCTCTAAAATCAGTTTTCCTCAAGGCAGAAGTATACAGGTATCACTGAACTCACTACTAGGCGGGGCTTTAAATGACATACCTGCTCAAATACACAATATATTCGTGTGTTTATGATCACTGGTAACCCTGTATACACCATCCAATCAGAACCTAGTGATGTCTTTGTGGTGCCAGTACAATGACTAATTCATAGTACTGTAACCCAACCAACATGAGTTCACTCCTTAGTGAGTTGGAAACAACATCAGGTTGAGCTGTCCCACAAGGAAAAGTGGATTCACAATAAATAAGGAGATCACAAGGAATGGCTCCCAAAGCCATGACTCCTCAAGCAAGCCTTTTATTTAGGGTTTCTTTTATTTAAGGTTAGGACGGATATTTAGATAGGGAAGCCTTGTCATCGGATGGAGAGGTGGGCATAAGTTTGCACATGGGCCTTATGGAAACATGCCAACATATATATTGTATGTTATGTAAATGAGGCTTGTGCTTCTTCTTGGGTGGAGATCTTAGTATTATAATGAGGCAACAGTAAGCGTTCTTCCTTCTAGAGGTCACTCCATGGTCCACCTCCACAGGCACGCTTAAAGGGTTAAGCTCAAACTAGTCTGAGTGGTCTGGGACTGCAGGAGGTCTTGTCAGGGCAGATGCTATTACTTGGAGGGCAGTTTTGCTTTCCATTTGCCTGAGTTCAGGGATAAGCTGAGAAGAAGAGCTTAAATAAAAATGTGGGACAAAAGGTGGTGAGTACAAGCAGTTGGGCAGTAAAGGTCAGATCTTGGGGTCTAGGCAATGATAGTACTGCCATAGCCGTTTATTTTGCCTTGATTTTTTGCTATAATATTTTAAGCTGTCATCTTGTAACTAAGTAGGCTTTTAAAGAGCTGAATAAGGAAATTCTTTTTAAAATGTTAAATAGGGAAATTTTAGCTCATTTTTTGTCTTCCCTTCAGCAGTTTTCCTTATAGCAAGTAGATGAATTTATAATTATTTCTTTGACCCTAAGGCTACTCAAAACATGCTGGAAACTGATCAGTATTTTTATGTCACTGATGATGTGATGTTAGCATTTCTTCAGCTGAAAAGCCAATTATTTAGCTCTTCTCTTCATCACAAGGCAAACTGTCTCCTTCCAGCTCAACTGAAATAGTTTATTAATTATATTTCATTATCTATCTAGACTCTTGACATCTTGTTTGATATTGCTTTCACCTGCAAAGCCTCCGTACGTACAAATGTTCATGGAAAAAGTACAAACAAATGGATTCACATACATATTCCATGCATTGATTTGAATGGAGGCTATTACTCCTGGTGGTCTAGATTAGTTAATGAAGTAATGGGAGAAAGTGACGGTTTGCTATGATGTTATACATGTACACATTACAGACACACAATTAAATTTGATAGTGTCTTAGGTTTATACTTATTTATTTTCCCTTTTCTTATGCTTACTGAACATAGACCGCATCTTCTAATACTTTGTACTTAGTACTTCTAATACTACTAATTCCCTTAAAATTCTTTCTCAACATTGTTCTCCATATACTATGAATAATTTTTCTTTCTTTCTTTCTTTTTTTAGAGAGGGAGGGAGAGAATTCATACTAGTGGGGGGAGGCAGGGACAGGAGCAAAGGGAGAAAGAGAGGATCCCAAGCAAGCTCTACACCCAGTGTAGAGCCTGAGGCAGGGCTCAATTTCATGACCTTGAAATCATGACCTGAGCTGAAATCAAGAGTTGGCCACTCAACCCACTGAGCCACATAGCCTCACAATTTCTAAATTATGTTGACTTTTATTACAAAATAGTAGACTGTACCTATTTCTCTCAAAATATACTTGTAGTAACAAAAGTTATACTTTGGAAAACTATTGAGCAGAAATTTTAAATGTTTTTTGCCTTTATAGTTGACAAGCATGTAGTTTAGAACATATTTAAAACTGTTTAATTCTGTCTCCTTTATCCCACTCTACTTTTTTAAAAAAAGTTTTAAGATTATTTATTTATTTGAGGAAGAGAGAGAGAGAGAGTGAGTGAGAGAGAATGGGGAGGATGGGCAGAGAGAGAGAGGGAGAAGCAGACTCCCTGCTGAACAAGGGGTCCAACCTAGGGCTCCATCCCTGGGATCATGACCTGAGCCTAAGGCAGATGCTTAACCAACTGAGCCACCCTGGTGCCCCCATCCCACTCTACTTAAAAAAATTACTAATTTTAGCATCCTATTTCATGATGAAGAAAAATGCACTTAGAGTTATGCAGATTTTAGAATTAACAGGAATGCCTCATCACCACCAAGCAACCTGATACTTCTGTTGACTTTATTTTTGGTATTATTTCATTGCTTTTTTGATTTTCAAGTTTTATTGAGATTACACTTCACATAGTTATCATTTTGCTTGTGGGTGTCCTAATAACTTTTTGGATTTACTCTCTTAGCAACTTCAAGTTAACAATACAATATTGTTAACTATAACCACCATGTGGTACTAATTATATTCCCAGAGCTCATTTATGTTATAACTACATATTATAACCATTGAACTACATGCCCTTCTCCCCACTTCCTCAACCACCAGTCTACTCTCTATAGAATTCACCAGTGAAATCTTCTTTTCTGGGTTTTTTTTGTTGGGGGCTTGTTGATTACTAATTCAATTATGTTATCATTACTGGTCTGTTCAGGTTTTCTGTTTCTTCATGATTCAGTCTTGGTCAGTTGTATGTTTTTAAAACTTCATCCATTTTTGCTAAGTTGTTCAATTCATTGGTGTGTAATATTCATAGTAGTCTCTTATTATCCTTTGTAGTTCTGAGATATCTCTTTTAAAATGTCTTTTCTTTAACTTATAAATTTATTGATTTGAGTCCTCTATCAAAATTTCTTATAAGTCTACCTAAAGTTTTGTCAATTTTATTTATTATTTAAAGAACCAACACTTAGTTTTTAAAATATTTTCTGTTGTTTTCCTATTCTCAATTTTATTTATTTCTGCTCTAATCTTTATTGTTTCCTTTATTCTGCTCACATTGGGCTTAGTTCTTCTTTTTCTAGTTCCTTGAGGTATAAAGTTTGGCTGTTTATTTGAGATTGTTCTTTATTCTTGATGTGTGCATTTAGCTGTACATTATTCTCTTAGAATTGCTTTTGTTACATCCCATAATTTTTGATATGTTGTATTTCCATTTTTATTTGACTTAATATATATACTTTAATTTAATAATTTAATTCTGGTATAATTGACATTCTTATATAATTTCATTATATATATAAAATATATTTCATTATATATATATAATTTCATTCTTATGTATGGAGGGTAATATTCCATTGTATATATACAATGCATACATATATATGTATATACATATACGCATACTACTTTTGCTTTATCCATTTGTATATCATTGGGCCCCTGGGCTGCTTCCATAATTTGGTTATTATAAATAATGTTGCAATAAACAGAGGTACATATATACTTTTGAGTTAGTGTTTTCATAGTCTTTGGGTAAATACCCCATAATGGAATTACTGGATCATATGGTAGTTCTATTTTTAATTTTTTCAGCAATGTCCATATTGTTTTTCACAGTGGCTGTTTGCATTCCTACCAGCACTACATGAGTGTCCTTTTTCCTCCATATCCTCACCAACACTTGTCTCTTGTGTTTTTCATTTTAGCCCTTCTCACAGTGTGAAGTAATACTTCTTTGTAGTTTTGATTCATATTTCCCTTGTGATGAGTGATGTTGAGGATCTCTGCAGGTGTCTGTTGGCCATCTATATGTCTTCTTTGGAGAAATATCTGCTCATGTCTTCTGCCTATTTTTAATTGGATTATTTGTTTTTCTGGTGTTGATTCTCTAAGTTCTTTATATATTTTGGATATTAATCCTTTACTAGATATGTCATTTGCAAATAGCTTCTCTCATTCAGTAGGTTGTCTGTTTTGTTGACTATTTCTGTTGCTGTGCAAAAGCTTTTCATTTTGATATACTCCCAATAGTTTATCTTTGGTTTTGTTTTCTTTGCCTCAGGAGAAGTATCTAGAAAAATGTTGCTATGGTCAGTGTGAGAGAAATTACTGCCTGTGCTCTGTCCTAGCATTCTTATGCCTTCAGGTCTGATATGTAAGTCCTTAATCCCTAAAATGAGTATTATCTAGGTGTATTTATGGGATGTGGTGCGCTTAGGATCCTGCTATTCCACTGTCTTCCTCAGAAGTCTTGTCCCAATGTATTTTTGATAACCCACTTGATTTCTTTTTGACCCATTAGTTATTCAGGAGTGTGTTCAGGAGTGTGTTGTTTAATTTCCACAGATTTGTGAATTTTCTAATTTTCTTCCTATTACTGATTTACAGTTTTATATCATTATGTTTGGAAAAAATACTTGATATAGTTTCTATCTTCTTGAATTTGTTGAAGTTTGGAATGTGGCCAAACATATGATCAGAGTTGGAAAATGTTCTATGTGTTCTTTAGAAGAATGTGTATTCTTCTGTTGGATGCAATGTTCTATATATGTCTATTAGGTCAGTTTGGTGTATATTGTTATAAAATCTGATTTTGCTGTATTGATTTTCTGTCTGGATGATCTATCCATTGTTAAGAATGGAGTATTAAAGCTCCATTTATTATTACACTGCTGTATACTTATCCTTTTAGTTCTGTTAGATTTGCTTTATATATTTAGGTGCTTTGATGTTAAGTGCCTTAATATTTACAGTCGTTTTAGTTTCCTGATAATTTGATCCCCCTATCATTATATGATGACATTTTGTATCTCTTGTGAACATTTTTATTTTAGTTTAGTTTTGCAGATTTTATTTACCTATTTGAGAGAGAGTGTGTGTGTGTGTGAAAGAGAGAGTAATGTTAATTAGCATTCTCTCATTTCAACTTGAAGTTTGCTATTTAGCATTTCTTGCAAGATATGTCTCTAGTTGTGAAGAACTCCCTTCATTTTTTGTTTGCCTGGGGAAGCCTTTGTGTCTCCTTCATTTCTTAAGAACCATTTTGGCATCATAGTATTCTTAAGTGACAGCTTTTTTTCTTTCAGTATATTGAATATATCATTCCATTATTTCCTGTCCTATAAAGCTCCTACTGAGAAATCCACTTATAGTCTTATGGGGATTCTCTTGTATGTAACAAGTTGTTTTTGTCTTGCTGGTTTCAAAATTCTGTCTTTGTCCTTGACTTTTGACAATTTAATTATAATGTGTCTCATTGTAACCCTTTTCTGATTCAACCTACTTGGATTCTATTGGATCTTATGAATCTGGATGTTCATTTCTCTTCCCAAATTTTTGGGGATGTCTAACAATTACTGCTTTAAATAGACCTTCTGTCTCTTTATACTTCTCTTTTTCTTCCAGGATTCTTATAATGAGTATATTGTTACTTTCAGTCCTGTTCGTGCATCCTATAGTCTTTCTTCATTCTATTTCATTCTTTTTTCTTGTAGCCTCTTTGACTGAATAATTTCAAATGATTTGTCTTCTAGGTCATTGATTCGTTCTTCTCTTTGGTTGTGTTGATGTAGAAGCTCATTCCTGAATTCTTTAGATTAGTCCTATCTTTAGTTCTAGGATTTCTGTTTTTGTTTTTTTTCTTTTGATGATTTCTATATCTTTTTTGAACTTCTTTCATCCTGCATTATTTTCCTCACTTCATTTAGTTGTCTGTGTTCTAGTTTGCTGACATTATTTAAAAGGATTATTCTTATTTGTCAGATAGTTCATAGATCCCCATTTCTTCACTGTCATTTATTGAAGTTTAGTAGTGTCTGTTGGTGGTGTAAAGTTTATCTGATCCTTTGTAATCTTTGTATCCCTCTAGTTGGTATCTGTGCATTTGAGTAAGTTGTTCAGACTTTACAGGTTCTCTTTGTCAGGGGAAGACCTTCACCAGTCAGTTTAGCTTGGAATACTGGATGGGTCAACTTGGTAGTGTCCATGGGTAGGCAGGCAGCCACCCTGTGGTCCCTCTGCTAGGCCAGGCATGTTAGGTGTGTTCCATAGTCAAGTGGGGCCACTAACTAATCTCTACAATCACTTCTGGTCAGTTGTGGTCATAGGCTGTGTTCCCTGGCAAGGCAGTACTACTGGTGGAATCTGCAATTGGGCAGGCTTGGGCTGTGCTCCTTTATTGTTTTTGGTCAGAGGGGCCTCAGGTTCTGCTCACCAGATGGATAGTGCTGCTGGCTGAACTCCATGTTTAGGAAAGGCATGGACTGTGCTTCATGGTCAGACAGGTCTTTTGACTCTGCTCTGCAGTTAGGCAGGGCTGCAGGCTGTGCTCTGAAGTTGAGTGGAGCTGCATGCTGGGTTTCACAGAGGACATTGGCTATGTTTCAGTGTTGGGCATTGGACCTTGTTGTGGTCAGTCGTGGTCAGGCTCTCTCATCAAGTGGAGCTTTCAGCTGTAACCCACAGTTGGGTGTAGCTAGAAACTTCTCTGTGGTTAGGCTGGGTGACTGTCCAGACTTTACAGTCGGGGAGAGCTGCAGAATATGCTCCATATTTGGTCAGGGTCATGGCTGGGCTCCCTGCTTGGGCAAGGCCATGGGCTGTGTTTGGAAGTCTGGCAGCAATTAGGGTGGGCTCTTCTTCTGGGTGAAGTTTTAGACTGGGCTCTGTGGCAAGGCAGTACTATAGACTGGGCTCCAAGACTCACAGTCAATGTTCAGGCTCCTTGTTATGCACAGATGACAGGCATCTGTGGCCAGACTTCCCAGTGGGGTGGGACAAGACGCTATGCTTAGAAATTGAGTGAGGCTGCTAATTTTGCTCTCCTGTCTTGGTGAGGACGTAGAATAGTCTCCATAGCCAGTATGGCCCTTTAGCTGGGGACCCAAAATCAGGTGGAACTATCAACCAAGCTCCCTAGCCAGGCGTGGCTACTGGCTCAGTTCTTCAGATGGGTAGAACCCCTGGCTGAGATTTCTGCTTAGGTGCTGCTACAAGCAGAAATTTAGGTCACAAAGATCTGAGCAGTGGTTGTTGTAAGTTCTACCCATTTCCATTTCTAGCAGATCCCCAGTGTTTGAGTTCCATAGTTTTTCCCTGTGGTTCCTATGAGGTAAGACTTGTGTGTGCCTTTTAAAAAATGCGTAATACTGTAAATGCAAATACACACCCTTAGTTCTCTTTTTCCCATTGGAGAAACAGTAGGCTTAAGAGGGCCCTCTTGGTGTAGCCCTATACCATCCAGGGGGCGACATGATGCAGTCAAAGCAAAGCTGCTCCTCTTACTCCTTTAATGTGGTCCCTCTCATTCTTTGTGTTTTGGAGGAAAGTTCCACCCTCATACCCAGGTTCTGGGATTTTCACAATAGTGAAAGAGTTGTCTATGGAGAGTTGTTTGTCTATGGAGAGTTGTTTGTTGGAGAGTTGTTTGTTGGTCTTCTTGTGAGGGGGACTGAAGTCAGGGACAACCTCTGTCAACATCTTGCCATTACTCCTCCACTGACTCTTTTTTAAGTTTGAGGCCACAGAACTACTTCAGGAGCGTAGTAAAAACTATCAATCCTTTTGATTTTAGGCCAACAGAGCTTTTTCAAGATGCTACCCTGATATTTAAAGATTATTGGATTTTACTGGGCAGGAATCATATCCCATGAACCTACTTACCATTCTATCTCAATACCAAATTTTCTTCAAAGGTCAGTTTCAGTGATTTCTTTTTCTGAACCTCAAATTCTGGCTAATATCTATTATTTGCCAAGATCACAGTGATCCTGTACATTTCACAACTTTTGCTGTAATGTAACCTTGGGGGCTGTCAGTGAAGAAACAAATTGAAATTTTCCTGCTCATCAAACCCCCAGGGTAAAATGAATTGCTTCAGTGCATTCTGTGGAAAGAGAAGGCAATGGGGACAATCTATTTGTATCAGTTTAACCTCTCTGGGCCGTTGACATTGGAACTGCCTAACGGCAAACTGTTAAGAACTATTAAGTTCTCATTAGTGATGCCCCTGGATTAGAGGCATGTGGTACAGGACGTCATTTAATGGTAAATATTAAAACATATTTATGAAAAGAAGAGAAAGGCACAACTGCATTATTTAAAGGAAAATAGATGAGTAGAACTTAATTGGTATCAAGACCAGGTCAGAGACTAATTATGATTTCAGTTCCATGTAACTTTACCTTCTCATTTCTTGACTTAGTAATTGTTTCTGGCAATGCCATGGCTAGAAGAATAAAGTGCTTTCAGAAATGTGAGCAGCTCAGAATCATTATTAACCTCAGGCTATCTACACAATTAATAATTCAATGTAATTTTATCTATACTAGTTTTCAGAATGCTTTGTTATGAGATAAGGTAATATTAATCCATCTGCCAGAGAGCAATCTCTAAAAAAGAATACAACTCATTTATCAATTAACTTATTCTTAGTTTGGAACTCTGTATGTGGACTGCCGTGTGGCATGACAATTATTAATGATTTAAATTTGAATGAATTCTTATATATCATTGACATATTAAGGTACAATAAAGCAAACAGAGGAACATGTATTGTCATGCTGATGGCACTGAAAATACCTATAAAACATGTATGCAAAAGCTGAGTTTATTTCAAGGCCTCAGAAGAAAAACTTAGAGTCACATCTTATGAAAACCATTATATTCATTTGTGAGCTTTATGTATATATATTTAAATTTCTTATAATAAATGCATACTTCTGTAGTCAAAACAGTATAATATACTATTCATATATTATATGAAGACATTAAGTGGCCATTTTATTTAAGTTCAGATATCTTAAATTTTACTAGCTGTCCTTTCTTGAGAATTTACCTGGAGACCACTTATTAGAGTGTTTTAAGCAAACTAGAGTTATTATTTTTTTAAGTCAAGTTTTTTTTGTGTTTAAGATTGTTCATTATTTCTTTAAAATAGTTATCTAATCTATGAAAAAAAATAACTAATGAACAAAAAAATCTTAGCAAGGCAGAATTTAGAACTAAGGACAATGTAAACACCCAGAATTAAAATTTATACAAAAACAGTATTTCATTGAAAGAAATTGTTAACCTAATATATTTATATTCTGCTTTTATCTTACTGTGTGACCATATGCACATCAATGTGCCTGTCTATTTTGACTTCCTCATCCATACTGTACAGTTAAAATAGTCTACTTACTTAGTTTATTGGTTTGTAATGAGAGTATAAAAGTAAAGTATAGTGTTATATTGTAAAGCCCCCCAATCCAAATGTTATTGGTGGATTAAAGTCTCATTAACATTGTGAGAGCCATTTAAACTCTTAGATCCTCTTTTTCATTTGCAAAATGTTCTGAGCATTACAAATAAACTGTGTCAAGCACCAGGCACAATAGGTATTTAGCCAGTGGATCTATTTTCTAATCTTATTATACAAGATTGTAGGAAGACTGGTAACTGTTCTAAATTGCTCAAAGTACAGTTTTCCACTGACACTGAGGCAAGGACAAGGTTGTACAAATAACAATGATACACATTTTCGGAAACCATCATTTTGATATGTACATTTAATCAAACTATTATGACAAATTATATTCCATGATGATAGATGATTTTGTTTTTTTGTTTTTTTTTTTAAGATTTTTTTTATTTATTTATTAGAGAGAGAGACTGAGACTGAGTGGAGAAAAGGTCAGAGGGAGAAGCAGACTTCCCGCAGAGCCGGGAGTCCGATATGGGACTCGATCCCGGGACTCCAGGATCATGACCTGAGCGGAAGGCAGTCACTTAACCAACTGAGCCACCCAGGCGCCCGATAGATGATTTTGTTAAACATTTAGCTCTTTATCAGAGTCTACATTTCAGTATACATTCTGCTGAAGGGAGCACCAGAGTCTACATTTTAATTATGAATTTTATCCTACACATGTATCTCTTAGGTACTAAAAATTCATGGTATCTTTTTTTTTTTTTTTTCCACAGAAGGTTTTAGGATCCCCAAGTAAAAGCCTACTTCCTGCCATATTTAACAGAAATATAAGTAGCAGTTTAGGATCTCTATTACCTGTAAGATACAGTTTGATACCAAGAATTCCATATTGATCCTTTGATATCTTTGAATCTTGAGTATTAAACTCCCCAACCCAGCCTGGTTTTGGAGCTGAATCAGGAAGTGATTGGAGCTTAAAAGGATTGAGAGTAATGGTGACTTCTGCAGCATGGAAATTAAAAGGGTGAATCAATGAAGGGAAACTTCTCTAGCAGCAGGGAGGCAGGGTAAAAAGCAAAAACTTATGCATATACATGCTAGATGTGGTGGGGATAAAATGCATGACATTCTTCATATATGTATCTATGTTATAAGTCATAGAATCTCATATTTGGAAGAGACATTAGTGATTATTTACTGTAAACCATGTGCAATTTCAAATCTCTTAAGCGCAATTTTTAAGTTTTCCTTGGGTGAAATGAGAACTTCAGCATCAGTATTTATTTTGACTTACCTGTTTTATATCCTGTCTTTTTCACTTTAATAAGAATGTATGTGAGGGGCGCCTGGGTGGCTCAGTTGGTTGAGCTGCTGCCTTTGGCTCAGGTCATGATCTCAGAGTCCTGGGATCGAGCCCCACATCGGGCTCTCTGCTCAGCAGGGAGCCTGGGAGCCTGCTTCCTCCTCTCTCTCTGCCTGCCTCTCTGCCTACTGCGATCTCTCTCTCTGTATCAAGTAAATACATAAAATCTTTAAAAAAAAAAAAAAAAAGAATGTATGTGATTTAGACTATGCATCATTTAGTTCAATTTAAATTGGAAGCTTATAAAAGCAGGAGCCCTCTTGTTGACTACTTGGCAACAGCAAAGTGAATGATTGGCAGCTTTGACTCTACTTGTAACTTAAAAAAAAAAAGAAAATTGATAATAATAATAAAGTAAAGGTTCTGCAGCAACATATTTCTGTTTATAGTCAATATCCACTTAATATTTAACTGCTTTTGGAAAAAACAATTAAAAACATCTAGTATATACAAGGATATTTATGGTGATCAAATCTAGAAAAACAATATTTTTCTCAGAGGATCCTTGGAGATTTTTATCAAAAGCTGTAAGTGACAGCTGATAGATTTTATTCTATTATCTGCTGCTAAGAGAAAGCGATAAATTTTGTCTCCTTGAATGTGTGGCATAGACTTTGCCAAAGGAAACAATAGTACAAATGGACTTAAATGGACTTAAAAGATAGTTTAAGTTTATGTAATTCCCATTATTGTAAAAAACTGCTTTGTGTCTATTCAAAGATTATAAAAAGCGACACTGAATAATTTAAAATTATAAATTTTTAAATTGTCTGTGATTGGACGTAAGGACAAGAAGGTAGTGGTTTCCACACCTTTTATTTTTCATACCTTGGAAACCAACAACAAACATCAAAATAAAGATGTGGTTTGGGTTTTATTTGTTTATTTTCTCTTGTGGTTTTGATCCATAAATTTTAGGTATTTTTAAAGACATGAATTACTGGAGATGGGAAATTCTTGCCAAAATATAGGATAATAAAACAAATTCCTTTAGATGAACTTAACTGCCATAAAAAGACAAAGATATTTTATGTTATAGCTTAAGGCATTACATCTAGACTTGTGAATATCCACATTCTATGAAATTTTTATATCTTGAGAAATTATAAAATAAAAGCAGCTAGTGGTGTAAAACCTGTATAAATAATATGTTGGAGAACAGGAAGAGAGGAAAAGAGGACAATATGGAGGCACCAAAATGTTAATTTATATTTGATTTAGTTGTAAGCAGTTCCGAATTGTGATACTAGAATCATAAGTTTTTAACATTATAAGCATAGATGTATCTTGATTATCACTAAAAATTATTCATGCCCCAGAGTAGTCTTCAGTTTCCACATTCTTTAACTTCTGTGCACCTCTCCATAATCTGGAACTATACTTTGGTTGGCTAATCAAAAAGTGAATACTCAGTCTTCTCTATTAGTTTTCACTGTAGCGAGGAAGTAAGGTTTTACTACTCAGCCATGATCTCTCTAGGTTTAGTTAGGCTTTTCTGAGCTCTCTAAAGATAAGGGAAGAATAGTCTTTTTTTGTACCTGTTACTCCCCAGCCACCTTCAGTAGTATAAATATGTTACTTTGAGGAAATTTGCCAGTAGACTGTAGCATACAAGGCACTCCTACTCAGGTTTGCAGGAGCAATTGTTAGTATGCAATGGCAAGGAAATGACAATAAACTCTCTAAGAGAATTAAGAGAAATTGTATGTGCATTTAATAATTATGAAATTTAAAAATAGACATTTCACAACCAAACTGACTTACATTTTAAGCAAGAAAAAGAATGTGTTTCTTGGAACAATAGACTATCATTGTGTTAAGTTAATAATTACATTTAATTAATTTTACATGGTTATGTTGTTTCTTTTAATCTTGGGTGTACCAGAAAGTACAGATAACATTGACAGATAATAGGTAAAGACTTTTCATATATGCCCGGCTGTAATGTTTATTATAAGTGGGGCTATTGACAAATTACTCGAGGTTTTAGTATTGAAATATATAGTACATATTTGCCAATAAAGGAACATGAATAACCCCAGGATAAAAAAAAATAAATGTACCTGTTGGTTTTAAATAAAGTAATACATTCTTTATCAGTTCCTAAAGTAGAAAATTTAATTCATAGCCCAAGAGAGAAGTCTATTAAATATACTAGTTACATTTTTGCTTTTATTTGATTGATTTCCATACGACCAGTCAGCTTTTAAAATTTTTTTCCAGCAAGGTGCTATTCCATATTTTCCAAAGATTTTACTATTTAATAAATGTGTGTTTGTATGTGTGAGTATGTGAATATTTGGGGATATATAGGGAGAGATGGATAGATAGGTAGATAGACAGACCAATAGGTAGACAATAGATAATGAAACCACAAGGGAAATAACTTGATCATCTTTTATAGTCTTGGGCTATTGATTTCAACATTGTTTGTGGTCTAGTAAGAAGTTTTCATTTTATTTTCGTTTTATTCATTCTAGCCACAAGTTGATCACATAAACTCCATAACTACTAAGTCTTCATACTAGATTGGATCAAGATTCATTGTATAATCTTTCCTTCTGGGATAACTGGACACTAAAATACCCCATCTACCTGATGGAGTTTATATTCTCAACCAAATCAGAGCTGGAAAACTTTCAAAATAAGAAGAAAGATTCATCTATGCCAATTACAGTTTTTTTTTCTTATAAAACAACTTAAAATTCTTTAAATATATATTTATATATTATAATTTAAAATATTATATTTGTGTTGTCTGTTGTTGATTAATAACACAAACCATCCTAAAACATTAGTAGCTTAAAAACAGTATTTTTCTGTAACAATTATGTGGCTTGACTAGGCTCAAATATGTGGTCTCTCTTTCATGTGATTGTAGTCAAAAAGCTGTCGGGATAGAGATGTCTGGAGAGTCAGCTGGACCAGATTTACAAGATGGCTTGCTCACACGGATGACAGTTGATGCTACTTGTCATCAGAGACACAGCTGTGACTGTCTACAGCACCCTACACACATGGTCTCCTCAGATGTTTTAGACTCCTTACAACAAGACAGTTGAGTTCTAGGAGTGAGTAATTTGAGAGTCAGGAAATAGAAACTGCCAATCTTGTAAGGCCTGGGAACAGAAAACTCTTGTCATCATTTCTACCATGGTCTGTCGGTCAAAATGGACACAAAACCTGCTCACATTCCCAAGGATATTAACCTCACTTTTCCATGGTAAGAATGAAAAGAATTTGTGGCCAATTTTATTTCTTCATATTATTTTGTTTCCAGATAACTTCAGTAATGTACTATGCCTTGCTCTTTGTGAAAACAAGAAAAGTACTATTTTCCCAGTTCCATTCTGTTCCCTTGATAAATCATTTTATTTTGGTAACTTGATTTGCATAACTTGAATAAAATTTTCATACTTTCCTATGAGAAAGACTTGGGAAATACATTCTGCAAATAATAAACAGCTAATTATCAATCTGAATCTAGTGATCAATCTATAATCTAAATTAAACTGTTAAAGATTTTAGAATGATTGAGCCAAACATCCATATAAACATATTGCATTATAACTCTCTGGTAGATAGGTACAAATTAACAGAATAATTTATAAAGAACTTTCAACTTTAAAATGCTTAGTGATTTTTAAACTATTTTATCTCATTGTTTTTATGAGATAAAAACAATGACTGTTTTGACTGTTCACTACAGTATTTTTCAATAAGGGTGAAGAATATTTCAATTCTTTTATTTTTTTAAAATTTTTTATTAACATATAATGTATTATTTGCCCCAGGGTACAGGTCTGTGAATCATCAGGCTACACATTTCACAGCATTTGCCATAGCACATACCCTCCCCAAAGTCCATATCCCTACCGCCCCCCCACCTCCCAGCC